>OX608075.1:37129576-37575257 GCA_951509635.1 Eupeodes luniger
TTGACAATCTAAGCCGTCAGTTTAATTCATCTTTTTTATAATAACAAATTAATAAACATCCATATTATTGAGTTTCCTTAAAACTAGTTTTATGGTAAAACAAGATTTGAATGGGTTTCCGAGTTTTAAATTTTACAAAAATATGATGGTTTTTGGAAAAATAATAATTTGATTGCCATTTATTAAAATGTTTGAAAAACTAAAAACTCCAAACGATTTTAAACCAACTTTTCACTTGAAACTAGTTTTGAAGAAACTCGCCTAAAAGTCCTCGAAAATATATTTAAAATCAAATATTTGAAACTATCTTAAGAGTACATATTTAAGGTTCAACGCACTACAAAAACTAATAGCTAGTCATAATTTTTTGATAGTTAAACAAGTTTGGTATTTTCATAAAATTGCAGAACTAAGTTTTCAGGTGTCTCTCCCACACTCTCTCTGTCTCGTTTCGATCTTTATTTCAATATCATTAATTCATCTACCTTCAACTTATGTATAGCACAGGTACGAGTAGTATTTATTTTTATATTTTGTTCATAGGATGAAGTTTTTATATTTTATGGATAATGTCTTTGTGCTTTCTTTTTATGAGATAATTTAAGAGTTTCTTTTACTTTTTGTTCTTTCTTTCTTTTAAGATTATACTATTTACTATTCCTGAGCTTATAGATACTTCAATTTCAAGCAACTTTCTATGTGACGGAAGGTTACGGGTGGCCCTTTTGGCATCGGCTGGGCTTGAGCACGATGGCAGTAGATAGACTGATATACTAAGAGCGACAGAGGCAGTCTAAACTAAGTAAAGTCCAAGTGTAGTTATGTACACAGAGATGGTTTTGTGGTTAAGTTATAATTAAAATGAAATAAACCAAAAGCGCATTATAATGAAGAGCGTAGGTTTTTATTTAATCCCATCAAGGATACAATTTCAAAGGATATATACATTCATGATGTATACCTAAACCTCGCCCCCTGATGCCTATACCAATCTACTTAAACTTTTTGATGACTTTATGAAGAGTAGGTTGTCATAAATCTAAGTGATACTTTGTGTTCATAATTTTGTTTTTCTTTTTTCAAAGTATTTAAAACATAAAGATAAAAACAAAATCGACGACATAAAAAGAAACTTATTTGATAAACGCAAGAGCTGCATAATAATCCAGGCAGAAATAACCCTCACCGAAAGCCAAAGCGGTGAACTTTTCAAATATAAATAATTTGAAAGGTTTTTAGTCCCAAGCTCAAAGCTGGATGGTACTTTCTTTAAGTTCTACCAATTTGCATAGATTTATGTATTTCTTAGAAATTTGAATAACTTAAAAACGTCATTTCTAAGAAATATAACGAGTTTCCAGAAAGATTCGGAGAGAATTAGACAAGTTTGGAGTGCATTTCGGTAAATCTGTATGGAAGTGGAAGTGCATTAAAGTAATTGAGTGAATGGATGTCACACTAATGGCTGATATCTACTTAAGGTATATACCTTTTAGTTGACAACACTATTGTAATTGGAGGCTTTTTTGTCAGCTGTCAAGTGATTTATTTTAAGTTTGACTTGGCATTTCAACGATTGTCGCCTGAATAACGCTTCAAAATTGTGCAAAGTTGCTTTGAAAATAATGGTTCTTTTCGAAATTTTATTTAGCGTTGAAGATCACTTTTGGTTGAATGAATATGTCAATAAACAAAACGTCTGTATTTGAAGTGATGATAATCCACAAGTGGATGTTGATACACAGTTACATCCGGAAAAACCAATTGTTTGATGTTCCTTGTGAGTTGGTGGAATAGTTGGTCCGTATTTCCTTAAAAACGATGCTGGTCAGAATGTTACAGTCAATCGTGGCCGCTATAGAGCCATGATTACTGACTTTTCGTTCATCAATTGAAAAACCATTATGTGCAGAAGATGTAGTTTCAACAAGATTTTGGTGGTGCAACATGTCACACCACTTATGCAATAATTGATTTGTTGAAGGAAACGTTTGATAAGCGCATAGTTTCACTTGACGGACCAGTGAATCGGCCTCCAAGAAGCAATTTAAATTATTTTCTTGTACTTTCATAAACTGTTAAACAGTCAGCTCACTAAAAAAATGGACGCTCCACCACTTCAAGAAGAAGCCCATATGCAACTGCCACCAAGCAAAAAATAGTTCGAGAAGGTTATAAAAAGCCTTAAACAAAACAAAGCCCCGGAAGCCGATGGAATATCAGCCGAGCTGTTTACATGGCTGCCAGGTATTACATCCAGTAGAAATTCTATGGTATTATATGTCCCACCCACAAGAAAGAAGATGCCACAAATTGTAGCAACTATAGAGGTATCACGTTACCTTCTATGAGATACTCTCCTCTATCATAACAACCGTTCAGATTTTTAACCTTAGGCAGGCGATGGACACATTTTTGGAATTTAATATTCCAAACTACCATCTGTTTATATACTTTAAGGCGGCCTACGATAGCTTATCCAGGGTAGAACTATACAAAGCCATGAGAGAATTCGGCATCCCAAAGAAATTAACACGACCAACATAACAAGCCAAGTTAAAATAGCCGGACTGCTATCCAGACAAGCTAACATTTACAATGGACTCCGGCAAGGGGATGGTTTGGCCTGCCTCTTCTTCAATCTGGCATTGAGAGAAAGTAATCCGTGACTCTGACACGTAAACTAGAAATACGATTGTCCAACAAGATACTGCCTTCCGAAGACGACATCGATATCATTAATATCATCGGGAGAACCGAAAAAGCTGTACACGATTCTTTCATCCAGATCGAGCAGAATGCACAAAATCTGGGGCTGCACAAAATTACTTGGAATTATCGACTGCCAGAAGCTAAATTGGTCAAACAATCAAGGTAGCGGAGACGCTAAAATCATGAACTGTATGCAATATACCTAGAAGCTGATATTGGACTGAATCCTGATTGTCGAGCCGATGACAGCCACAAATGTACGAAAAAGTGATCGAGAATTGGACCATTAAATTAGACTGCATCCGAGACAGTCCAGACAATCAAGTGCAAGAAATCATATTTAGAATTATATTTTAGAAATCGTGTTGTTCTAAATTTGATTAGGTTTTGACCCGAATCATGTGGTATGTTTTGAGCTAAACAAATTTCCTAGACCATTGTAGCCTACCACCAATTTTTGTTTCTACGTGGCCTCAAAGAAAGAAGTCTTAAGGTGTTAAATCACAAAAACTTTGTGCCCACTTGTGATGACCTACACGAGAAATATCACGGTCAGATACATTTTCTTGAAAACTACATCGGTATCAGTAGCTACAGAGGTATCAACTGGTACGGAAACAAGTGAAGGATATTGTGAATTTGAATCAAGTTAAATGCCTTAGTTTGTGCAATTGTTGCTGCCATATTTGCTTCACTTCGTTACCCATATTTTTAACATATTATTAGTTAAGGAGTTCCTGTCCCTAAAAATGCTACAGAGTTCCGGCCCATTGCTATTTTCCCATTTCTCTAAAAGGTGTTTGAAAAAACTATTATAAAGCAGTTACAGAAATACTTATCGATCAACAACCTTCTAAGTGCCTGCCATCCTGGTTTTCGAACAAAGCGCAGCTGTAAATCAGCTTTACTTTTTATGAGTGATAAAATAAGAATCAAAATAGACAATGATCAAATGACACTTTTAACGTTGTTAGACTTTTCTACGGCCTTTGACTCTATAGGTCATCCAATACTCTGTAATAAGCTGATAAATTATTTTGGCTTCTCCGTAGAGTCTTGTAGGCTAAGCTAGTTCATTCGTACCTCAACGGTAGACAACAATGGAACGGCCTGCCGTGGAATTCTAAATGAAATGCCCAAATTTTTCAAACAGTTTCACTATATAGAATTAAAACAATATCAATGCGTTTTCAAAGCGTGTATCAATTCAGTTTTAGTAGTGACGGCTTCAAAAGTAACAGCTGCCCTAATTGTGCCCTATACAAAACAAAACTTCTTATTGCAAAACAATCACACAAAAACCAACCTCCCCTTTTAGGACATATTTACTAAAATAAATCCTACCCCAATACTTCAATGAAATCAATGTTAATTTATTTTAGTTTTTAGCCAACAAAAAAGAACATTTTGCTTCTGAATTGATGACACGACACGCGTTTTAAATAAATTCCAGGACAAAGAAAAGTGAAGAAGAAAATCAGGACAAGGACAATGAACTTAATGAAAAATAAGAACGGAAGGTTGGGTTTGAATAATATACTCGTACATATACCGACCGGTAAACGTGTATACAATACGTTTTCCTTTTCGATTTGGTTTTGGTGGAAATGAAAGGAAAATAGAACAGAAATGATATAGACACATTTATGCGCCTCTTTTTCTTATATACTTTTCATGTTTCATATTAAATGGAAATGTCCTTGTAACAAATTTTGTGCTTTTCTTTGCTTGGGAGAGTCCTTTTTTTTTCTTTTTATTCTTCTTCCTGATGACGGTTTCCTTTTCGGTTCTTTGTTTGTTGAGAAATGTTATTTTATTTGGTAGTATAGTTATTCATTAACATGTTGGACCTATTTCCTTTTTTTGTTTTGCTGATATTGATGGGATTCGTCAGGATTTTGGTCATTTATTTGGCTTTTTTTCTATTTCTAGGAGCTGAGGTTAAGGGTGTTATTTTTTTGGGGATGTTTATAAAGCTTCACTCACAGATGAAAATTTAATTCTCAGAATGTTTTTATTAAGTAAGTTAGAGGTTATTTGTATATTTTCTTTGTGGATTTTTGTATACATCACAAGGTTGGCCCAATGTTTTGTAATAAGTAATAACATACGAATATGTATACAAAAAGGTGCCTACTCATTAATTTTAAGACTACAAATTTAAGCAAACGGCAAATAATTTGGAAAGATCTGTTAAATAGAAGCGTTCCTTACATAAAAGCAAATCTAATTGATATGAACACATGGCGGTCGATCTACAGTGGTTTCTTATTCAATCAAAGGTTATTTTGACTCTTACAGGAAAAATAATGCCCCAGAAAGTGCTTAACCAAAATTTGTCATATTGCGTTTCGACAGTGATTACGAAGTGAAATCTAATCCCAACTTTTTAGATATATCAAAAGCAACTGATCCTACAGCCATATCGTTTATCATACATGAATTTCATTTTTAGAGAATTCAGAGAACGGATAAATCTAATAATTCCGTAGAAGTGGATGAACTACATCCAATGTTCATCAAAGCTTTACTTCCAATTATTTTACCTCTTGTCTCACATCGAATGAACACATTTTTAAAGACTGAAAATTATCCAGGGCAGTGGAAATTTTCAAAAGTAATTTCTATTTCTAAAAATCTTTGAAACAATGAATACCGTCCTATTTTGATCGGAACGGTAATCATGTCCAAAATCAAATTAGTGAGCATATCAGAAATCAAAACATTCTAACGCCTATTCAATCCGGTTTTCATCCTAGGAATACCTGCATAAGAGTGCTAATAAGCGTCGTGGAAGAAGTCTTTTCCACACCCTAGATCATATGATACGACACAACAAACACTTGAATATGTACAACTTTTCCCTTTGCTCTGCTAATTTACTTCTCTCATACCTTGTTAATAACAAACAAACTGTTTTTGTAGAGAACAAATGCACGAGTTTTCTCTCCACTTCCAGAGGTGTTCTACAAGGCTCTATTCTTGGACCTTGGTAAATAACAACTTCTTCTATTTAAATATATGATGACGATATCTAATTATTCAAATGCTGTGCCCTTCTTGAAGACATCGTAAGTTATATTAACTCTGATATGCAAAGTATCTATATAAGTGCCTTAAGACTAATGGATTTTTTCTTAGTATGTCGAAGTCGAAATGCATCGTGATAGATAGATAGATAGATAGAAAACCAATTAACTTATCGTATTTTTCTAACATAATACTTAACACTGGAATTGCAAATGATAAAACTGTAAAAAAAAAACTGTAAGAACCTGGGCAATCATGTACTTCGGCGGATGTGAGTAGCTTTAGGCTTAAACAAGGTTGGCAATTCTTGACAAATTATTTATAAGGTTAATATGTAGAGAAAACAGTGATATGTTCAAATAGAACCCTTCCATGGCTGATTTACGCAAGTTCGTGGAAAAGGTTAAAAAACACTCATGATCTCCATCGCCACTTGTCGTATGGAGTGCATACACCAAAATTAGGTGAACATTTACATCGAGGTTTTTTTAACAAATAAAACTTCCGCATCTCTCCGGCAAGAAGTCGAGATGACTAGAAGTCATTAAATCTACAGAGAATGACAGTTTTGTTCGTATTTTTGTAGTTTCAGTATCATTTTACCGATTTTTCGAAAATGAGGCTGGATTTGGACGACTTTTGGTTCATGCCATGCCAAACAGCTAATGTAACAATCTTATTTTGTGCATCAAATACCCAAATCCAGTTTATAAGTCAATTTGGCAATGTCAATTGTCTGTTGTGCTTGAGCCTTTTCGCCTTTATTTTGAAAGAGTTATTCTTTAATTTTGGACTTTCAACAAAGAGCAAGTAAGGACATGAAGACTTCCAAAACCGAATGCGAACGCAAAATGACGCACATTGAAAGCCTTCCATTTTGGTGTCCATAATAAATTTCACTAATAAAGAACTTCAATAACTTTTCTGTCAAATAATTCAAGGCCTTGAAACAATTTCTTTAATTTGAAATTTAACAATTTTACCAAATGATAACAACAATATTTTGTATAAGATGAAATAAATTTGAAGACAAAACTTAAAATTAATTTTCAACATTAATTTTTGGAAGACATGTGTGTGTCGATGATATTTTTTCTTAAAATTTTGTCAGGTGTCAACATTTTTTTATTAAAATCGTCAATTTTTAGAGTATAATTTATTTTATTATCATATTAAGAGAAATTTCTTTTATTTTTCGTGCAATATTCGAGCTGAAAAACTGGTACAAGAATTTGATAATCTGAATTGCACAATATTATTCAACGATGTTATTGAAAATTTTTAAAACGATTGAACAAAAGCAGTATTTTGTATGTGATCTGTGTAGGCTTGATAACGTACAATTTTGTATTTCATATCGGTCAGTTTTTGGAAGAGGTATTCAATATTATTGAATTACAAGAAATTTATTTGAAGACGAAAAATGGTAGCAAAGACTATAAACAATTCTGATGCAACAAACTTTCGAAATTTCTCGTCTAACTGAAAAACTATCCCTTGAAGATTCAAGACGAATTTTTGTGAAATTTCTAAAATTTTTCAAAGATCATTGCTTTTATTTCAAAACTTAAAAAAAAACTATTTACTGAAGATTTTGTTGAAGTTTTCTTTCTGTTCAAGTCAGTATGACGAAAGCCAAAGGACAAAAAGTCAGGAAGTGAAAAATTGCAATAGTTGCATTTTTATAATTTTCTAACTAAAACTATCAAAAATCTGATTAAAATATTAAAATATTTTCCAAAAGCTAAGATTTTTACCGACAACCTAATGTAGGCCAGTAAAATAACTTGGCCCGAAAAGATTCTTGAAATCCAGTTTTGTAGATACTCATGTATTAAAAAAGTTTTTGTTCACAAATATGATCACAGTAAGATGGAAGATATTAAAAAGGTATGTCAAAAATGCATTGATAATAAATCAATTGTAATGAAACTAGAATCAGGAATAAGTAATATAAAATGTGAAATAAAATCTGAAAGAACGTGAAGTTTCTCTTGATTTAATAGCAAATTTAAATGAACGCAAATTTAAGAGACACATCAGAGATGAAAAACTCAAAACTTAAAACGAAGTCATTCAAATACTTCTAGCAATGAAAATCACTCAGGAAGCCAAAACCGTAATATGTAAGTGATAAAACAAAAGCTTAATGCAGAAAAGTTGATGGAAATCGTGTTAGACACATCAGTCAAAGTTCTTTTCCTCTTCGAAACAAGCTACTAAAAAATTGATCCATTGTATTTGTCTGAAAGAACCCAAGAACACCAAATTAACTTGGTAAAGCTGGCGACGGTGGCGTCACAACGTGCTATATTCATTCGACTGATTGGTTAAAATCTGTCGAAAACAACTTCAGTACTAGGATCCTCCCAAAGTGGAAATTGAACAACAAGCTGATAGGGCGGATTCTGAAAGTGGATCTGAATAAGTTAGAATATCATATAATTTACAGCACATCAATGTTGTTAGTTTTATATAAAGTGTCGATAGCTATCGACTTAAGCTTGCGTCTTATATAGTTACGACACCATCTAACTGATAAGCCCAACCAAAGTATTGGGCTATTATTTTGCAATTGCAGAAACCCTTAACAATTTTTTTGTTTTCTGCCGTATTTCCTACCAGGCTTGTATGGCTTTAATATAAAAAAAGCATTCATTGAATTTACCTAGAGATTAAAGAAAAAATGAAATAAAAGTTAGCAACAATATTGTGCATATGATACAAATTTGATTTCAGTATCTGTTTTTGTTTCCCGACATTTTTGATCGAAAACTAATTTTTATCAATTCTAGTAACATTTTTTTAAAGTTTTATATTTCTTAAAAAAGAAAATTATGATTAGATTTTTCTTAAAAAATTATCTTACGTTAAAAATAAAATTTTGCATAGAATGAAATAATTTATAAGTCAATATCTTTATCAACTCTCGAAATATTCGAAACAAACTTCTGTTTTGAATAATTTTGCGTAGTATTTCTAGTAAAATGTCTGTTTTCTAAAAATGTTGAAAACAATATTTAAAGCAATATCTTTAATATTAATAAAATATTCGAGTCGAAAACTAATTTTTAACCAACTTTTAGTAACTTTAAAAAAAAAACTGTTTCTATGATTTTTCTCAAAATCTTACTAAATTTCAAAAACATTTGTCTTCATTGCATAAAATTGTTGTGGATTTAATATAATTTTTTGTTCGTAAAATTTTCGAGGAAATAAATCTTTTTGTTCAGTTTTTTTGAGTTATGAAAAAACCGTTATTTGATTTTTTGTATACTTATTTGGTATTACGTCGCATTTTATAATATAACATTTAATTAAAGTCGCTAGCGTTGCAAATAGGACCGATTACAATAACTTTCACTTTTTTAGTTAAAAATAATTGCAGTCTTATTAAGGTCAAATGATCGGCTATTGCAAAATGTGAGGTTCCAATCCTTTGGTGAAAGCAATGAATGCGATCTTTAAGTTGAATTCAATAAATGATTTATAACGATTGCATTCCCACAAGATTGCATTCTCTTACAATACCTAAACTTTAACTGAAAACTCAGTTTCCTTTTATATAAGAGGACTATACCAGTTTGATTTCTTGTAAAAGACATAATCTCTATCAGAAAAAATGTGTCAAACATCATATCAATTTATAGTAAGTACAACCAATAACACTTTTGTTAATAAAAATTTCCTTCCCTCCACTAAATCTAAGTGAAAATTGACTTCTTCTAACCTCAAGTTTGATCTTATCACCAAAAGAATAACGACCTTGGACCTTTCTTTACATCTCTTCTTTACTTCCGACTTAAACTAGAAGTAGGTATATGTATATCGACAGAAATAAAATTATCGTTCACAAGACCATTTTATTACCAAATATTTATGCATACTCGTAATAGGATGAGGCGCGGCGCAGTAATTCTACAAACGGTCCTTAGAGTCACTTTTATTTTCAATATACTTTTCATCTCTTAATCCCAAATTGAACAAAAAGTCTCAGAAATCTAAGTTAATTCTCCTAAGACCCATTATTATAGGCACTCTGTATATTTGACTCTTACTTCTTAGATTTCTTATACATAAATGTAGGACAATAAGAGAAGTGTTATATAAAGTTCATTGTTAATCTGGGAAGGAAAAACATTGTGTTAATTTAATTTATTGCCTTTTTGCGAACGGAGCAATGACATTTGCAATGCCAATGAATTAAGGTAGTTTGCCTAATTTTATAGAAACGAGAAGAAGCCAAAGAATATCAAAATCAGAATCAGAATAAGTCGAAGTCCTTTCCGCTTTTTCGAGGAATAAATTAACAATAAAAAGCCCAAAAAGTTGAATATTTAAATTAAACGCAGAGGAGAGTTTTGATATCAAGATTCAACAGTTAGTTAATTTTAATCATAAACAATGCGTAGCTTTATATTCCAGAATTGAAATTTGGCTATTTCAAGAGGAAATTTCGGTATTTTGAGTGAGTAATATTAAGTAAGTAATTTAAGTGCACGTATTTTCAGAGTATAGAAGGTTTCATTTTCAAGGACGATCTAGGAAGACTGTGTGTGTCAGTGTCGTGAACTAAAATTGTGGAATATTTCCTTAATTAATCAATTTTCAAAAACAACACTCTCTTGGTTGTGTTTTAGGAATAATTTTTTTTGAAAAAAGGACACATCTTTCCGCCGCCGCCACCGCCATACTTTAGAAACAAAATTGTGTAAACGTGAGATTTACACAAATTACTGTAAAATGTTTACAATAAAAACAAAAAAGTCTGCACCTAACTACAACAAGCCAAAAAACAGCATGACAGCTGCTGGTGCTGCTTCCTTTACTGTGGCGATGCTTGGTACTACGAGTATAGCTGCCTCCTGAGCCCCGAAGGAACAAGGAAGGTGTTATCAAATAATCGTTACAAAATATCACGTAGGGAAGCAGTTTTGTAAGTTTTTCCATTTCTCAGAATCAGAAATAAACAGCGGTTTTGTAACTCGGCCATTTTTGTTTACAAAATGAAACAAGGTAGGAGTATAACTAGCAGCGGAAAACGCGGTTCGAAGACGACGACTCACGACGGCGACGGTAGTCCTTTATACAAATGAGCAGTATTGTAAAAGCTTAACAACACAGAATAAGTTAAATGAAAACTGATTAACTTTCAAGTCGCACCATCAGAGGGCGTTTAGAATGGACGGAGTTTGAAGTCATCCAGTCGGCGGCGCTGCGTGGCGTATTTTGCTGCAGAATGGTGCTGGAAGCGGCACCGTCACCATCACCGGCATCATAGTGGTCTGCCGAGGGGGTAGGGGGGAGATATGAAGACAAAAAAGTCATGCAAAGAAGTTTTATTTTTTGTTTTTGTTTCATTATTATCATTATCATTGTGGGAATGAGATATATACGAGGTCGAGACTAAAGGACTAAAAGGACCCTCCCTCTCTCTCTCTCTGTATTCTGTGTGTTAAGCTATTCGCTGAAAGGGAAAATAAATTTATTTGCATATTTGATTGAGGAGAAGAGGGTGTCTGGATTAAACACACAATTTAATGGGTCTAATTGTTTGGAAACTTTTCAAGGATTTATCTCGGATTCGTTCATTGTTTCACTGTGTGATATACGAGTTTATATACATTATATATTATTTTTCTTTTTGTTTCTGTTTTTATTTTTGTATGGGTATTTCTTCAAAAATTACTGCTATTAATCTTGTGTGTGTGCGTGTGAATGATTTCAAAATCAGTTTATTCTTGTATAAGCAGTAATTCAAAAGTAAAAAGTTTTTTTTTATTTTATTACATTATTTGAGGACGAATGAACGAGAGGCAACAATTTATTGACACAGACAAAATACATTGTGGTTTTTATGTTCAGTTTGAACTTGTTTAAAGGGTCTTTTTTTATTGGTAAAACTATTAAAGGGGTTCAGGTTTAGTATAAAGTGATATAAAGAAGTCGAATGAAATTCAAGAACATGGGTTAGAGTTATGGTTTTTCGAAATCCTTGATGGAGAAGGAACAATTGAATTTAGAATGGAATTTTATTTCTGTTGAGAGGTAATAAAAATGGCACAGAGTATGAAGGCATGTGCTTTAGATTAATTGTTTATATAGTTTTAAAACCGCGATCGGGTTTATTTGTATTTTAATTTAATCCTTCGTGAATGTTTGACTGAATTTCGAATCTTAAAATTAATGGAGTATCGATAGTGTAAGTGAGTGGGATATTCAAAATGAAATCTCTTATTGTCTTAGAGGTAAGATCACTCTTAAAAGTCCAAAAAAAATAGCCTTTTTGAGCATTTTTTCCAGAAATAAATCGATATAATAGAAAAGGAATTTTATTACACATATCAATGACTGCTGCAATAGTTTCTTTTAACCGATTGGCTTCTCTTGTATTGCGGAAAGTATTGGGTACATCGTAGAGTGTACTTATGGTGAAAAAACTAGCTCCATCAGTTTTCGATATTCAGTAATTTTTTTTATAATAATCCAACAGTGCGTTTTTTCATAAAAAAAAATAAAATCTACAAAAAATATTACACAAATTTGGTAAAAATTGATACATATAGACAAACTATAAAGCAAGACAAATCGACAGAAGCGATGGGAAGTTATCAGTGTGGGTCGCATCCCAGCCTCTTTCTTTGAAAACTTTAGCCCTTAATATTGATATTTAGAACTAACCAAAGGCACTTAAAGTTTTCATATATAAAATACTCGTGAACTTTAATAATGTTTTTAAAAATAAAAATGTCCATTAAGATATATTTGTAATTTTACCAAAGAGACAATACGAACTACTTTACCTTTTTTTCATAGATTTCTTGTTTGTCTGCTATTATCTTAGAAATGAGAAGACCAAAAGAAAAATAAGTCGGAGAAAATTTTGTAAGAAATTCAATTTTCAATTTTTTCAAAAAAAGTTCTGATTTGTAATTTTCGACAAACTAAGTCGTTAAAGTTCATATTCGAGGCTCAAATCGTACTGCCAATTGTCAAATTTAGTTTTAAGGAAATAAGATGAAAGATGAAGAAAAAGAGGCTGGGATGTGACCTACACTGATAATTTCCTATTCGTGCCCGTCTGTCGATATTTATAAAAGTTCAACAAAATATTATGTATTAACAAAATTTAAAGTCAATATCTTTTTTTTTTTCAAGACCCTTGAGTTGTAACCCATTTTTTAAAAGTGTTGCCTTTTAAAGGTTTTTGTTTATTGAAAAAAAAAAAGTTGTCCATTGGATTTTTCTAAAAAATTAACTTAATGTCAACAATATTTTGCATATTATGAAATAATTTAATTTCAATATCTGTTTTTGTTCCCAAGGTGTTTCACTTGAAAACAAATTTTTACCGATTTGTAGTATAATGGTTTTTGGAGGTTTTTATTATTTATATAAAATGCCGATTGAATTTTACTTACAAAATTACATTTAGTCTGGGAAATCAAAGGTTCAAATAATAAATTCATGAAATTTTATGATTGGAATCGATGTAGGATGTCAACATAAGCAACACGTCAAAAGTCTTCCAAAATCCTTCTATATGCTTTTTGTATAATGACATTTAAGGAAGGGGTTAATAGAATCAGGTGTAGATAAAATAAATAACTAAGATATTCACTTTAACTAAATCAGAACATTGGATACATGATTTTAGAACAACAGGTAAAATATTATGCAAACCACCTTTAAAATAATGTTATCCTAATAAATGTAGTAGCAGATGTATTATTTTGCAAAACCATTAAAAATCCAAATCCAATCCAAAAACATTAAAAGATGGTTTAATTTCTTTAGTAGTATAAATATCGGACTTGAGGAATAAAATGCTCCTCCCTAGTGTAAAAAATGTGCTCCGAGCATCAAAATTGCTCCTAAAGGAGGACAGCTATGACACTGGCTCGTTGGTGTAGTATCATGGGCAGTATGCATTGAGTGTCATGTGTGTGCTTGTGTGTGGAAAAAAAAAAGGTGGATGAAATTTGTGGGGATTGAAAATGTGATAGGAAATTTCGAATTGATAATGAATGAAAATGTAAGGAAAATGTAAGGAAAAAAAAAAAAAAAAAAAAAAAAAAAAAAGTGTTGGTAGAAAACTATTGTTGGGACTGTAAGAATATACTTTTTGGGCATGGGAATAGGGATGGGAAAATTTCATGCATGTTAATTACAACAACTATACAGTAGTATAAATATCGGACTTGAGGAATAGAGCATTTGGGTAAAATGTATTTTGTTGTTGTAAATTGTGAATTTTGGTGTGAATTTAGTTTTCGTGACTGTGAATTGCGGTTAGTGATGTACCTACAAAATTTTTTTATGTTTTTAGCTTGAATATTGACGTGGAGGATGCGGTGTATGTACACTGTACAGTAGGATGCTAGAAAAAAGGGATTCTTGTATGGTTTGTAGGTAGATTTCATTAGAGTATGGGTATATGAGTTTTGTATGGTAATGAGATCATATTACATCAGTGGGAGTTCATTGACTTTAAGATGCATTGGTTGTTTGAAGGTTGATAGTAATTTATGAAAAACAATTTAAGAAATAATAGAAAGGAAACAAATATTTTATGTCGTTTATAATAATTGTGATTTATTAATCCATGAATTGTTAGTCGATGGGAAGCCGAGCCATTTAACATATACATTGTCTCCATTACTTTTAAGTACTTTTTCCACGAGATAAATATGAGGGTATTTAGTCTTTTGTAATTCTTTTTCGTAAAAACATCCACTAATAGGTTGACCATTAAAATCTTCAAGGAGATATGTTGGCGGGTTGGTTAGGTTTACTTTTCTTATCATAAAAATTTCCGTTGTCCAATTTGGTGTGTAGCCTTTCTCGAAAACGTGTTTGAACTTGCTTATTCTAACATTGTCGCCAACTCTATATTTACCCTGTGGAGCGATTTTAATTCTATTATAAGCTGTAGATAAGATTTTTTTAGAGTTTTCCTGATTCACATCGATTGGGCGCATTTTTATAGTTCTATGCATAGAGTGATTGTATTCTTTCAACAAATCATTAATAATGCACGTCCATTTGTAATTACCATTAAGACTGAATTCCTTCCACATTTTCTCCTTAAGTGTGCGATTAAAACGTTCAACAATTGATGCCTTAAGGGAGCTGTATGTAGAGTAATGATTTATGTTGTATAATTTCATTAAATCGTGAAACATCTTATTAAAAAATTCTTTTCCATCATCAGTTTGAAGGTTCTTAGGCTGTCGTGATGATCTGATGAAAATTGATTTCATCGCTTCTGCAACAGATAAAGCGGTCTTATTTTTTAAAGCAACTGCCCATGCATATTTCGAGAATGTGTCAATGACCGTCATTAGGTATTTATAGCCATTATTTTCCTTGTGGTAAGGTATCATTTCAACCAAATCAGCTTGCCACAGGTCATCAAATCCTTTGATAACAACCCTACGTCGATTGAAATTCTTTCTTGCTGACCTGTGAAGCTCTTCAACAACTTGTCGTTTACTCATTTTTTTAAAGAATGCAAGAAAAAAACATTTATGTATGGTTTTATAATAACATTTATTTTAATCTTTTATATAGTAACATTAGTTTTTTTAATCTTATCAAACGATGCTCAATCATAAAACATCCACACGTATCTGGTCCCTCTTTACATGTATTTGAAGACCACGAACAGTTTGTAAAATGACATCCATGTTTAGAATTAACTTTACTAACGTTTTTATAGTTACTAAAATATGAAATATTACTTATAATCTCATCATGATGTTCTTCAAGTAAATCATATTTATAAGCCCTTAAAAAACTCATAATTTCATTTAAAATTAAAGATATGTTTATATTCGACATGATGTGCTATCGTTTTGATTTACAAATAAACTGAATCCAAGATCGGTTAGCTATGATTTCTTATATGAAAATATTTGGTTCACCTTCTTGATTCTCTTTCAGTTTTCCTATATGAAGAAGAAAATACTTTCGAAGATCATCCAACAAGCGAATTGTATTCAAATTTTGTATGTCAATGTAATCTCTTAAGATTTTTTCTTTATTTTCTAATTTATCATCTATGTATGCTTTGTTTACTGCTTCATCGGGCGTTGTAGGACTTTTTATGTTGCGAAGACGTTTTCCTTCAATATCAAAGTCACCATTCTCAGTTCGCTTAAAACCATTACCAGGAGGTCCTGCAGGACCAACAATTACTCTTTGAAATTTATTAGTGCTTCTTCCGAACTTGTCAACACTCATTTTGCTAATAAATTAAATTTTGCTCACGCAACTCTTCCACAATTGAATTTATTTCATTTTTATGGTTGTTATGCCCTGATTTTTCAGAAGCAATTAAAAGTCTCAACCTATCCACAAGCTCATTTGGATCATCCCAATACACAAAATCAATAGGGTTGGTTGAGTAGATCATTGCAGGTGCATTAATTGTGTATGCTTTTCCAATTTTCTTTTGTGTATTTTGTGTCATACCCTGGACCAAAGGTTTAATGATTTTCTTATACTTTTGTCCTCTATTACCTTTAACCTGTGAATTCATATCATGATTTTTCATGTGTGCACATGTTTTTTGTAGTATTGTCTGATACTGCTTTAAATCTTCACTAGTATAAATACTCTTTCGTGGATTTTTATGTAGAACAAGTTCGAGAAGACCATCAGTTCCACGGAAAATTTCTTTATCAATTACAATATTGTTTTCATCATTAATTCGAAAATTTGATCTCCCTAACTTGTTTGAATTTGATTCAACGTCAAAGTATGGACCATAGATTTTATCATGATCTGAATTTGAAAGTATGGCTTCATTAATCGGAGTACTTTCATTGAAGCTATTTGAAGGTGTTTTAAATGAAGAGTCGTCATCGGCTAACATTGAATTCGTTAATGATAAATTTAAATCTCTCTCTAGAGAAATTTTTTCATCTTCTTCTTCTATAGGACTTTTAAATTGAAGACGACGTTTTACAGTAGGTGGTTTTATTTCTTTAAATTCATCATTTATGTTTTCATTATTTTTCACATTTTTCGCGATTTTCTGTAAGGGTTCAACAATTGTTTTGAACGTGTTTTCAATTTCAGTATCTTTAATCAATTTTCCAGTCTTGAGGAGCATATACTTTTTCTTTAAAGCTTTCTGTGTATTTATAAGATTTTTAAGCGTATTCATATTCGTATCCATAGCTATTTAGAGTGTTAGATTACTTCTAATAGGATCTGAAGAATGGGTAGTCCAATACAGGACGGTTCAATACAGGACGGTTCAATACAGGTCGGTTCAATACAGGGCTATTCAATACAGGGCTGTTCAATACAGGGCTGTTCAATACAGGGCTGTTCAATACAGGGGCTGTTCAATACAAGGCAGTATAATACAGGTAATATTAAGATAGGTGTATTAATA
The DNA here is from genome assembly GCA_951509635.1 of Eupeodes luniger. Classification (NCBI taxonomy): domain Eukaryota; kingdom Metazoa; phylum Arthropoda; class Insecta; order Diptera; family Syrphidae; genus Eupeodes; species Eupeodes luniger. The sequence continues at coordinate 37,146,726 of OX608075.1, forward strand.
TGAAAAGCAGTTTCACGACTGTATCAATTTATAAAATAACTGTTTCTTTAAAAGATTTTTTATACCGTCCATTTTTAACGCAACTATCTTTATCAATAACTAAAAACCCATACAATTCTTTCCAGCATTCTGAACACAACTCTTTAAACTGTTTGAACGTCATATCTGAATTAATATGATCATTAAAAATATGTTTCAAATTAAGATCATCTTGCTTGAAAAGAATTATATAGTTAGCGTTATCTCGAATCAAATGTTTTGGAATGTGTGTATATGATTGGCATAAGTAGAAGCTATCTACACCGCTATGTCGACCCATACAAAAGTAGTCTCTTATGGTATTTTGTTTTTCACAAGCTACATCGTCAAATATGAAAACTGAATTGGGTTTAGCCTTAGAAGGCAGCATAACTTCACAATTATTTGAAAATTCATAATAATGCATTTCTTTTATTGATTTTATAACCTTTTTTAGATATGCATATTTTGGTTGATGCAATGATTTTGAATAAAGGTATATATTTTCAAACTTTAAACCATTGACATCTAAAAGAATGCTTAACATAACGTTTGTTTTCCCACAATTAGATGGGCCTACAATTATTCCTCGAATACTATTTGGAAATAATGTTCCATGCTTCTTTTTTTGTTTTACATTTCCATCAAAGTTTTGTACAGAAATAGCTTCTTGCTGTCTTACAAACTTCATTTTGTAGAATGAGGCTTTTACACATAAATCCCCGTGTTTTATAAACATTATTTCATAATCGCTCCATGCGTCTAAGAAAACAGTTATATAATGATTGATTTTAAGACCCACTCTGTTAGTTTGAATAATTCAGTTCAGGGAAACGGATTGGTTAATTCAATAATAAACAAACTTCCTTTTGAGTTACATCTACCATCTTATAATTTTTGTGGACCTGGAACTAAACTTAAAGAGCGTCTTGCTAGAGGAGACCGTGGAATCAACCAATTGGATGAAGCTTGTCGAGAACACGATATTGCATACAGTAAAAGCAATAATTTGAATTATAGACATACAGCCGATAAAATTTTGGGTGAGAAATCCTGGCAGAGGTTTAGAGCTAAGGATTCAACACTACCAGAAAAAATAAATAGTCTTTTAGTTACGAGCATGATGAAGGCTAAATCTACTCTTGGAATGGGTATATCATCAAAAACAAAAACAAAGAAAGTCCGTCAGTGCCCTAGGATTAAGAAAACAAATCTATTCAAAAATGCGGTAAAAGAAGCCAGAGCGGCAATAAAAAATCTGAACACTGAAGACTCAAATAAATTAGCAACAACGGCTTTACATGCAGCCAGACAAATAATAAAGAAAAAACGTAGGAGTATAACACTTCCTAGAGTAATACCAATTCCCAAAGTTGGAGGACTTTTACCATTGCTACCTATCTTAGCAGGGTTATCAGCTGTAGGTTCTCTTACCGGTGGTGTTGCAGGAATGGCGAAAGCTATAAACGATTCAAAGATCGGAAGACAACAATTGGAAGAAAATAGACGTCACAATAAAGCTATGGAAACAATAAAACTTAAACAAGGAAAGGGCCTTTATCTGAAGCCATATAAAACTGGTTTGGGGTTATTTTTAAGTCCGCAAGAATCAAAAAACTATTAAAAATGCTACCCAACCGCCCTCTCACTAACATAGATATATCGCATTTTGGCAAAAACTATATCCCAAATTTCCGAGGCGTTTTTATGAGGGATGAATTGCCAAACAAACCATTTAAAAGAGAGAGTGGAGTCGTAAATTTAGATGATAATAGTGGGATCGGTACCCATTGGGTAGCATATAACAAAAATAAAAATAATGTACAATATTTTGATAGCTTTGGTAATTTAAGACCTCCCCAGGAAATAGTAAGATACTTGCATGGAAATAATATTTATTACAATCATAAATGTTTACAGCGTTTTAATACATTTAATTGTGGACATTTATGTTTGAAGTTTCTTGTTGATCAGAATAAATAAGCTATACATTATAAAATTCGTTTCATTTCTTTTCCACTGATAATGTCGATAACACTTACACTGAGCGGGAACAAGTCTACTCTCACAACAGAGTACTTTCCACCAATAGTATTAGACTCGAATTATGTTTGTGGATTAGTGGATTTCCAAACATACAACTCCATACCTAACGTTGATGTAATGAATAATTTATTTCATTTAGGTAATGATGTAATTAAACTTCCTATTGGCTCTTACGAAATTGAAGATATAAATAATTTTATTCAAGAAGGGCTTTTAAAAAAAAATAATACGGCAAGCGTAAAGATCAGAGCAAATAACAACACTTTAAAATGTGAAATATACTGCAGTGAAGACATAGATTTTTCACATCCTAATTCCATTGGTTCACTACTGGGGTTCAGTAACAGAAAACTGGTTGCAAAACAAATGCATGAGTCAGATCTTTACGTTGATATCAATCGTGTAAATACGGTGAGAGTTGAGTGTAACTTAATTGACGGAACATTTATAAATAACCAATCTGCGCATATACTTCATCAATTTTCAATCAAAGTCAGTCCAGGGTATAAAATAATTGAGGTTCCTAAAAATGTTATTTATTTACCAGTGAACGTGAAGAAGATAAGTTCAATAACAATAAATTTGTTAGATCAAGACGGAAACCTTATTAACTTTCGAGGTGAATTAATAACGATACGATTACACCTCAATCACCAAAAATGATAATTTATAATACTATATCTGATGCTAATAATTCCTATAAAAGACAGGGTTCACCGGGCTCTATAATCAATGCTTCATCAACTCCTAAAGCAACAGTACAAACGCTAACAGAAGCAAACCAATTGTTTTTATTATCATTAGGATTCACATTGAAGAAAAGAAAATAATAAATTCAATTTAACAAAGTAAGATATGCTGAATATTTTTCAAGAACCAACATTTGATGATAGTATTTCAAAATACGAATATCATTCCTATTCCCCGTATTTAAACAACTTCGGTAAAAATGACATCATCCACATCTGTGTGCAACATCAAAATCTCAATATATTACCTTCGGAAAGTTACATTTATGTTGAGGGGACTGTATCGAAAAATGATGGATCGGAAGTCAAAAAGACACAACTTGTAAACAATTGTATAGCATTTCTCTTTGATGAGATCCGATATGAACTGAATGGTATTGAAATAGATAGAAATCGTAATGTTGGAATCACAACTTCTATAAAAAATTATATTTCTTTGAATCAAAATGAAAGTGTTATGTTGTATAATGGAGGTTGGTGTCCAAATTCTTCATTAAACTTAGATGGACCATATTTTAATTTTTGTTTGCCGCTAAACAAACTTTTGGGTTTTGCAGAGGATTTCAAAAAAATAATTCCTAATGCTCGACATGACTTAATTCTAACCCGTTCTCGTACTGATGAAAATTCACTAATAGCTGATGCAGATGAACAAGCGAAGATAACATTACTCAAAGTTCAATGGAAAGTTCCGCATGTTCACCTTACTGATTCTTTGAAATTGAACCTATTCAAGTCTATAAATGATAATGACACTATGAAAATTGCATTTCGTAATTGGGATTTATATGAATATCCTGTCCTACCTACAAGTGACCATCATATTTGGAATGTTAAGACCACTTCACAAGTTGAAAAGCCTAGATACATTATTGTTGCGTTACAAACTAACAAGAGAAATCAACTGAAAGAGAATCCTACCTATTTTGATCATTGTAACGTTACCAACGTAAAGGCATATTTAAATTCTGACGTTTATCCATACGAAGACCAAAATATATCATTTAAAAACAACAACTTTAGTATTATTTATCAGATGTACTGTGAGTTTGGAAAAAATTATTATAATTGTTCAGTTGCAGAGCCATTGCTAACAAGAACTCTCTTTAAATCACAAGCACCGATTTTTGTGATTGATTGTAGACATCAGAATGAAATAGTGAAAACTGGACCAGTTGATATTCGTTTGGAAATTAAAACAGCTAAAGAACTACCTCCAAATACATCAGCGTATTGCCTTATGCTGCATGATCGAATAATAAATTACAATCCTCTGAGTCAATTAGTATCTCGAAATATTTAAAGATTTAGTTCAATATAGCTTATAATCAAGAACACACGAACCCTAGCAATGGCATTCATCATTGACATTCAAGGTTTTAGAGGTCCCAATGACAAGTTGATAGTTAAGGAAATAGCTATTCTGCGTGGCTGTAGCCATCAGCACTTCATTATAACACCTCCGTTTGACTTTAAGCATTTACCAACAACATTAAAAAGACAAGCAAAATGGCTATATCAAAACCATCATGGTTTGCACTGGAATGGCGGATTCACCAAATATAATAAAGTGGAAGAATTTCTTCGAGATAATATTATAAATCACATTGTTTATGTAAAAGGCGATGAAAAATTACAATGGATAAAGCGATTACTAAATGAAAACGTTGAAGTAATAAATGTTGAAAATATAAACTGCCCCAACTTCAAAGAACTGAAAAGACTTTTTCCAAGTGAGACAAGATGCTTATCACATAGCAAATGCTGTGCCCTGCAAAATGTATTTTTAATTAATAATTTTGTATGCAGCCAGAATCTAAAGTTTTCCTAAAAATGTAATGTGAAATAAAAAGCAACAATGTTCTTTATTTTAAAAATTCCTTAAGCTTAACATTTTTTTGTTTTGTTTTTTCTTATATAAATAGGTTAATAAATAAAAATAATTTACTTAAAATTAACAATATTTCTTTTTTGTTTTTAATGTGTATTCATTTGATAATGACCCCATGCGTAGGTGCTTACTCCATCTTCCCTTATATATCTCTTATCATCAAGATGACTTAAAACAATCTTATTTAGCTGTTGTGTATAGATTTGGTGAGCAAAAGATCGAAAAACAAACATTTCACCATGAAAAATTCGTTTGTTATACAAACAATCCTTATAGCTGGCTAAATTTATATCATTCAATGCTATTTTCTTGACGCCTTTAGCTTTTTTTACTTCCGTTTCTTCAACAGAATAAGAATACATTTTCGATCTTAACCCAATAAATTCCTTCATTATCTTCCCAGAATTTTCATCTTTCATCATACCCAAGACTTTTTTATTTTTTATTGGAATATTATAGGGATTATCAACTGAGTATGCAGAAGTATCGAAATATGAATCAATATCATGTTGAATATCATTATAAAAATCGTGAGTTTTTATTGTATATATAAATGAATCTGTATCCATATAGTTTAATTTTAAACAATTACCATATTTGGGTTGCATATAGCTATAATGGAAGTCATACATTTTCCATTTAGAAAACTCTAACACACAAAATCCCAAGTACAACGGCTTATCGTAATAAGTATTAACTCTTTTCATTTGAATTGCCGTCATTTCATCAGTGAATTTAGTTAAACTATGGAAATTCGGTTTTGCTATTAAAGCTCTAGCTCCTAGACGTTTTTTGTGACTCCCCCAAGAGGTTACAATCTTAACATCTTTTCTTTTATCTACGTTTTCCATAGTTTTCCCAAAAACACTATTGTTCATTAACTTAAAGAAATTTTTCTCAAAATCGCTCGTAGCTAAGGTGCGATGTTGATTATTCAAATCAATATATTTTTGAAGCCACCTAGATTGTTTAAACTGTAAAACTCTATGTATACGAATGAGTTTTAACCCATTTTTAATACATTGTTGTAGATTTTTATAATGTATAACATAATTTTGTTTTGGAGTTAAATCTGCTATTAATTTCGAAAACTTTGATTGATTTACTTTTTTGTTTTGCACACAAAATGGTAAATCATTATGACATTCATGCAAGGAATCTGGGTATTCTAAGTCTACTTCATATATATACCCGACTTCCGAGTCATCTGAAATATTCATTAAATCAATGTTTTGAATATTATTAACCCATTTAATAGATGAATAAGGTAGAGGACAAGACATTGCCCACCCATATAAATTGTTGGCATCAACATACATCAAATACTGTGAATCTTTTGTTTCATCATAGTTTTGCATATATTTATTGTTGGCAACTGAGTGGCGATGTGAACATTGAGAGATGCCTCCTCTAATACCCTTCTTTATGAAATTATATATTTCAATGTCTTGAATAAGATCCAGCTTTATATGGGTTTTTCTAAGCATTGCATCCCAAGATAACCCTGGTGCTGTGTAATAATGACAGGGATCAAGTTCGTAAATACTTTTACAAATAATTTTAAAATTTTCAAATATGTCAGCTAGTAGAAGAACGTCAGTTTTTAAATATAACTCCATATAATCTGAAAGAGTCTGACATTTAAAAACTGTCCATACTTTTTTAGCATGATTGTATTCGCTATCGGAGCAAGCTTCACCAGTCAATTTATTTTTAAAACACTCTTGAGGAGGAAGGGTTTTTTCCTCTAAACTCTCCCATGTTTTTACATGATCATAGGGAAATACACCTTTCCTTGTCAGAAGCTTAAACTCTTCTTCAATTGGAAAATTAGATCTTATTAATTTAAAATCACTTGGTGTTAAGTCTTTTGTAAGGGAATCAATGCTAGAAGGCATAAAACGTAGAGAATCCAAAAATCTCAGTTCTATAGTTCTGTTATCAAACGTATGTAATGTCTTTGAAACAGAAATATAGCGCTCCTTATTAAGAGGAATGCAAGAAATATTTCCGTTGTATGAAGCAAGTTCTTTGATAAGTAAATGCGAATCATACCCGGTGAAATTATGGAACAATATTGGGAAAAATTTAGGTTTTTGGTAAATCAAATTACATTTATTATGCGCTGGGCCATTATATTTGCCTGTATAATGACAATGATCTGCAACTCGATCTGTTCCTAACTCTTTGTTGCAGATATGACATAATGGACAATTTCTTTGATATTCTAAATCAATTTCTGATAAAAGTAGCAGGGGTTTAGAATTTCTTTTATGTAATTCATAGCAATCTTTTATCAGAGAACTAACAAAATCTTTTACACAATTGCTGCCTTTAAACATTTTAAATCTATTGAGAGAACTATCACAAGATTTTATAAAGTAAGCACCTGCGCATGGGATATGTTTTTGAATATTTAAACTACTACTAATACTACTACTACTACTAGCATTACCTGGGGATCCTACTTCCTCGAGGATGCATTCGAAATCTGCATATATTGTGAAAGGCACGTCCATCTTCCGCTCAAAATGTTCAAACGATACAGTCTTTTTATCGTCGTTGGGCATTTTTGTCACCATTTTACAGCAGTTGTCCTTGTGCGTCATCAGTTTTTCTTCAGATATAAATCTTAGCAAGCACGTGTTGCAAAACCAAGATTTTCCTCTGTAGTTTTTCGCCTGCGTTGAAACAAGTCTAAAAATAAAAAATTTTAAAGAAATTAGAAAAATGTATATGTTTTAATAATAGGTAATAATCAGATCTATAATTGCAATAAAGCTTACCTTGATATGCTTTTAATCCAGACAAAGTGCGAAATTCCCTCGTTTTGCAAGAGAATTAGATTGATGTGATTTCTCTTCTCCTGTGGTGTAATGTAATAGGGTCCTACTACTATCTTCTTCTCATCGTCAAATCCAAACACATTGATGCTTAAAGTAGGGTTTAGTGTTTCAAACTTAGAAATATCGCTAAGTCTTAAAGGAAATTGCAGATCAGCGAAATCAATTCTGATGTTATTTTTATAAATCGTTCGTGAACTGATATCTCGTATCTTGTATGTTTCAGGTTTATGGGTATTGTTCTTTCCTTTGCTAAAAAGTGCTGAGATGATGGCCCATTTGAAACAATACTCATCAGTGTTGTGAACGTTTATACAGGCTCTTTTTCTAGAAAGAAAACTAGGCAACGGTATATGTCTTGAACCTTTGATTGGTGTGTATTGATTTATGTTTATTTCCACGTGACATATCCGCAGCAAGGCCCATCCACTGTCTTTTTCTTGAAATTCTTGCATTTTCGTGTCAATTTCATCTATCATATTCCTATATGAAGAAATTATATCACTGCCTTCAAGTGCAATTTCCATTTTTGTGTTGAAACTTTTAAGACTTAGCTCCATTTCATCCTCCGACGTAAATTTAATATACTCAGCAAACAATTCTAAGTTGAACTTAACACTTTGCAACTTTTCCAGGTGATCTTTCAATTTTCCTAGAATTGCTGACTCTGCTTCATTGAGAAACTCAGGGGGACTTAGGTTTTCTTCACTCTTGTTTTTATAAATGAGAGTTTCTACTCTCCCATTGAAACAACTTTTCAGCACCAGGAAGTCATCAGAAAGGAGTTCTGCAACAAGTCGCTTATGGACATTTCGCCGTACATGGTTTGTCCAATCTCTTGCATTGATGTTCAGCTCACACACATCACAATATTTTATTGCAGACTTCTGAGTTTCTTCTGCGTTCGAAAACATGGCCTCTATCAAACTGATGTGTTCAATACTTTTTAAGTGATTATCCCACTGACAAAATATAACATCTTTTTCGCAGATTTCGCAACGCGTTTTCGCTGGTCCAGCTTGAGTCGAGCAATCACCGTTTTGGAAGATTTCATGATCCAAAGAACTGTCTTCAAATAAAAGTTCTTGTTGCATTTTTAAATGTGCCTTGCTCTTCAAATGGTTATTCCATTGACATGGGATCACATTTTTATCACACACCACACATAATCTTTTTGCAGGGGCAGCTTCTTTCGAGCCATCCATTTTCTCAAATAATTGCTTAACCAATTCCGAATGAGTATTGGTTTTAGCATGATCAATCCACTGCCCCTTTTTAACACTTTTTTCACACACATAGCAAAAGTTTTTATTTTCACCGTTAACCGATTCCCTTAAAGACGTATGAATTTTCATATGTCTTTTCAAATTAAAATTTTTGGAAAACGATTTTCCGCAAACTTCACATAAAAACGACTTCATGATTGAATTGATTTTTGGGTCGTACCGGGGTGAGGTATTCTTTAAGAATAAGAATATTTTGAATATATCAGCTAGGTTTGTATATAGCTCAAACATCTTGAATATCAAAACCGAGTTAGTAGATAATCAGACTCCCTTTAGTAAGTAATCTACACCTCATAAATTTAGTATTTTATTATTTTCTAATGAATCTCTGACTATGTACTGTAGATAAGTATACATCATAATTTATTCATCTAGGATTTTCTGATGTTCATCATGCTTTAAAAATTGACACATATTACTTTTGGTAAAATATTTATATTTCTGATTTTCTAGTGGCCTCATAACTTAAAAAGTAAGTTTACATGATGATGGTATACGTGAAGATAGTTTATAATTTATTCTTTTTAAATTTACTGACCATCCTTTGACCCAATAAATTTAGTATCTATGATTTTTTAAGAAAAAATGCTATTAAGTTTGTATTTTATGGTTTTCTAGCTAGCAAACAGATTTTGAAACTGTAATATGCTTTTCTCGCCTTAATAACTTGTTACATGCCCAATATAAAAACCTTAAAAGTATATTTAAATACTATTGATTTTGTATGAATTCAGTTTAATTTATTTTCGCTGATTAACCAGAGGTAAACATGTTGAAACCTGTCAAACTCTTCCCCTCATAAAGTAAACACTTTTACGCAAATGAAATGAAAAGAGGCAATTAAAAACAAAATATGTATGCTCAGAACATGTAAGGTTTATTTAATAATTTACAGTTCTTCTTCAATTTTAATACTAGCAGTTCGTCCTAACGGACATAAATAGGTAAAGTTGAATGAACCTCGATTGATTTCGGTTATTGCAGCGTCTGACAATTTGTTGTATCGCATTGGGAAGAAAGTCTGAAAGAAAAAAGTCTTTAGTATTTACGTTTTTAAACGTTTTAAGAAATAAAAATGGAAAATTACCTGAAATTCGCCCAAATCAGCAACAATTCGTTCTCCAAATTTCGTAACACAACGTTTCAGTTTACCAATACGATATTTTTCATTTTGTTTTAATTCAATAACCTTTTTACAAGGCTTGAACAAAACTTTCTCTTCAACTTGTAAAAGTTCTTCTCTGAGATTCATCGTCGACGGTATGAGATACATCCTAAACTGAAACAGCTATTTATACAGAAATTTCTGAAAAAAATGTGGAAGGAATTTAGTTTTAATCACACCAAATTGGACAACGGAAATTTTTATGATAAGAAAAGTAAACCTAACCAACCCGCCAACATATCTCCTTGAAGATTTTAATGGTCAACCTATTAGTGGATGTTTTTACGAAAAAGAATTACAAAAGACTAAATACCCTCATATTTATCTCGTGGAAAAAGTACTTAAAAGTAATGGAGACAATGTATATGTTAAATGGCTCGGCTTCCCACCGACTAACAATTCATGGATTAATAAATCACAATTATTATAAACGACATAAAATATTTGTTTCCTTTCTATTATTTCTTAAATTGTTTTTCATAAATTACTATCAACCTTCAAACAACCAATGCATCTTAAAGTCAATGAACTCCCACTGATGTAATATGATCTCATTACCATACAAAACTCATATACCCATACTCTAATGAAATCTACCTACAAACCATACAAGAATCCCTTTTTTCTAGCATCCTACTGTACAGTGTACATACACCGCATCCTCCACGTCAATATTCAAGCTAAAAACATAAAAAAATTTTGTAGGTACATCACTAACCGCAATTCACAGTCACGAAAACTAAATTCACACCAAAATTCACAATTTACAACAACAAAATACATTTTACCCAAATGCTCTATTCCTCAAGTCCGATATTTATACTACTGTATAGTTGTTGTAATTAACATGCATGAAATTTTCCCATCCCTATTCCCATGCCCAAAAAGTATATTCTTACAGTCCCAACAATAGTTTTCTACCAACACTTTTTTTTTTTTTTTTTTTTTTTTTTTTTTTTTTCCTTACATTTTCCTTACATTTTCATTCATTATCAATTCGAAATTTCCTATCACATTTTCAATCCCCACAAATTTCATCCACCTTTTTTTTTCCACACACAAGCACACACATGACACTCAATGCATACTGCCCATGATACTACACCAACGAGCCAGTGTCATAGCTGTCCTCCTTTAGGAGCAATTTTGATGCTCGGAGCACATTTTTTACACTAGGGAGGAGCATTTTATTCCTCAAGTCCGATATTTATACTACTTTCTTTAGCTAAGGAATTATTAATTTGGGCATTAAAAACTACCCCAAAATCATGTATCATATGACGTGTTGATTGTGTTAAAGTTAATATTTTAGTTTGTTTTATCTACACCTCTGCCCATCAACCCCATTCTAGGGACCTTGAAATGTCAAGAAATCGCAAAATTTTCAATTCGACAAACTGACTCAATTGTAAAAACTTCTGATGGAAAGCTAATAAGAACGTATTCATCGAACTGTGTGATTCTTTTTATTCTAAATCGATGTACAAGGTTCTATATTTCCTACTTCCAAATTATCAGTTGTCAAATTTCTGTAAAAGTAATGACAAATTGAAATCTTACGTACATTTTAAGACACCCTTTACAAGAATCCACCAATTTAAAGACCTAATAATAACAGTTTATAACCGGATCTGTGTGCAACGGACCGCAGAAAATAAAATCCGGGACCGTTCCAGATTTTAAATTCACCAAGCTCTTATGAGCCAAAATCTCAATTTTTCCACATCAAAACATACCTGAAGACCTTATAGTATGATGACTCGCTGATAAATATCATCATAAACATCATCTTCATAATTATTATCATTTTCAAAGTTGATTTAAGACCTTTGCGCAGTAACGATTAATCAAAGTTCAATTTTCTTTATAAATAAAGATGGTCACATAACCATCATGGGCTTGACATTTAACACAGTTGAATAGCTCCAGGTTTCATATACCTCAATGAAAAAATGAAGAAAAATACAAAACTCCCACATACCCATTCCTCCTGCTTATCCTTTCTTTATCTTCTGTCCATTTTGAAACATTATTAGATGTCTTGGTTCCATAAAATAACTGTCGTGTATAAACTACAGATAGGTACTCGTACTCTCAAAACCTTCTCAAGATATAAGACAAAAAATCAAAAAAGCACATCACGTCATCGAATATCGAAAAGAAGAACCAAAACCAACATCGTGGAAATGGATCACTTCAATTGAACCAGGTTGGGTTCGACTTCAATGATTCAATATGAGATGAGTATAGGCACATGGTACCTTCAATTCAATCTAGGTATATAGTATATAGTATACCTTTCCTTAAACCTATACTACCTCTATATGCTATATATGAATGGATAGGTATATGGAACAGGTATAAATGAGCAATCGACTATGGTTACTCATAAGGACAGTCACGTAAGATCCAGGTCCTAGAGCTATGGTTGCGATGGATGATGATGATGATGATGATGCGATGGTGCTACGCTATAGAGACGATGAAGACGAAGTTCAACAAGACGAAAAAGAAAACGAAGACGAAGACGAAGACCGAGACCAGAACCAAGATGAGCCAAGTGCCAAGAACTTCCTCCACATTTATCATTAATATTCGCTTTATCGCAACCTTGGGTATTAATGGATGAGGGTTTGTGTGTTTGGTTGTTCGGGTCTCAGAAGAGTCTCTGAAGGTTGACTAACATTCGTGTCTCTTTCTTTACCCCGATTGTAGGGATGTGGAGTATGTGTTGGTTCTGTTCTGGCTGCCATGGCCTAAACGTGGAAGAATTCGATGGGCGATATACGTGATTGGAATCCTTGCGATTGATTGAAATTCGATTTAGTGACATACCATACGCGCTCTCGTTTCCATCAGGGATAGCCGAGCCGAGATATAATTTTCCCCACATTGATCTGATAGCGACACCTAAGGGTGTCATACCATTGCCAGGAGAGTATAGATATAGAATGCCTCGCAAAAAGTATACCAGCAGAATGCCACATATACGTAACGTAGCATTTTTCTATGTTATGTACAAAAGTAGGTAGAGGTGAGTATAGGTGTGGGAATTTACCTGTAGTTCGTCCTTTCGTTTCGTTTCGTCGTCTCTCATCGCTCGTCGAATTATTCGATTAGAGCTGCGTTTATATTTTACTCGCGCGGAAATTGTATATTGATATGACGTTACACAAATATATACGTAGGTATATCTTGATGTGAAGGTTTGGCGGGAAAAGGATAAGCAAGTGATGGAAATGTGTTCACTTTGGTGGCTTTAGAATATTATTTCCTTTTATTATTATTAGATTTTTTTTTAATAAAAACACAACTGTGCTAGGAAAGTTTGTGTGTAGGTAGGTATGTGTTTTTTTCAGGATGCCAAAGGACGAATTCAAATAAATTCGTATATTTCCGTTTTTTGGATCTCGATACATGTACGGCAAAAAAGCTCTAAATATTCAGATTTGTATATGTTTCGATCCTTACTAATGGTAATGTTTTTTTTTTGTACAACATTAAAAATGGATATTCTTATTTCAAGTTTTGAAATTTGAAATGTTTGTATATTAGGAAGGATATGTGTCCGTATATTTATCTATATATGTACCTTTAGCTTTACCTCAGGTTGTACCTGTTTTTTTTTTTTTATTTTAGGTATGTTGAGGCACAAGGGATATTTATTGTATTCATTTCCTGAATCAAGGTAGGGCAATTTAATTTCTTATTTAATTTCCGAAATGTTTTTGAGCAAAATTGGATATATACTTTTTATGTTGTAATTTTTTTTTAATGTTTGGGATAGATAATTCTTTTGAATAAATTGCAAATTTAGTTTAACAAATGCAACAATATAGAAACTCAATGTTGTTTATATTTATGCATTTGATTTATGTAACTTAAAGATCAAGCTTAACGGATTTTCCATTAAGTTACAAAAACAAAAATATATACTTATTTAATTTTTAAATAATGTGGGAGAATGAGAATGTTCGTGGCAATAGTTTTGTTAGCAGAAGGTAGAGATAATAACACGTTATTTTATTAAAAACTTTTACGTTTTTTGAAAGAATCTTACAGACGAAATGGTAGTAAATAAGTTAATCTAACTAAGGGGTTTTCCACAATCATTATTTAAATTGGAAAATTAAACGCTTCAGTAAGGTATTGAAATTGTTAAAGTTCACTAAAAAAAACAACTGCGAACACTCAACTAAGACCAATAGTGTTGCCGGAAAGTTGATTATAACGGGTTATCCATTTTACGGTTTCAAAAGTATAGGGAATGCGACATCTGTCAAACAAAGTTTTTAAACCAATTTAATTTTTTCAGCCGAAAGTCTGACATTTACGAAAATGGATCGCTTAACTGTCTCACAACGCATAAATATTGTTAAAACCTACTTGAAGAGACTGGATTGGTTAGAGATATTGTAAGGCCTGAACCACTGAAAATATCGCTGCTGTAAGTAAAAGTGTTGCCGAAGACCCGAATGTGTCCATTCCTCATCGTTCTCAGCAGTTAGGACTGTCTTACATCACATTATGGTGTATTTTTCATTTGGATCTACACCTACATACATCCATATAATATCCAAATCACACAGCAATTGAAGCCAGCTGACCATTCACAACGTCATGGTCATAGATACGTGGAATAGGTACTTGAACAACAGGCGATTTATTCTTCAGCGACGAAGCACATTTCTCACTCGGTATGGGTATGTTTATAAACAAAATCGTCTTATTTGAGGTTCTGAGAATCCTCACTTTACGTTTACTTTTCAAACCGCAAAATGGATAACCCTGTATTTTATTCCTTGTCTATCTTTATAATAATGCTTTCCATGAACGAAAATATACCGTATTTAACATTAGAAACGAGACTTAAGGCTTTTAAAATTCAGTTAACATAGATATACAATTTATCAAACCTATCAATAATTCATATAATGATGAAAAGTAACAAAAAGTCCCTCAAAATCCTTAGTGAGCATAGAAAGTTATTAAAGTTTTTGTAGAAAACATAAAGTTTTTTTTATAAATTCGTTTCAAAATACATTTATACCTACATATTTTTTTCTTAAACTATTCCTTATAGTCAATAAATGTCGATTGAACCAAGAAACACTATCAATATTTTCTAAGGGGTCTGCTTAAAGTTTTAATGGTGATGGAGGTCTCTTTATAAAAGAAAATAGTTTGTATGGTGTACTCAGGCGTATAAGTACTTTTTATTGTTTTTTGTTTATTAATCTAGAAATTTTGACAATTCTCGACGTTTCGAGGTCCCTAAAATCTAAATTAAATATTTTAGTGAAATGTATCTGTGTGCGTGTGTACGTATGTTCGGGATAAAATTAAGTCCTCCATATCTCAAGAAATGTTAAGGAAACCAATTCAAATAATTTTTGTTTTACGGATAATAACGTCAAAAGATGCAGAAAGAAATTTTAAAAATATTTAGGGGTGGTTTTTTTTACTAAAAAGAGGCTGGAATGCAACCCAAACTGATAACTTCCCATCCCATCTGTAGATTTGTCTTACCTAAAACTTAAACAAAGTATTTATAACAATATTTTGTGTGAGATAAATAATTTGTAGTCAATATCTTTCTTTGTTCTCTTAAAACTTGAGTCGAAGACCATTTCTTATCAGTTTTTTTGTTGTTTTTGTAGGTTTTCGTGTTTAGTTAAAAAAATTGTCAACTAAAAATTACAAACAATATTTTGCATATGATGAAACAGATTTATTTTAAAATCTATTTTTGTTAACAAGATTTTTAGTCGAAAACCAATTTCTACCAATTTTGGTAGCATTTCTTGAAAGTTTTTATTTCTTATGTAAACGAAAACGGATTGGATTTTTCTAAAAAAAAATTACCACAAAAGTACCATAATGAAGTCAATACCTTCATATATTCACGAGATATCGAGAATCAAAAATCAAGTTTTACTAAATATGCGTATTATTTTTTGTAGATTTTAATTTTTTTTTGAAAAACCTGACAGTTGGATTTTTATAAAAAAAAAAAAACTGAATGTAGTGTAATTTAATTCGTTTGAAGCCAGTATTTTTAATTTTCAAAAAGATATTTGAGTAAAAATCAATTTTTAGCAAGTTTTAGTAATGTTCCTTATATTGTTTTTATTTTTTATAAAAAAAACTGTTAATTCAATTTTTCCCAAAATGTTCCTGAATGTTGTTAAATTTCTGAAAAGATATTTGAGTCGAAAATCAATTCTTACCAAATCTTAGTGAAATTGATTATTGATTTTTCTCAAAATTTTACCATATGACAAAAACGTTATTCTTCAATGCATAAAATTATTTTGGAGGTGAAATCATTTTTTATTCGTAAAATATTCGACGTGACAATTATTTTTTTATTTCGCTACATTTGATTTATAAATAAACAGTTAATTAATTATGTCAGTGTGGTATCACGTCACAATATATAATATGAACTTCAATTTAAGTCGCTAGCGTAATTGGTTCGTGAGATATTTTGTTTTAACCAAAACTTTCCTTTTTTTTTTAATTTCTTTGGTAAAAAAACACCCACTCAATTTTGTTAAAATTCTTTTTTGCATCTTTCTGCATTATTATCTGTAGAACAATAGTTATTTGAAGTCGATATCTCCACCGGTTTTTGAGATATGGACGACGAAAAAAGCTTCCCAAATGTACGTACGTGAGAATGTACACACACACGCACGCACAGACATCTATCTAAAAATCTTTTATTTAGATTCTAGGGACCTTGAAACGTCGAGAAATATTAAAATTTTCAATTTTACAAATCGGACCGATTACAATAACTTCCTGTGGGAAGTTAAAAAGTGAACGTTTGGGTGTACCCGAAATACATATATCACGAACTAATAACGCCAGCACCTATAATTACATTTAAAATTATATAATGTGATTAACACCAAAATAATATAATTTTGAAAACAAAAATCAATTAATAGTTCTTATCATAAACTAAAAGAACTTAAAAAAAATGTATGTCATGTCTAATATTTTACGAACAAAAATTATATTAGCTCCAGAATAATTGTATGCAATTAAGAATAACATTTTTGACATCTTGGGCCTATTTCACCAAAACCTTTTACTTTGTACAAAAGTGCAAAGTGTTTCAAAAATTTTGCAAAGTGAAAAGTATTTTAAATTTAAACTTTAAAAAAAATTGACAAGTGAAAATAAAGTGTTTTTAACCAAATTAAAATACAACTTTGCAGTTAATTCGTATTTTGAAAAGTTGCAAAGAAAATATTAGATTGTGTTTATTAAGATAAAGTATGTATTTAAAAATTTCATGAATCAATATTAATCATGGTACCGTCAACACATCCACCTACATAAGAAATTCCAACAACTTTGTACCCATTAAATAGTGTCAAGGAGAAATTCATCAATGATAATATTCGACACTCGACAAACTACTCAGCAGATGGTTTCTTTGCTTATTCCGTGCATAGATACAAACCGTGGTATTGAGTTCCATTCCCGGACCGATGTTGTGTACGCAAAAGTTGTAGCAAGGAACCTTAACAAATCATATTTCTTTGGGTATTGAATTGGAGTTAATTTTTAATTTTAGACAACACAATAATTCGATTGTACTTTTTGTTAATAAAAAAACTCTGCTTTGTCAAAAAATCATTTCCGATATAGAAATTTCTTTTTTCTTTCACTACTCTTTGGTCACTAACTAACTTCTTCATCTACACTATCTACACTAATATTATAAAAAGGAAAGATTTGTATTTTTGTATGTAACGAATGAACTTAAAAAGTACAGGACCGATTTTAATAATTCTTTTTTCATTAGAAAGCTACATTATCACTGAGTGACAGAGGCTATATTTAGTACTAAATTACTATAGAAATCTTTATAAATTCCTATTAAAACCAACCGAAGGTGTAAAAAAATTAGCCATAAAATGTCTTTCATCGCATACGCTGCGAAGAGTATTAATGAAAGGACAAAAAATGTTTTCTAATTTAGTGATTCATGGTCGTTTTAATTAGCATGCTTATAACTTAAATATCTGTACCTTTTTATGTCTAACCGTGCGAAGCCGGGACGGGCCGCTAGTATTCAATACATTCATTTAAACGATTCATTTTTGTATAAAGTATTTTACAACAGTTTTCAAAAGAAAAGTTTTTTGCTATAAACTGTCAAATTTCAAAGAAGCTCTACGATATCAATGGATTTGAAAACCTTCACAAAATTAGACATTTTTAAAATTAAAGTGTAACCCACCCCCGATGCCGATTCAATACTCAGTATGTGTATCACAGATCACCTCTTATGGAATTATCACATATTCTATATTGCCAAAAATGCTGCTAGGTGCTTAGGATTTCTCCGACCGACGGTCCAAGAAATTTTTCACCTCTTCTGATCTGGCTGTAATTTACAAAGACTTCATTCGTACAAAGCTTGAATATAACTCGCATATTTGCAGGTGCCACTAAAATAAGGTTAAGTATTTTGGACAAGATCCAAAAAAGAGCTTTTAAAATGATAGGTGATATAACTATAACCGAAACAATTACTTATGGAATATGAAAAGTTTTTATGCCGAATTCGAACGGCTTATTTGAGAAAACATTTTTATGACAAGAATAACGAGTAGTCTTGGAGGATTTGTCAATTCCTAGCAAGAAGCAGTATCCGTGAAAAAAAATTTGCGCTAAGTGGTACAAGCAGGGATTGCATTCAAGACCTCTGGTATGACAGTCCTACGCACTAACAATCACGTAACGGGTATAACTTCATTATATTATCGATTTTATTTTTTTAAATGACACTTTTATTCTTAAAAGCGACTGATAAAAATCTTCCTTGCAATTAATTTACGCCGCTAGAAAATCATTCTATTTTTTATTAACATCTTTTGTGAAATAGAAACTACAAAATATCAATTAAAAAAATAATTGCACGTTTAAATGCTTTTAAAATTTTAAAGACTCTTCCCGTTAGCAAAAGACTTTTAAGTCTTAAAGTTATTGCATATCCTTAATTTCTTCCTTCATACAAGAATATATTCATAAAAATGTAAGAATATAAGTAAAATTTTACTTACAATGATTTATTTTTGTGTTTATTTTACAAAACTCAAATTTACCTTGTCTAACATAAAACTATAAATGTAATCAAATAACAATTTAACAGAATGTATAACGATATAGTTTTCTATATAGAACTTCATCCTGTGTAATATTCTTCACGTGAGTCAATTATCTAAAGCTTAACAAGAAGATATAAACTACTCACATGTATGAACTTTTATATATGTCTATAAGAAAAACCACTTTTCTTTACCAAAAGAAATTTATAAAGAGGCTTTTGGGTAGTAATTTCATATATCTCCTTAAGGCTTTCATTCTACGTACCATATACGAGTAGTTCTTGGCGAAAAATGTTCTTCTTTACTTTTAGTTTGAAATATAAGGTAAATTGTATGTCTTCATTCAATTTTAACACATAGAAAGTATTAAAAACTAGGTTATGTTTTTCTATGTTTTCTATGTTTTTTTTTCTGATTGAAAAAGTCGTTATCTATTCTTTCTTATAAAACTTTTAACACAATGAATTATAAAATTGGCTTGTTTGTCATTTGATTTTTAGTGCGATGTTTTCTATGTTTTTGCGGTTCATCTCCATAATTCATGTGAAAATAGCAAATTTCCTTCTGGAAGTGGGGTAAAAGTATACTCGCTTACAATGTACCATCAATAAACCATTAATTATTTGTGGGAGGTTAATTTTTGTCTCCATATGTTTTCTATGTTTTTTTGAATATTTGTTTTCAATTCATGTGAAGCTTCGAAAGGAACATAGAAACATGGAATGCCTTCCAATTGAAAGGCAATTAATTTTGAATTTTAAATTTCACAGCTTTTCTTTATTTCGCTAACTAAATATCACAATATCAAGTGTTTTTATATGTTCACTGTGGCGTATACGTACTATTTTAGTATAAAATTCAGTACATATCGTTTAATCTTATAAAAACTCAAAAAATAGGGTAACACATCCTAGAATTTTTTGAAACTATGTACTTTATAGTTCTGTTATTATATTTTTGCTCCCTCTGGCATCATAACATATAGAAACCTTCATATAGGCATACAATATCATTAAAGTTTTTCGAAGAAACAAAAACCATAAGCCAAACAACAGCACCTTGATGCTTTTAATTGTTGAAACTTTTTTTTCTGGAGGAAGCTTTCTATGGCTTGTTGCTTATATATGCTTATGTATTCTTGAGAATCGCATATAATAAAGCACAGTTTAGAGGTTTGTTAGTTATACGAGTAGTGTAGTTATTATTGTTCTTGAAGTTGGCTTGGCACGTTGGAAGAAAACTATTATAAATAAACTAAAATGAAAGCCCCACGTCTCTTTCCATCAAGACTTACATCAACCGCGTACATTTAATTAAACCAAAAATTAAATGAAGCGAATCTAATAAAAACCTCGTTTCACTTGTGAATTCTGCAAAGACAGAAAACAATAAAGTTAATTTATGAATAAGAGCAAAGTTTGTACGGTGGCGGTGATGGTGAAAGCGGCGGCTGTGGCGTTAGCAATAGTGGGTGCATATTTGCAAGGACTCTTCACAGCCAAGAACAAAACTAAAGCTGAAACTGAGACTGAGACTAAAGCTAAGGCTGTTGATGACGACAGTGATGGTGCGGTGTAGTGGCGACGACGACGGCGTTGGTGGCGGTGGCGGGCAAAGCCTACAAAGCATGAGACAGGAAGGAAGGAAGGAAGGAAGAATCATCCAACTCGCGGGGGCTAGGTGACTTTTGTGTGACTTTAGTTTGTTGTTTATGAGCGGTTTTTGGGGAGAGTTGGATGGCAACGCCCGCCGCCGTCGCCGTCGCCATCGCCAACGACAAGAACGACGGCGAGGCCAAAAATTGTGGGCGTTTATTTCGACTATGGTTTTGGTTTTTGATTTTTCGTTTTTCGGTGTAGCATGTAGGTTGGTTTGGTACTTCAGTTTAGGCGATGTGGTAATGAACATTAGCATAGCTCATGCATATTCAAATTGCTTGTTAGACGAAAAACATATAGCTTGGTTCATACTCGTATTTATAAATCGTTCTGTGTTTGAACGCGACACAATTAGTGAGTATGGTACCTCCTAACGAGATTTGCATGCGTAGATTTTGAACTTATGTATGTTCATATGTTTTTGGACTTGTACTCATGGCTACACATAGTATGTATGTAGGTATAGAGAGTTTTTGAGGTATTATATGTACATACGCCTATTATATTGCTCATGGTTCTTACTCTTACGACATGTGAAGAAAGACTTCCTAATTGGTAAAATATTTTCAAAGATAATAACAAGCAAAATGAAGCATAGGTACTACTACTACTCATTAAAGGAACAACAACTGATGAGGGTTAAGAAGTTAATTCTCTTATATCATTATGATTGCCTTTGCCTTTGAAATTGTAAACATTTGTGTTTTTGATGAACTTTCTGTTGATATTTACTTAAGTCTTTTGTTGTTTAAACAACACTAATGAGTTATTATTATAATTATTGATTAAATTTGGATTTGAACAAAAAAAACATCAGCAGTTCACGTGTCAGAGATTTGAGTAATTTTTGATGTCACACTTTGACACAACACATATATGGCCTCATCCTTTTCTTTCACAAAAATTCGTAAAGTGATAAAATTCTGTTAATTAACTTATAATAAACGAAAAAGTACAAAGTCAGTTGTCTTCAAAAAGTCACAGGAATCTAAAATATATAATGTAAAGAAACGACCACAACACTTTGTTTGTCTTTCAATATTTAATGTATTGAAAACAGCAGAAAAAGTTAACCTTATATTCCCTGGATAAAATTTTGTAGTTGTCAGTTTTAGAGGAGTTATCACCTTAAAATTAAAATAACATAAATATACTAACAATTAAAAAATAATTTCCTGAAAAGAATAAAAGTGTTTTCCTTCAAGAACACTTAAACAAAAACCCATTAAAATTATTAATTACAATTATTAGTAAGTAGATTTTTTCAATTACAATTACAAGTAATTATAATGAATATTTTTTTTACTTAAAGTGTAGTTGGAATGGAAAAAGGCCAATTACTAATTATTTTTAATTGAAATGAAAGTTGAAATTAATAACGATTAAGTAATTGATTATTTCTCAATTCTGGAATTATAAGACTTTGGTACTTTTGATTACTATCAAACTTCAGAAGGCAAGTTTGAAGATTCTTTGAAGATTTTTTCTAGTTGTTTTCGAGTCCATTAAATTAAAAACCTTACAAGTATACGAGGTGGAAAGGAGAAAGACTTAGAAGATGGGTAGGATCCTAAAAATTTAAATTCCAGAAAACACTCAATTTCTAAAAAGTTATAAGTGTCCAAAAACACTGCACATTAATAACATTACCATATACATCTACTAGGTAATAATGCTGTGATCTTAAGCAAAATTTCTATAAAAGTCTAAAATTAACCATTAGACCTTTTAAATTTCAGTTCCACATGTATCCACTACTTACAATACACTTAAGGTTTGAATATAATACATTCAATTCGATACCTAGACAGGTCAGGTTTAATCTATTTCTCAGCGATAATTCTCACTGGTTGATCGTAATAAAGAAAAAGAGGCTGGGATGCGATCCACACTGATAACTTCCCATTCGGTCTGTCGATTTGTCTTGATTAAAAGTTTGTAGGTTTTCGTGTTTTGTTAAAAATTACCAACAATATTTTGTATATAATGAAATAGTTTGATTTCGAAACCTATTTTTGTTAACGGGATTTTTAGTCGAAAACTAATTTTTACCAATTTTAGTAGCATTTCTTAAAAATATTTGGTTCTTATATAAACAAATACAAATTGGATGAATGAAAATAATTTGAAGTCAACGTCTTCTATTGTTTACGAGATATCGAGAACTGAACATCAATTTTTACCAAATTTGGGTACTATTTTTTGTAAGTTTTATTTTTTTTATGAAAAATCGTACTGTTGGATTTTTATAAAAACTTTAATGAACGTCGAAAACAATATTTTCGATGAAATGTAAATTTGATTTTTTTTTTAAATTTGACCATATGTCAAAAACGTTATTCTTTGTTGCATAAAATTATTTTGGATATAAAATGATTTTTGTTCATAAAATATTCTCTCTAAAATCTTTTATTTAGACTCTAGGGGCTTTGAAACGTAGAGAAATGTCAACATCTTAAATTCGACAGTTCGGACCGATTACAATGACTTCCTATGGGAAGTTAGTAACGGTTCGATAGGGGGTACAATTTAGGAGCAATACAAAAATATATTCTTACTTGCGACATATATACATACATTATACATATACACTATATTATATTTCGAACTCGAGATTTTAATGAAACATGACATTACGATGGTAGAGGAGTCGAAAAAAATCCTTCTGTCTGTCGTGACCCATACAAATTTTTTGAAATTTCCAATGTTCTCAAAAACAAACCGATAAAAAGCGTTTTTCAATTGGCGCGGGTAGATTTTGACGAGCCGTGGCTGCCATTTTGTTTTGGTGACATCTGTCAAATCTTTTGTTTATTATTCAGTTGCAAGTTACACGATTGAACAGCACGTTCAACTGATAAAACTTTATTATCAAAATGAGTGTTCGTTAACGCACACGTTGCGCGCATTACGCTCATATTACGTTAGACGTGGTGGCCCTTCACAGTCGACTCTTCAACGTTTCGTGTTCAAATTTGAGAAGACCGGTTCAGTAAACAATCAGCGAACACCCGTACGTTCAAGGAACGCAAGAGCAGCCGAGAACATCGCCGCGTACCGTGAAAGTGTACAGCAGAACCCGAGGTAGTCTATTCCTCGCCGCGCCGTGCACATGAACTCGGCCTTTCGCAGACTTCAACTTGTGCAAATTTTGCGTCAGGATTTGGGCCTACACCCGTACAAGATCCAACTGAACCAGGAGCTCAAAGTTCATGAATCATCGACAACGCCGCCGTTTGTTCGCTAACTGGGCTTCGAATCGTTTGGAAGAGGACCCCAATTTTGGCCGAAATCGTCTTTAGTGACGAGGATGGAACGCGTGGATGGAACGACACGTGAGGTGAAAATGCATCCTCAAAAAAATTACCGTTTAGTGTAGATTTCGGGACAGCGGCGTAATTGGTCCGTACTTTTTTTGAAAACGACGTTAGTTATGAGGTCACCGTCAACAGCGAGCGCTACATAACGATGCTAACTAATTTCTTATGGCCCAAATTGAACCATATGGACCTAGATGACATGTGGTTTCAGCAGGACGGTGGCGGCGCTACGTGCCACACAGCAAACGCCACGACATCTCCACACAACATCTATCCGCCCTTATTGAAAAACCCTATAGAATGACTTATCAAAGAGGCCCAGAAATAAATAAAATTGAAGAAAATTACTTTTTCTTTTAGAAAATAGTCTCTTCCTTAAAAATGGGGGAGAGAGCCCCTTTCAATATTAAGTGCATACTAGGGTGCTTTTGTTTTTTTGCGACTACTTGTTTTTCGTTTCCATGCTAAACATTTTTGTAAATGTTAAAATATGATTCCCTGAAAATCTCAGCCCTCAAAAAAAGTTAAGAACATTTTGTTAGGAAATTAAATTTTCTTACAAAAAAAAAAAGATTGACATTTTTCGAGACATCAGGTGTTGATTTTTACATATAATTATATGAATTGTCAAATTAATATTGAAATATCAAAAGAATGGTATTAAGTTCAAAAATTAGGTTAAGTGTCCCCTACTATCTCATGGATAAGAATTAGGGATAAACAATTCTGTAGAGTGTTAAGTTATGAGAAAAACTTTTAACTGGGTGAGATGATTCTATAAGAGGACGCTAAGTAGGGGCATTCAAAAGTTCTTGCCACGACTGTTCTGCAAATTTTCTGCAGGCTCTCTTCGTTGTAACAAAATATATAAAATAAAATTTAAAATGTAATTTTAAAAGAAGGAGATCACTAATACCAATTGGGAACATTTTTAAACAGTCCTCATTTAAGAAATAAAACTGACTACGAGCAATATTCTGAATTTTAAACACTTTTAACAACTTTTCTTACTAATGAAGGTTTTTACGTGACCTGAGCTATAAAAGAGCATTCCATTGCAAATTTGACAGAATTTAAAATTCATTTAGAATAGGTTCTTAATTTTTAAAATTTTGTGTCAATATAATCTAATATTTAAGTCTGAAAAAACAAAAATATAATAATTCAATTTTTCCATTCTTGGCAGTTTTTAAAATGTTTAACTATAATTTTTGTTCAAAAAAAGCTGCTAGCAATTATTGAGTTGCTTTTGAAGTGAGTTTTATAAACCTTATCAATAATACAACTTAATTTCTTTTTCCAAAAAACACAGAATTCTCAATAGACATTAAACCAATATTCTTCATTCAAAAATGTTAAACAACATGGACTTATCATACAAGACTCATACCGATGATGATTTCATGTTTATTTTTATAAAGCTTCACGAATTTTAAGGATTAGCTTTTTCAGATATTTTTTCAACCCATCACAGCATATCAATCCCTAGAGTTTAAATAGTATTAAAGCGGCTTTACAGATATCATTGAAGTACATATACATATATTTGCTTACACATCAGTTGTCATTCACATATTACTCTCGTCTCGTTTGTATGCAAAATAAAAAAGGACAAAGTCCTAAGCCCCTAAATGAAGTCAATCGAAATAAAATAACATATAATCATAACTCGCATTTATGTATATGGTTTATACACAGTAGGTACTGTTACATTCATTCACATGACGACACAGTAAGCATATCCAATCCTGATCCCACCCATGCCCCATGCCCCCTCCCCCCGTCTTATGTTATAGGAACATATTAAAATAGAGATGAAATGAAGGATATGCGAGGATGTGTAACATTTTTATGCTTGGGGCAATAATAACTCATAAAAAGAAAGAAGATGCCATCAGAGAAGAAAAAATGATACAAAAAGATTATCTTCCTTCGAGAAATGAAATAAAATCCATGATATGACGACAAACCGTGCGACGACGACGACGCGACGTTTGTTTCGTCAAGTCGTTCAAGTCGTACGTTGTCGTATAGCCCCATAGTCCTTTGTAGCATAAACTTGAAGTCAAAAGCACGTGCTCTAAGTACATATGTATGTATAATTTTATATTGATTGAAAAAGAAAGAAAAACGTATTTCCTTTTTATAAAAGTCCTTTAAAGTTATAAATGCTTCGCGCTCTTTTTGATTCACTTAATGTCTGCCTTTAAGAGTACTAGAGCGTTTCCGCTTTATGAATTATATATATAAAATTATAAGCGCTTGCCATTGAATTTATAACGCTTTGGTTGTATATATGTGCATACGTTACCGTTGTACATACATATATTAATGAGCTAATTGGTGGGATGAATTGAAGTGAAGTGTCGATTCGATGGTGTGGTGATAATTAAGTTATGATGGCAATAATTCGATTTAATTGATCGTGCATAAGGACTTTTGTGGTTATGTAAGATTTTATAGGTATTTCCGTATGCAAAATTGCTTCAAGGCTTGAATACACACATACTTTTGAAGCACGTTCTTATATGTACATACGTATGTATTTACATACATATACATATATATTATTATTCCTTAAAGGTGGTCCTATTACTACATATATATTGCCCTTGAAATATGAGGTTTTCTAAGTGAAGTTCATAAGATAAATGAAGTAGTTAATGCACTTAGGATCTTGAAGTTCAAGGCTATATTATCTATTTCTAGACATTAATGTCTTAAAGACTAATGACTAATTTGTCAATGACACATGACACAACGCTATGTTCACTTTGATTTTCTTCTTTAAAAGGTATTTATTTGAGAATTTTTAACTTCCCATTGGAAATTATTGAAATCGGGCTGATTTGTCGAATTGAAAATTTTGACATTTTTCGACGTTTTACGAATGGTCCCTAGAATCAAAAATAAAAATATTTAGAAAAATGTATGTGTGTACGTGTGTACCTACGTTCGATCATATCTCAAGATTCAGTAGAGATATCGATTTCAAATACATTTTTTTGCAGAATTCAAAAATATTTAGTGGGATGGTTTTCGACTCAAGTATTATGAAAACAAAGAGGGATATTGACTTGAAATTTAAATTTTTTTGAGGTTTAAAAAAAATTAACAGAATGGCAATGGAAGGGAAATTATTAGTTTGGGTTGCATCACAGCCTATTTTATTCAAATCATTGAACTTTTAATTTTTCCTAAACTAATTTACAACAAATATCTACAGTTAAATGCATGCTCCACTTTTTAAATTTCAAAAAGTGTAGTGCTAACATGACAGTCGTGAATTTATAAAGATTCAGATTCACATCCCTCTTCTTCGGATGTGGAACTGCAACGAAATAATATGATAAGCTCATTAAATTCCGTCCTAAACAGCATTGTACAATGGGGAATACAAAATCGTGTGGAATTGTATGCTTCGAAAAGCCAATGCTGTCCTGTATCGTTAAAGCGAGATATACCCCCCTTACCATTATCCATAAATGGCACTTGCATCGAGGAGACTGAACATCTCGATATTCTCGGTATGTGTATCACCAACCACCTTTTGTGGAACGATCACAAACGCGATGTCGCCAAAAATGCCGCAAGATATTTGGGTTTTCTAAGGCGATGCAAGAAGTTTCCCCCCCCCCTATGATTTGCCTGTTATGTACAAGACATACATACGTCCAAAGCTTGAGTATAACTCCCATATATGGGTTGGTGCTCCTGTAACTTATTAAGCCTCTTGGACAGTATTGAACGTAGAGCATTTAGATTGATTGGTGATATAATTATCATAAGATCATTTATGTCGCTTGAACATCGTCGAAATATTTCTAGAGTGGTTTATGCTCTAGAGAAATACCCAGTTGCATCCCTCCCCTTAAACAATTCCATATAATACTCGCGCTTCTAGGAATGCTCATCAATATACCCTCAAGCCCAATTTCGGTCGTACTGTCAAGCGAATGTGGAATGCCTTGCCACAATCTGTCTTTCCCAGCCATTGCAATATTCAGGAATTCAAAACCAATGTGCACCGACACCTCCCCTCTCTCCCTTTCCTAGTGCTCACACTGTGTCTGCATAATAAGGGTAGTATTATCCCCTTGAGTGTGCGCTTATTTAAAAAAAAAAGACACCAGAGCAGTTGCTGGTGACAATCTCAAACAGTTTAGGCAAGGAATCTTTTCCTTCAGAACGCCCAATGCATTTTCTATAAGCCTCCTCTCTTTCTTATGAGCCCTCAAAATTCTTAATAATGCTTCAGATTGTTCAACTTGGTGTGGAATAACTGGTTTTATCAGCCAACTTTTTCGTCCATAACCGCCGCCGTCTCCTAATATAATAGCATTTGGAAATGGCCTCTATCCATCTTTCCTTTAAACCCAAGCATCGTGAACGGATCCAGGCCAGCGTGCAGAAAAATAAAAAAAAAACTCCAAATTTGGGCCGCATACAAACTTGGCATTAATTGAGTGTTCATCATTTCTGTCAAGAAATGCTGACTCATTATCAGTTGGAGCATCAATTCTTATTAATGACCCATCAACAATGCCAGAAACACAAAACAAAAATTAGCAAAATGTCCAAAACGTGTACGCATAGATATAATATTTTCCGAAGGCCAGCGGATTTCTTACCCCATTAGATCATCTACAGTCGGATTGCAAAATATTTTGACGCAGCGCTGAATGAAACTTTTGAAAACACCCTGTCCATCAGCAACTACATGGTACTGACCTCTGACTGCCGACCGATTTTTAACAAAATAGGTACATATATTCTGCTGTTGTTTTGCAGACGCGAAATTTTTCCTTAAATTGATAATCACTTAATGAGGCGAAATCATTTTTTATTCCTTGTCTAAAAATTCGAGGGTGGCGTACTTCGCGTTCATCATTACTTTCACTTGGAAACATTATAACAAAATAAAATTGTCACATTATGACCGAAACTCAATTGCCTGTCACAATAATTGTCAACTACATACTGACAAAATTGTAATTTGTACTATTTTTTTTGTTTCATAAACTAATTTTCACTACAAATTTGCCGGAGAATTTGTGAAAATTTTCAAAAAATCGCTGACAACTCATTATCATGACAATTTTTTTATGATCCGAAATCTTGAAAACTGTTGCAAATTCCACGACAATTTTACAAAATTACCAATTTTTTTATGGGACAAAATTGAGACAATTGTCAGGTTTCTCATTTACAAATTGTCACCTGTCGCATCTGTCAATATTTATGAAATAGGGCCCAGGACGTTTTGAACGTAATTTTCATTTGTAAATAAGAGCATGTTTTAAAATGTTTTCAAAACTAATAAAAAAAGAAGTTGGGGTGCGACCCACTTTTATAACTTGACATCCCGTCTTTCAAACTTTAACAAAATATTCATAACAATATTTTGTCTAAGATAAATACTTTGAAGCCAATATCTTTCTTTGTTCTCCTAATAGTCCAAAACTATTTCTTATCCGTTTTTTGTTGTTTTTGTAGGTTTTCGTGTTTTTTTTTTAAAGTTGTCAGTTGAAGTGTCAATTCGAGTTTTTTTTTTAATTTTACCAGATGTCAAAAACGTTGTTCTTCATTGCATACAAATATTTTGGAGATAAAATCATTTTTTGTTCCTAAAATATTCGAAAGGTGTCAATTTTTTTTCAGTTTTTTTTTTGGTTTATAAAAAAAAGCTTTATTTGTATTTTCTTAAAAATTATACCAATTAGGTATCACGTCACAATGCATAATATAAAATTTAATTCAAGTCGCTAGCGTTATTGGTTCATGAGATCTTTTGGGTTAACCAAATTTTTCATTTTTTTTTTAAATTGCTCTTGTAAAAAAAAACCACTCAATTTTTTTGAGGTTCCTTTCTGCATCATCATCTGTAAAACAAAATCTGTTTGAAGTCGATATCCCTACTGGTTCTTCCGAAAAAAGCTTCCCGAACGTACGGACGTATTCTCTCTAAAAATATTTGATTTATATTCTAGGGACCTTGAAACGGCGAGAAATGTCAAAATTTTCAATTCGGCAAATAGGACCGATTGCAATAACTTCCTATTTGAAGTGAAACATATATGAACCAGTTTCAAAACAAAGAATTAAATAAGTAATAGGCCAAAGAGTATTTAAACTAAGAATTAACTTCGACATCAGAAATGATTTTTCGAAAAAAGACAGTTTTCGAATAACGAAAAGTACTATCAAATTTGTGTTGTCTAAAATTGAAAATAAACTAAAATTTAATACCCAAAGGAATATATATTTACGTCCCTTGCAACAACTTGGGCTGGGAATGGAGCCCAATATTACGGTGTTACATCTATTCAAAGAATAAGGTAAGCAACCGTCTGCAGAGTAGTTCATCAAGCGTCGAATATTATCATTGATAAATTTCTCTCTAACGCCATTTGCTGGGAGCAAAATTGTTCTGACATACACTTCAAAATTTTGTCAGAGGGAGGTTTTCCTTATTTAGCTGGATATATTGACGGTACCGTGATAGTTCACCAATTTTTGTCAATGCATATTTGATCTTAGTAAACACAATCTATGATTTACTTTGCAACTTTTCGAAGTACGAATTAATTGCAAAGTTGTATTTTGAATTGGTGAAACAATTTTACTTTTCACTTTGCAAGTTTTGTGAAATTCTTTGCACTTTACTTTTCAGGACATTATTTTTTACAAAGTTGCAACGTGAAAAGTGTTTAATGAAATTGGCCCTGGTAGTTTAGATTTTGTATGATGTTCATATAACAATTAACCAAAATATTGGCTTGCCTAAAGAATCGAACACGACAAGGCTAAAAATTAGAAAAACGGTAGTTTCCCTATTTATTCTAAATAAATGATAAGTCAAAACCTTCATTATAAGGGAAAAAGTGGGGAAGGCAAATTTTCAAAAAAAAAACATTTTTTCTAAAAACAAGAAATCCTTTTCCATTGTTTTTTTAAGCAAGGCTTTTGTTAGTTATATCCTTTGAGAAAAAATATTTAAAAAGTTAGAGCTTCAAAAAAAGAAAAATCATGTCAAGATTTTATCAGTAATCAATATCTGAACAAAAGTTTTTTTTTTGTTTTCCATGAGTTTGATGATATTACTTTTTAAATTAAAAAAAAAGAAACACTACACATACTTAAGCCTATTTCCGAATTATATAAATTTATGACGTTTTTTCTCAATAAAATTCCAGATGTTGTTTATCTATTGTTGTTTATGTATAGTCTTCAACATTTAATTGAAACATTTATGAAATTTCATAAAATTTTCGAAAAATATTCATCAGTTGTAAGATTACACCTGTCTTACATAAATCTTAAAGAAACGCTGAACCGTTTATGCTTAAACGGTTTTTAACCAAAAAAAAAGAAGCAAATCGGTTTAAGAATCATTTTTTTTTGTAACGAATTCGCCCCTTAAACAAGTCTATTACATTAAGTTTTTGAAATGCCTTGAAAAAAATATGAAAGATATGTTTAAAAAGGATATTTTAAATTTAAGCAAATAGTTATAATCAAAGTTCACGTTTGAAATCAACCCCAAAACTTATTTTTCAAAACTATGAAAGCATTAAATCAAAGGTTTCCCAAAATTTTATTTAGAGTGAAATGAAGTCATGACTAATAAGAATTTCCAGAAACTAAGTATTATACTAAAATGATTTTAAGATATGTACTTTGCAAAATCATCATAATAGTGATATGTTGTATTTCACCTTAGCCTTAAAAGCCCATTTTTGGTTATCTTTACATATTTTTAAAAGGTCATATTATTAAAACTTGATGTGATAGAAAAATTTAAAGACAAGTTTCAATTTCCGGACAACTTAATACTTTAAAAAAATATTGTTTTGTTTGTGTGGCGATTTTCAGAGGTACAAAGTGTTTAAGCATTAAACTTTTTTTTATTTTTATTCAAACATTTTATTTTATGCTTATCATATCAATTTTCTTTTCTATACGATTCTTATCCTACATATATGTAAAATTTAAATCCTGAATTTAAATGGAAAACACGCGCATCAAAATATTATCTAGTGTATCGATCATTTCACAAATAAATGTCAATTTTACAGTACTTTATTTTCAATTTCTTATGAGTAAGTAAATGTTTATGTGTATGTTTGTAGGTGTATTCAATTTGTTTCTGTTTTTTTCTTTATTTTTTGAAAGAATTACTTCAATACGCTTATCTAAGAAATATAAATACAACACGTGATATACCTTAAACTGTCAAATAAAAATCAGAAACGTGTTAGCATACAGTCAAAGTTACTTATACACACAGTGTGCAGATTAATAGATGATAAAGGGTGTAACTTAAACATTTGAATAATTTTGTAGATAAATTCAAACCCTTTAATAAATGGAAAAATATTTATTCGTCTAAAAGTGAGAGTTTGTGAACAGAGCAACAAATCTCAATCTAGAAAACGGCCGCATTAGCTTTAAATATAAGAAAGTCATATGGATTCACAAAATTAGCAACATTAAAACAGACATCTCATAAATAAAATATTGATGACAGACAGTAAGAATTAAAATGGTTTGAGACTGACAAAGTAGTTTTTTTGACGTATGGCTTTCGTAGCAATATTTCCACCGGTGATTTGATGGTTTATCCCATCAAACAGTGGAAAAAAAAACTTTACATCCTTGGCGAAAAAGTAAGATTATTGCACTTAATATTTCAAAAGCAAGGGTTTGGCATCAAGCTCTCTTATCGACAATTAGTGCATTTGGTACCGATGAAGCTCTTCTTTGTTGAGTTAGAAATTATATTTCGGAATATTCAATTCAAGTAGTATTGGACGGGTGATATCCACAGAATAAACGCTGGTGTGCCCCAGGGCTCCGTTTTGTCTCCGATACTCTTCCTTATTTTTATAAATGATCTTTTGTCTGAAACTTCTAACCCACTTAATTGTTTTCGCTGATGACAGTACCGTCAGTTTTTCATATTCGTTTTTAGATTCTCATCCTTGTCTTTATTCAGATGTGGAATACGAATGGCAGCTTAGAATAAGCTCAATAAATTATTATCTTGACAGCATTGTCTAATAGGGAATCAAAACCGTGTAGAATTTGAAGCTTCGAAAAATCAATGATGTTTTTAGGCCTTTTGATCTGGTTTTTATCTACAAAGCTTTTATTCGTCAAAAACTCGAGTATAATTCTAATATTTGGGTTGGTGTCCAAATAACGTACTTGAGTCTTTTGGATATACTTGAAAAAAGAGTTTAAAAGATCTCAGGCTTATCATTGTTTATTCGCTAATTTCATAAACAATGATTTAGTGAAATAGCCATTTGCATTTTACCAGTTTACCATTGAGACCGATTTGGGACGTATTCTTAAGTACAGGGATTCTTTCTTAAGCCACACTACACGAATGTTGAACGCTTTCACATGGCTCAATGTTTCAATATTCTCACAGCGTTAAACAAAATCACGTAAAACTGTGTGTTTTTATCTTTTTTAATTTATATATGTAGATTTTAAAAATCGTATCAGAAAAGTAAAAGCAAAAAGCCAAGTGAAATAAGGCCAATTTCCAACAGTTGGTCTTATTACACTTAAACAAATTGAAATAAAGCCAAATTTTTATGAGAAATAAGACCAACTTATTTTTGCGGTGAGGCATGAAAGAGGGAAGGGGCAATTGGGCTTTATTACACATTTAAGTGTAATAAAACCAACTCTTGGAAATTGGCTTTTGCAAAGTTCAATAAAGCCAATTTTTGAAAGTTGGCCTTATTTCAAGGTACCAAAAAATATACATCCAAATGCATTAAAAAATGGTGCCGTGGAATAAAGCCAAGTGTAATAAGAACAAACCTTCTAAAAATGGCCTTATTTAAATTTTGTAAAATTCAATAGAGCCAATTTTAAACAGTTGGTCCTATTACACTAAAACAATATGAAATACATTCAAATTGGTTTTACTTCACTTTGCATACAGCAAATTCTATTGTGTGTCCAAAAGTGAGTGTTACAACCTCCCTTACATACTTCATTTTTAATAGTCACCGTACAAAAAAGTTGATCTTATTTCTCAAACTAATTTGGCACCTTAATTCACTTTGTCAAAGTACAATATGACCAACCCCTAAAAATTGATTTTATTTTACTTTTGTAAAGTGTAGTAGGGCCAATTTTTGAAATTTGGTCTTATTTCACGGCACCCTTTTCGATGTAATTTTTGTATTTTTGATCTTTCCAGTAGGTTATTAATTTCTGTGTTTGACGTATAACCGGCTTCAACTGTATATCAAACCCATAATAATTCTATGACGAAGAAGAAGATGAAATAAATTCCACCCCTTCCGTCTTCTATAGCTCAATCTCAATCATGGATTATTATTGTTTCGAAAACAGATACGACGATGAATTGTTATTTTATTGCACATCACGAGTGTCGCGTCTCTGTCGTCATCGTCGTCGTCATCTTTGTCCTTAAAACCATTACCCAAGTTGAGTATATTATATTATCTCTAGAACAACGAAAGTGCCTTGTTGCGTTTCTCAAATGGGATATATTTTGGAATAAACAACAACAACAGTGAGAACTGTCGTAAAAAAACAACTTTAAGCTGACAAAATGGGGAATAAAATAAAATTAAATAAAAAAATAAGTACGTATAACAAACGACATGACTAAACAAAAAGCTTATCAAAACAAAAAAAAAAAAGTATCTTTAAGGTGTGACTTAACAAACAAATAATATGTACTTGTAGATATAAGAATACAGTCAACAGTAGGGATATAAAAGATATTTTAGAAGACTCAACGAAAAGACTAAATCGATAAAATTTTAACCGAAATTGAAGACATTTGGGAAATCTTTAGGATATGTTGCTTGAATCCTTCCATTTTATAGAAAGATATGTACAAAAGTACAGATGATTTAGGATCTCCCTTTCTTCTACTTAATGTGTCTCATTTTATATTTTGTCTTTATTGTCAACAAATTTGAGCCTCAAAGGAAAATAAATAACTCCTCCTTAATGTTCTTCGTTCAACCGCCAATAATTCAATATCAAGAAAGA
The DNA here is from genome assembly GCA_951509635.1 of Eupeodes luniger. Classification (NCBI taxonomy): domain Eukaryota; kingdom Metazoa; phylum Arthropoda; class Insecta; order Diptera; family Syrphidae; genus Eupeodes; species Eupeodes luniger. The sequence goes on from OX608075.1 coordinate 37,181,885, forward strand.
AGGAAAAAAGGATCCTAGGCTAATTTAATGCATTAAAGTACTTTCATCTACACCACTTATTACCCCCTCCCTCTAAACCATATTTCAACATGAATCGCTAAACATTCAGACAAATATTTCAAAAAGGCTTGATTTGCACTAATAAACCCTCTTCGCCGCCGCGCGCCGCCGAAGGTCTTCGTTCTATTTTACACTCTTTCCTGCTCACTTGATTGCCATAGTCAATAGCCATCTATAAGTTGATATCCTTATCTTCTTCCGATTTCTCGAGAAATCGTTATAGAAAGGCGTTATATGGAGGCTGTTTTTCTGCTTACTTTTCTTGCCGCCCATTCAGACATAAATCCTTTGAAATTAAAGAGCATAAATAAAGCTTAATTACTTCCACTGCAATGACGAAGAAATTTTTGCTTTGAGAATGAGAAATTTTTATCCATTCAAGTGTTTTCCCTATGTCCTTGAGTCGTATATATTCGTGCTTGTGCCGTGATGTCTTCATCTTCGTTCTTCGTCTCCGTCGTCGACGACGCCGCTGTGCGTCGTCCTCGTAGTCGTCTTCAACCGCCTTCATTTGGATTTACCATTTCTTGCTTTTCTTTAAGTCTTGGTTCTTATGTGTCTTTTTTTTCACTATAAGAAAATCATATCGAAACTAAAAAGAAAAATGCCAAAGAACTACTTCTACTGCAGGCAAACGAAGTTAAATAAAAAATAATGTCCTCTTTTTATTAATGATAGCACTTAATTATAAGGGATAATAAAGCCGAGGTAGATGAATATGCATGTATAGCTTCGGCACTTCTTCGAATCGAGTCCACTTCTTCTAGACTCTCTACCCCTACCGTCACTAGCGCATGAAAACGAAACTTGAGAGTGACATGTACATTGGAAACGCGGAGATGAACGAATAAAACTGCGCTTCTATGATTTTTACAGGGATATTTTTCACGTGCATAGTTTAACATCTTACTTCACTTCTTTGCGAAATAGTCTGAGAAATTAAGTTTGAAACATGTACCGATACCAAAAAAAAAAGCTGGGATGCGACCTACACTGATAACTTCCTATCCCGATTATCGATTTGTCTTGCTTAAAAGTTTGTGGGTTTTCGTGTTTTGTTAAAAAAGTTGTCAGTTGAATTATTCTAAAAAAATTAAAAATTACCAACAATATTTTGCATATGATGAAATAGTTTGATTTCAAAATCTATTATTGTAAACGAGATTTTTAGTCAAAACCAATTTTAGTACCATTTCTTAAAAGTTTTTATTTCTTATATAAACAAATACAAATTGGATGAATGAAATTAATTTGTAGTCAATATCTTCTATTGTTCAGAACCGAACGCGAACATCAATTTTTACAAAATTTGCGTACTAGTTTTTGTAGATTCTAATTTTTAATGAAAAAACGGACTTTTGGATTTTTATAACAAATTTACTGAATGTCGAAAACAATATTTTCTGTTTGAAGCCAATATTTTTATATTTTGAGAAGATATTTGAGTCGAAAGTCAATTTTTTACCAACTTTTATTAATTTTGTTTAGCTTTTACCGAAAGTGGAAAACAATATTTCTTATAAGAAAAAATTAGTTTGAAGCCATAATCTTAAATTTTTGAAAACATATTTGAGTCGAAAATCAATTTTTACCAACTTTTAGTAATGTTTTCTTTAGTTTTTATTATTTTATAAAAAAAACTGTCAACTCGATTTTTCTCAAAATTTTAGCAGATGTTGAAAACGTTATTATTCGTTGCACAAAATTATTTTTATTATTATTCGTAAAATATTCGAGTTTTTTTGATTTATAAAAAAAAACCGTTAATTGGATTTTTTTCCAAAAATATATTTGTTTGGTATCACGTTACAATATATAATCTAAATCTAAAACTTAATTCAAGTCTCTAGCATTATTGGTTCGTGAGATATTTTGGGTTAACCAAAATTTTCACGTTGTGTTTAAATTGCTATGGTAAAAAAACCACCCAATCAATTTTTTTGAGATTCCTTTCTGCATCTTTGTACATTATTATCTGTACCACAAAATTTATTTGAAGTCGATATCTCGACTGGTTCTTGAGCTATGGATGACGAAAAAAACGTACTAACGTACGTACACACGCACGCACAGAAATCTCTCTAAAAATCTTTTATTTCGTCTCTAGGGACCTTGAAGCGTCGAGAAATGTCAAAATTTTCAATTTGACAAATCGGACATATTACATTAACTTCCTATGGGAAATTAATTAGGTGGCTCAACAATCCGTTGGAAACTATAGGGCCTAGTGACTTAGAACTCTCAACCATTCCTTTGTGCGATTAACCTTGTCAGGGATGGAGGGGACTTACAGTTTTAAGCCTGATCCGAACGCCTAATTTGAGATAGCACTTTTCATGACAAGAAAAACTGTTGGAGGATTTGTGAATTCCTCGCAAGAGGCAGTACCCGTGACAAAAAAAAACTTTAGATGGCGCAGGCAGGGTTTGAACCCAATACATCTGGCATATGCCCTAAAACCGGTAAACAGAAGATAAGTCTAAAAGAAGTTTTATATGTTCGTGAACTGGATGGAGGATTGCTTCCTGTGCAAAAAATATCAAATCATAGAGTTGTTTTCGACAAAATGTTAGTCAAATCTAAACTGGACCCCGAGTAATTGCTGAAAAAAAAGCGAAATTATAACCTTTACAAGTTGCAAACTGAAAAATCAATCTATTGTGTATACATCAATGTCATTGTCGACTTGGTCACAGAGTTTCAGAAGCTATCGAAACAATTTTGAAAGAAGATCTTGCAACTGGCATTAATCTGAGGCAGTGCTCTGAGCAGATAATTTGTGAGCATTCCATTGAAGGCAAAAAATAGAGAAAAACAATATTGTTTAACATTAATTGACCATTTTTCTAGTTTCATAGTAATACATTTGCTGAAATCAAAAGTGGTGAAATCGAAGTAGTGGTAGAAAACCTATTATTCTACGATCCAATAATGGGAAGGAATTTGTATCTAAGGACTTGGTACAAATCTTTAAAAGCGGAGGCATCCATCATCAGTAGACGGTTCCATACACACCACAGCAAAACGGTATAGCAGAACGCAAGAACCACACCCTAACTGGAGCAGCGAAGTGTATGCTACTTGATATCAAACTTTCAAATCGTTTTTGGGTAGAAGCCGTGTTTAGAGCATCCTATATTTGCATAATAGGTTAGCCAGTAACAGTCTTAAGAAGACTCCAGTTGAGTTGTTCACTGTAAAAAACCTGATTTCAACCACATCAGTGTTTGGATATTGCAATAACGTTGGTGTGCTATGTGGATACCGACTTGGCTGGTGATTCAACTAGTGGGTAAGTATTCCAATTCACAGGAAGTAGCATATAGCTTCGACAAGTCGAAAACAGACCTCCAGTTGCTAAGTCATCAACCTAAGCGAAATATGTAGCGGAATCATATGCAAGTCGAGAACAAATTTGGCTACGAAGACTCTTAACAGAGATAGAGGTAAATATTAATCTGCCCACAATTGTATATGAAGGCAATCAAGGATGCATTAGCCTAATTGAACCCGACAAATGTAAACCTCGAACCAAGTGTATTGATATTTTCCTCCATCCTATAAGAGACTTACAAGAGAAGAAGATAGTTCAACTAAAATACTGTCCATGGAATGAAATAAGAGCTCACATTTTGACATAACCACTTTCCAAAGAAGTGAAGAATTCTTATAGACGACCAATTTAAACAAATTTGAATCAAGAGGGGTTTTTGAAATGCACTTTCAGATTGTTTAATAGTTTAAATTATTTATACTTTGATTTTAAAGTAAATTTTCTTAAAATGTTTTTCTGTAAATTAAATTGATTTTATCATTTTTGAATCATAATTTTGTCTATGAAAAAGTCCTGTTTTTATATCTAAAGCAAATACTAATTCATGAGATACTTTTAAAAAATTCAAAACTCTCTATCGCAGACTTTATTCAATTTGGTTGACACTCATTAGGACAATTGTCCTCACAGGAGTCACAGTCACAAAACAACCAAGCAGGTTGACAATTTTTAACCCTTTTTTTCCCAACAAACCTCTTCCTTCTTATACTAGTTCTGGTTCTGGAACTGGCCAAGACAAACAAAAAATAGTTGACCATTGAAGTTTAATGCAGCGAACCACATTTGCACCTGAAGGGAATACAGTTTTCAAAAAAAAAAAATACAAAATTTACTAGAAAAAGAAAAACAAACAAGCACAAAAAATAAACTTTATCCTTACATTGTGCCATCAGTGGAAATAATTCCTTTGTTTGGTCCTTACTATACTTACGAGTACCTACTGAATTTATATTCCTGAACACTTCATCCATGCTTCGAGCATCACGTTAAACTTAAAATGAAAATGCATTTAAACCTGGGTAATATTGTTTGGTTTTCTTCTTGTTAACTGGGTGGAGTTTGTTCAAATAATTAATTTGTAGCGTTGGTTGGTTTATATATTATACAATATGTATGTTTGTATAAAATAAACTTATGGCGAAATCCCATTTCTCGACATTTTATTGACATAAGAAGTTTACTGCAGGATCATTAATGATTTGTAAGTTCCCTGCTTAACGTACACATTTGTGACCGCAAAAAAAACGACGTAAAACAAATAAAAAGTATTTTGCCACTGGACTTAATAATATTTGTACATCTCTACGTTTAAGGAGGTCCCCATAGATTGTCTTAAGGGGACATTAAAGTTTTATTTTTGAGAGTGCAACGATATCTGTTGCAGAACTTATACCACAATAAAAAGAAATCGCCGTCTTTAAAGAAGGTAAGTTTAAGCAACTAAAGGGCTGTGGGACACTTGACCAAAACTTTTATTTACATACATACAGGTACTATTCAGTAACAAAAATTGAGCATTAAATGTTTTGAACATATACAATTTAAAAAAAGAGACAAAAATTATGTACAAAATTGTATACAACATATTGGAAACTATGGCATTGAGCAACTGACACTATGCACTGCGGTGTCATGCGTATAGTATGTGGGCTCCTTAAGCAATCGAGTTGTCAGAGTTGACATTTCGTTTAAGATGTAAAATTTGCATTTGGTCTTATGAGGCAAACTCCGTAACAATAAATAAATAAATTAGGTGGCGCAACAGTCTTTTGGGAACTAGGACCTAGTGACTTACAACTCTCAACTATCCCTTTCTGCGAGTAATGCTGTCAGGGATAGAGGGGATCTACAGTTTTAAAACGGATAATTTGAGAAAGCACTTTTCATGACAAGAATTACTCTTGGAGAATTTATCAATTCCTCGCAAGAGGCAGTACCCGTGAAAAAAACTATGTTGTGCAGGCCCCTGCCTGAACCCAAGACCTCTGGCATGACAGTACTACAACCCCGTATCAAACAAGTTGCAAATTTCACCTAAAAACTAAAGTTCCGAATGTACATACATATGTATATATTTCTTTTGTATTAATTTCTCTTAGACTTATAGAGTTATTTGAAAAGTGGATTTCAAATATAATTTTTAATGAGGAGCTACGAGGTCTGCTTGTGACGGCAACCTAGTTTATCATTTATAACGGTTTATCCATTTTTCGGTTTCAAAAGTATTGGGCTAGAATTCGAACTCTGTCAAACTCAGTTGTTAAACCAATTTTATTTTTTTCACTTGAAAATCTGACATTTACGAAAATTGATAGCTTAACTATCGCACAACGCATACAATTTGTTAAAACCTACTACAAAAATGGTGATTCTGTAACAGCCACATATCTTGCTTTAAGAGGATTTTATTTTATTTATAAAATTGTGAAGAAATTTGAAAAGACTGGTTTGGTTACAGATATTGTAAGGCCTGTGCATCATCGTTTCGCTCGTACCACTGAAAATATTGCTGCTGTAAGAGAAAGTGTTGATGAAGACCGGAATGTGTCGATTCCTCGTCGTTCTCAGGAATTAGGGCTGTCTTACGGCACATTATGACATATTTTGCATTTGGATCTACACCTACATTCCTATAAAGTCCAGCTCACACAACAACTGTTATATTAGCCAGCTTCGTAGATACGTCTAATGGGTGCTTGAACAACAGGCGGTGGATGGCGATTTTTCGAACAACATTTTCTTCAGAAACGAAGCACATTTCTCATTCATTGGGTATGTTAATAATTAAAATATTATTTGGGGTTCTGAGAATGCTCAATTAATTGAAGAGAGGCCATTACATCCACAAAAAATTGATGGTCCGGAAATGTGATTGGACCTTACTTCTTGGAAAACGACGGTGGAACGACTGTCACCGTTAATTCAGAGCGTTATGGTCATATGATAACCGACTTTTTTGTGCCTACTATTGAAGAATATGTGGTTTCAACAAAACGATACCACGCAACTCAAGCGAATATGGCTTTATTGTAAGAGACATTTCCTGGTCGCGTAATTGTTCGACATGGAGATACCAACTCGCCACCAAGATCATGCGATTTGTAATGGCTGGACTTTTTTTTGTGGGGCTACGCAAAAGACCGTGTTTATGCAGATAAAAAAACCAACATTCGTCAAGTTATGGCTGAGATACCGCCCAATATATGTCAAAAAGTGGTAAAATTACATTAAAAGAATCGATGCTTACAACGATTCGTGTGGTGGTGATTTAAATGATGAAGTGTTTCACACATAATGTCAACATTTAAACCTTATATTAAAAAAGAAATATCATAAATAAAAACAAATATTTTATATGTGTTTTACTTAAGTTTACTTTTGAAACCGCAAAATGGATAACCTTGTATAAAAGTAGCTCAAAAATGTTAGTTAACAGACATGGCCACGAAAATCAATCCACAATTATAATTATTAGTTGTTAAAAAAATAAAACAAATTATTGAATAAATTAAATAAACATCAAAATGTTTGCATTCATAAAATGGATAAAATTAAGTTTTTTTTTTTTATTGAAACTCAAAGAAATTCTTTTTTAAAAAATAAAATTTCCCTTAATTCGAATCTTGCCTTCAAATTTTTCAAACAGTTATGATCCTCTAAAAATGCTAAAGACAATCAAAAACTGGGTTTCTTAAGTTAAAAAACAACTTGTTCCTTAACAATAAATTGTATGATGACATAGCAAAAATCTTCATCTTCTAAATGTGAATAATTTTAGTACCCTACTCAGTTTCTTAAAATTCTTCATAGTTTATGAAGTTTGGAGATATCTCCATTTTAACTATCTGCTCGAGTTTTTAAAATACCCGTTTGCAACAATGTGTCAACAACTTGTTGTAGTAGCCTTGTTTAGAGTACAGATTCGTTACAAAAACGAAAATTACTTTCAAACCGTTTTGCCTTTTTCTGTTGAAACCCGTTTTAGCATAAATGGTTCAGTGTTTTCTAATAATATATTCAGATAAAATGGGTGAAATCTAACAACGGAAATGTTATGAAATAATATATGTAAATAGTTCTTTAATATTCTTTAATAAATTGGGTGGTTAAAATTTTCATCCGTTCTTGATGTATCGAAGTTTGAAAAAATGTATATTTCTCGAAAATCAAAACAAATTTGAACATTTAAGAAAATCAAATAGTATTTAGATAATGTTAGAACTTGTTCGAAAATATTTCCATCTGCCATTTCCATTTTTGTGACCCCTACAGCCCAAAACATTGGGTCGAATGACTTCAAATTTGGAAATTAAGGTTTTGATCCGATTCGAGTTAGGCGTTTTTTACATTTTGTTTAAGACTAAAACTAGCAGTATCCCCCATACAAATTTTTTAGCCGAAAATCGAACATTCTAATCTTTTTTTTCGAAATTCGATATCACGAAAATGGTTCTTTATTTTTAAACGAAATTGAAATGTAAAACATATATTAATAAGCTCTTAATAACTGCATTTTTGAACTAAAATTGAAAAATTGTATATGTACATATGTACATATATAAAAAGTTAATTACAAAAAAAAAACTGCTCTAACGATTGTCAAATAAAAATGTTGAAAAATTAAGGATTTTTATGAAAAATTAAATTTCATTTAAATTTTTTAAAACAAACTGTTTTTGCAGGTACATTTAAAAATTTTTAAATACAGAAAATATTTTTAACATACATGATCAAGTTCGTGCCACCCAGTCGTGCATTTCATTTATTTTGAAAGACTTAAAGTTATGAGAAAATATTATCAAAATGGTGAGAGTTTTGGGAAAGTTCTAATTTTTGATTTTTATCAAAAAAAAATTTTGTGGACAACTTTTATTTTTGATCTTACAAACAATGAAAAAAGGTTCCTTACTATGTAAATCTTGAACTGAATTCACCTAAAGGTTTAGGCTATATAGGGGCGAAGACAGACAGATACACCAAAGTAATTGCCAAACCCACTTTTTTCGACTTGTCTACTTGACTTTGACATTTTTACAAATGCAATACTTGCCATATAAAAAATTTCTTTATATTGTAAAAAGTAGTTAGTTCAACTATAATGTACTCTTCATCAACATATTTCTTTGATCTGAGGATAGTTTAAATAAAATAGAAAATATAAATAAAAATGGCTTTAAAACCCGTTTCATTTTAAAACAAAATCCTCAAATCAAAAATCTCCAAAACCCAAAATCCCCAAAACTAAAATCCACAAATCCAAAATTCCCAAAATCAAAATCCTTAAGCACATATTCACAATTTTTCAAGTATACTCAAGAAATTAAGTTTGGCGCCAAAACATAAGCCAGTTGTTTTCCTCCCTTCAAGCAATACAACCGTGATACTCGTTCCTCCAGGAACAGAGATTCGTTTTTTAGCCGTACAACACGAATGTGGAATGCTTTGACAGACTGTGTCTTTTGCAGTAAAACGAATGTCACCGACCCTCTCTCCCTTTTCTCATGCTCGAAGTGTGTCTTCAGAAAAATAAATAAATTGGGTGGCGCAACAGTTCATTGAGAACTAGGGCCTAGTGACTTACAACTCTCAACCATTCCTGTGTGCGAGTACTGTTGTCAGGGATGGAGTCTTCAAATAATAAAGGTATCAAAAATCCCCGTGAGTGTGGGCTTATAATACAGAAAATATATACGTATGCCTCCGTGTTTATTTGTAAAACGAAATTAAAACTCCTTTACTTGAAGACGCATAACATTTCTTTGGCAGTCAGTTGCTTGTTTCAAAAGATCGTTTGTCATGTCAGAGTAACTCCATATTATTTCAAAAACTTTTGCAATTTTTCCAGGCGTTTGACTTCCGAAAAATAATTTAAATTTATTCAAAGGAATCTGGAGCCGATCTTTAATATCTTTAAAGAGTGTGCTCAAAGACATAAAAAAGTGAATTTCTTACTACTATAGAAAATTAAAGTATCCATATTGTCTACTTAATATTAAAAAATATAAAAGTTTTAAATGAAAAGAATAAACCAATTAAAGGTCACTGGATACTTCTAGTATTTCTTCACTTTGGTTAAGTGTCATTTATTGCATATAAACATTTCAACGTGAAGTAAACTTCTTTTCTGAAATATTAATATTACATTTTGATTTTGTTCCAAATATACTAAAATATTTATTACATACATTTATTTTAAGCGAAAAAGGTTAAAGATTGATCATTTCCATTTACATACATTTTCAAAAGCAACAAATCACCCACTAAGATATTCTGACCCGAAAATTCCAAAATGTTTATTAATTACCACTTTTATTTATGTACAGACAATAAAATATATGAACGTCGAAACAGCTGTCGCTTTTTAACTTCTCATAGGAAGTTATTGTAATCGGTCCGATAAAATTTTGACATTTCTCGACGTTTCAAGGTCCCTATAGTCGAAATAAAAGATTTTTAGAGAGATGTCTGTGCGTGCGTGTGTGCTTATGTTCGTACGTCCGTACGTTTGCGACGTTTTTTTCTTCGTCCATAGCTCAAGAACCAGAAGAGATATCGACTTCAAATAAATTTTAATATACAAATAATAATGCAGAAAGATGCAGAAAGGGTTCTCAAGAAAATTGCTTGGTGGTTTTTTTACCACAGCAATTTGAAAAAAAGGTGAAAATTTTGGTTAACCCTAAAAATATCTCACGAACTAATAACAATAGAGACTTGAATTCAATTTTGTATTATATATTGTAACGTGATACGAAACTAGTATATTTTTGTAAAAAAAATCCAATTAACGTTTTTTTTTATAAATCAAAAAAACTGAAAAAAAAATATTTGTCACCTCGAAAATTTTACGAACAAAATATGATTTCCTCTCCAAAAAAATTTAATTCAACGAAGAATAACGTTTTCGACATCTGGTAAAATTTTGAGAAAAATATAATTGACAGTTTTTTTACAAAAAATTTAAAACCTAAAAAAAAAATTAACAAAAGTTGGTAAAAATTGATTTTCGAGTTAAATTTATATTAAAAAAATAAAGATATTGTCTTAAAACTAATTTCATCTTAAAGAAAATATTGTTTTCGAATTTCAGTAAATTTTTAATAAAAATCCAACGTCCAGTTTTTTCATAAAAATTTAAAAAAAATGTAGTAAGCAAAATTGATAAACATTTATATTCAATTCTCGATATCTTGTAAATAAATGAAGGTATTGACTTCAAAATGATTTCATTTTGTGCTAAATTTTATAAGAAAAATAAAATCTGTATATGTTTACATAAGAAATAAAAACCTTGTAGAAATGCTTCTAAATTTGGTCAAAATTGGTTTTCGACTAAAAATCTCCTTAACTAAAACTGATTTCGAAATCAAACTATTTCGTCATACGTTGGTCATATTGTTGGTAAGTTGTATTTAATCTTTAAGAAAAATTCATCGGACTCAAGTATTAGAAGAACAAAGAAATATATTGACTTCAAATTAAAGTTTTAATTAAGGCAAATCGACAGACGGGATGGGAAGTTATCAGTGTAGGTTGCATCCCAGCTTCTTTTTCAATTAGTTTCTGCACACATTAATGTAAAATCCTAAAACATTCAAAATAATTTGTAGATATACACAAAAATCATTTAAAAAAAAGTACGTATACGCCTTGGTGTACCAATTATGTTATCGACATAATTTTGTGGTTTTACAACACCTCTTAGGAAAAATTATGTCTTTTTGCATCCATTTATTTATTAACAGCTTTTTTACATCAATAAAGACATAAATAACATAAGAGAGTGCAGTTTCAAGTTTAATTCCAATAGAAAATTATAATACTTCCAAACCTATAGATATTAACAATATGATTTCCCATAAACTTGAAAGCAATATAATGTAACGTTATTTACAAATCTTACAAAATAATATCATGTTCAAACTAAAACATTCTCCCTCATTTTCGACAAAATTTTAAATTTTTATGTAAACCTTCAGATATAACTTTGGAAACCTTTCAATCTTCTTTTTATTTTTCAAGCCAATCGCACGTGAAAAATCCATCTCTTAATATTTTCGAATCTCGGAAATCCCTCATCCAACATCGCATATCGCGGTGAGTTCCCAGAAAAACATCATAATCATTTAGCTTTTGGGTGTTTTTCTAAAAAGTTTCTCCTCTCTCTCTCTCTCTCTCTATAGCCTGTACCTAGGTCCCGTTTAAATTTGTATCTTTAAAGTTTAGCCCCAAGTTGTTTTCCACCATATAATTTAACAATCCGCATATTGCAAAATTTGTTTTCGTTTGTTTTAATCAATGACGTGCTTGGAATATTTTATAAAATATTTTCAAAACCCCACTAAAATACATACATCCAAGAAAACGTAGGTATATACTTTACTGTTTCAATGAGACTTGTTTTGGTTTATGATAGCTGATGGTATATTAGGTTCGTTTTTTGGGGTGAAAATAGCAGCTAGCCAAATAGAAGAAGAAATTGTATTCCTTTTCCTTTTGCTTTTGCAAATGGTGCGTATACAGCAGGACTCTCAGTCTATACATACATAAGTCACGTAGTCCTTGGCAGTTTATTTGGGAAATTTTTTAGTTCGTTGTTTTTGCTTATTTTATTTTTTAATATTATTGAACTTAAAAAGACATTTTTCATGCAATGAAATTTATATTATACTTAAAGGGAAGATGATATAGGAAGTGATATTATTTATATTCGAGTATAGGGGATGTATTGATTTGAGCGAAGGGATTTCTGTAATTTTAATGCATAATTTATTTTTAAATATCCTTAGTGGATGTAAATCAATCACTTTATATTTTGCTCACTTAAATCATTTCTGGGAAACTTTGAAGATTATTTTGGACCGCATGTCCTTGGGATATGACTTTGATTTTGTATGCGAAGCAAAGGATGGATAATGACCTTATGTAAAAAGATTTAAGATTTTTTTTTCAAATTTTAGAGGTAGAGGAAAGGGATTATTATGAATCTAAATAAGTAGACCGGTTTGTAAGAAAATTACAAAAAGGATTGTTTTTGCGATTAATTAGAAAGTTAATTTAAATTTTTTTAAGATCATCTTCATAAGAAGAGAAGACCTGTTAAGTACTCAAGTATGTATTTAAATTCTCTTAAAACTCGTACAAGAATTTCATACAGGAATTTTTATTTTAGTACATTGGTACACATAGTACTTTAAAAAAGTTACCTGTATTTGTATATTAAGTACCAAGTATCATCAACATGAATTTTGTAGTTGTGTTTCAAATGCTTAAGTTTTTCCGAACTAAAGTACTGACGTACATAAGTGTCTATTTCAAGGTCTTGGGAGAAACATTTAATTACTTTCAATCTTATGAAATAATATTCTTGTCAAGTGAAAAGTATACAAATTAAATTATATTTTTCAAAGGACTTATAAAATACTTGTAAATGCTGCTTGAGTATTTAAATGCTGAAATAATAAGAGGCAGTAAATTCCTTACATCGAATAATTCACAGTAAACTAAACCACTAAAAACTGGAGGTCTCCTCCATCCCTTAAATAACTCCTATAGCACACAGGAATGATTGAGACACACCTTATTTATATTTTTAATATATGTAATTAATAGAATTTTAACTGATTAGGTCTCCCTTCAGTTGAATTTTCTTCACTCTTGACGAAGTTTTATCAACATTTTTTAACTGTTATACTATTTTTATTATTTTTAAAATCAAAGAATAAAAATAGTGGCAAATTCTTACCCGAATAAAATTTAAGAAAACTTTTTATAACTTCTGCACAGAAGTAAGGTTTTATGTAAACGTGCAACTTTTTGGGGTTGCTGAAATTTAATTATATTCAAAGCTTGCCATTACTATAAAATATTTATGATATACAAAGTTGTATTATTAATGATTTCCATTTAACAAATTCCTCTTAAATCATTAATATGGAGCTTATCTTTCGCCTTGGTAATAAAATTTATTTGAATTAAAACTAAAATATACCATGGATTCTAAGTTCTTAGCATAGAAAAATTGAAATTTGTTAAACTTTGTGTATTAGGGTGGTTCTAATCACAAATAATCTGAATACATTTTACAATTTGTCGTGTATGTAATTTTTGATTTTTGGCCTTCCCTATAATGATTTTCAACAAAAATTATATTTTAAAGTGCATCATGACTCCACAGCACTTTTTTTCAATTTTCATGCAAATCGTCATTTTGTAAAATCTTTATGAGTGATATTAATATTTTTCAAAACTAACAAAATTAAGGTGGCGGCTTTGAAGATTAGCTAAAGGAAGATTGTTGATATGTCAAACTGTTAGTAGAACTACAAACTTCAATGACTATGAAACATTTTAAATAGTCTGAATCATCTTCTTACCACTCTACTGTGCATAATTATGAATTTTTTCGAAACTGTTGCTGGCTGGTTAACTTTTTATTTCTTGCAAACCGAAATGTATTAAAGCGAAATAATGCCTTTAAAGCGTACCTAGATTTTAGTTGAATTTGAATACTCATACGCCTCAGTGTACTGTACTTGGATATTCACTTAAAACTCCTTTTAAAATTAAATATTTCAACAAAGAATGATTTCTTGGTAGAGTTTAAAAATCATCAATTTTGTTATTTTTAGAAATTACTTGTAAATGTTATTTATGTTGGGTTTTCATTTAACATAAGAATTCAAAATAAATAAACTATTAAATATTTTTAGGATAATGTACTTACATAAGTATGTGTTTCATATTGAGCTGTAAAGAAAAAATTTGTTAATTATTCGTTTCTTAAATATTTTACAAACCAAAATTTGAAAAAGTAAGATACAAAAATTATAATATTTTTTTTTTTTTTTTTTTGAAAAAACGTCAAAATCACTTTTCTTGTTAAAAATATTAAACAATTTCATATGAAATATTTTAAATTTATGATAATGAAAAAAATAATACAGTATCTATGATTGTTGCCAAGATATTCCACGATCAATTCTTACCATCTTTTACCACTATTTTTTCTAGGGTTTTTATTTCTTGTAAAAAAAACTTTGACTTCAATTTTTCTTAAATTTTTACCAGATCTCAAAAACTTTGTTTTTTGAAACAAACAATTATTTTCAAATATTCTTTTCAGTTTTTTTTTTAGTTATAAAAAAAATCACTGAATATTTTTTAAAATGATACTTATTTCGTTTTAAAAATAATATAAAATTTAATTGAAGTCGCTAGAAATTGAACTTCCAATATGAAATTATTGTAATCAGTCAGAATTTTCAAATGAAAAATAAATAAATATAAAATATAGACATGAATATAAAAAAAGAGGCTGAGATGCGACCCACACTGATAACTTCCCATCCCATCTGTCGATTTGTCTTGCTTAAAAGTTTGTAGGTTTTCGTGTTTTGTTAAAAAAGTTGTCAGTTGAATTATTCTTAGAAAATTAAAAATTACCAATAATATTTTGCATATAATAAAATTGTTTGATTTTAAAATCTATTTTAGTTAACGAGATTTTTAGTCGAAAGCCAATTTTTACCATTTTTAGTAGCATTTCTTAAAAGTTTTTATTTCTTATATAAACAAATAACAAATGTAAATTGGATAAATGAAATTAATTTGAAGTCAATATCTTTTATTATTCACGAGATATCGAGAACCGAACATCAATTTTCACCAAATTTGCGTACTATTTTTTGTAAATTTTATTTTATTGAATATCGAAAATAATATTTTCTGTGAAATAAAATAAGTTTGAAGCCAATATTTGTAATTTTTGAAAAGCTATTTGAGTCGAAAGTAAATTTTTACCAAGTTTTGGTATTGTTTTTTTTTAGGTTTTTATTTTTTGTCAAAAAACTGTCAATTCGATTTTTCTCAAAATTTTATCGAATGTTGAAAACAATATTTCTTATAAGTTAAAATTAGTTGGAAACCATAATCTCAAAGTTTTGAAAAGATATTTGAGTCGAAAATCAATTTTTACCAACTTTTGTTAAATTTTTGTTTAGGTTTTTAATTTTTTGTAAAAAAAACTGTCAATTCGATTTATTTTCAAAATTGTACCAGATGTTGAAAACGTTACTTTTCTTTGCACTAAATTTTTTTGGTGATAAAATCATTTTTTAATCGTAAAATTTTCGAGGTGACAAATTTTTTTTTCAGTTTTTTTGATTTATAAAAAAAACCGTTAATTGGATTTTTTTTCCAAAGATATAATTGTTTTGTATCACGTTACAATACATAATATAAAATTTAGTTCAAGTCTTTGAAGTTTTTAGTTCGTAAGATATTTTGGGTTAACCAAAATGTTCACTTTTTTTTTAAACTGCTATGGTAAAAAACTACAAACGCAATTTTCTTGAGAGCTCTTTCAGCATCTTTCTGTTAAAATTGATTTCCGACTAAAAAAAATATCTTTTCAAAAATTAAGGATATTGGCTTCAAACTAATATCATCTTATACAAAATATTGTCATCAACAGTAAGTTCATATCATTATAAAAATCTAACAGGTATTGACTTCAAAATGATTGGTTTTAAGAAAACTAATCTGTATTTGTTTATAAAGGGTTTTTCAAAAAGGGCGGGTAAATGTTGAAATGGAATGAAACAAGCTGTGTGTGAGGTATTAACAAAATTATGTTTTAAGGGGTTTTGTATGAAATTTTTATACTTGCAGTTTAAGGCAGCTGCTTGCCGAATTTTGTTGTTGTTGTTTTATTCTAAATTTTCAATTGTAAATTCGGCAAGCAGCTGCCTTAAACTGCAAGTATAAAAATTTCATACAAAACCCCTTAGAATTGTTAAAATTAAAATCTTGACCAGCGTAAAACTCTTTCGCCTCATCTCCCTCCTCATACGAATCCAATCGAATTGTTGGCTTATGAAAAAAGAGAGGAGATAATAGAAAGAACCTGAATAAAACAACAACAATTACTTGTGTGTACTTAGAAAAATGCTAATCGGTTCAGTATAGTTCGATAGAACGAAAAAAACCTGTAATTGGCTTACAACTTTCATGTGGGTGCGGTGGCGTAGTGCGTAGTGCACTAGCTCCTCACACGCTAGGTCGCTTGTTCAAGCCCAGCTCGGGCAAAAGTTCTTCAAAAATTAAATTGAACACAAAAGCGATTAAGCACCACTAAAGGAGTCTGATGATCGGGTTGGCCCCCGTGAAATAGCTATAATTCCAGCCTATGTGTGGTAGCACACACAAGTTGTTGTTGTTTCATTCTAAATTTTCAAAATTATGTTTTATTTGAAAGACGAATGTATGCCATTAAGTGTGGAATATGACAGCATTCAAATGCCCGCCTCGTCTTCTTACAGTGGCACGGATCCGAGTGTATCCTCGGTGAATCTCGCGTGAGTTGGTGTCGTCCCATATACGGCAATCGTGCTTGTTAACACGGCCATTCATTCAAAAATGCGCCTCGTCACTAAATATGATTTTTCGGCCAAAATTGGGGTCCTCTTCCAAACGATTCGAAGCCCAGTCAGCGAAAAAACGGCGTTGTCTATGGTCAGGAACTTTGAGTTCCTGGGTCAATTGGGTCTTGTACGAGTGTAGGCTCAAGTCCCGACAAAAAATTCGCCAAGTTGAAGTCTTCGAAAGGCCGAGTTCTTGTGCATGGCGAGGAATAGAGTTCTTCTGTACACTTTCACGGACCGCGGCGATGTTCTTGGCCGATCCTGCGTTCCTTGAACGTATGGGTGTTGGCTGATTGTTTACTGAACCGGTCGTCTCAAATTTAGCCACCAAACGTTGAAGAGTCGACATGGAAAGGCCACCACATCTACCGTAAAATGGGCGCAATGCGCGCAACGTTTGCGTTAACGAACACTCATTTTGATAATAAAGTTTTATCATTTGAACGAACGTGCTGTTCAATCGTGTAACTTGCCATGATGATTTGGCATAAACAACTGAATAATAAACAAAAGATTTGACAGATGTCACCAACACAAAATGGCCAAAAATCTACCAGCGCCAATTGAAAAACCCTTTATAAGAAATAAAACTTACAAAAAATGCTACTATAATTGATACAAAATAGTTTTCGACGGAAAATCACGCTAACAAAAGCAGATTTTGAAATTAAACTTATTTTATCGTATGCAAGATATTATTGCTAACTTTTAGTTAATTTTTTACAAAAATTTAATTGACAACTTTTTTTACAAAAAACGAAAACCTACAAAAACGACAACAAACTGATATGAAATGTTGGTATTAATATTTTGTTAAGGTTTTAGAAAAATCGACACACGGACACGGGTGAAAGTTATCAAGGTGGATTGCATCCCAGCTTCCTTTTCTGAATTATAGTCAGGTAACAAATTTGACGCAAGGGCTTCTATTCAAATGACAGTTAATGTCATTTTGAATGAACAATTATCAAAAAAAAAACACAAATTCTTGAAGCCTGTACGACTGGATTGGATTTCTTTCATGCATATGTAGAATACCTCAAAACACTTCTCCCTTAGTTTTGTAAAAGAAAAATCAAACACATCTGTTTTGAATGTAATTTCGACACAACTGCAGAAGTTCTACAACCATTACGAAACCAGACTTCAAGCACCTATAGCCACTTGAACAAAATCGTTCTTCCACATAACAATGTCTTTTCGCCCAACAAATAAAAACTCCCAAGCCCCTAAAGATATCAATTAAGAAAGTGGCTAAAGCGATTGTCATATCATTTAAATCTAGGGACATTATACTTAATTGCTGGTAATTTTAAACCTTCCTCTTAATGTTACATTTCTGTTTGTTAAAAATTTGCACGCTTCAATCTTTTATGAAAATAACTCCTTAAATACATATACGTATCGTACATAGGTGCACAAAGAAAAACCTCTTTTTTGTACATCCTAAACTTTCATTATTAAACCATCAAGTACACAATATAAAGATTAAACCCTCATTTTAAATTGAATAATTCTCAAGTAATTTACCAAAACGTTTCAAGCGATTAATTTCATTCCTTTAACAAACACACACCGACACACTCAACCACACATACACACACAAAAGACATTATAGTTTGTTATTCTTATGGAAAAAGTCCCGCACGCTCTTTTTATATAAATTGCATATTAAAAATATTAAAATAAAATGCACGACTGGGTCGCACGAACTTGCTCCTGTATTCAAAGAGTCTGTTTAAAAAAGTATCTATGTATAAGATTTAAAAATATACCTGTAAAATAAGTTTGTCTTCAAAGATATAAATGCCATTTGATTTGTCGAAAAAACCACCATTTTTCAATTTTTTTGGGAGGGGGTTACATTCAATACAGTTAAAATAATTTTAAAAAAAAATTAATTTAAGATTCAAAATTTTACCTGAAAAATAAGTTTGTCTTCAAAAATTTAAATGCCATTTTATAAATAAAAAAGTCCTTGATTTTTCAAACATTTTTTTCGAAAATCGTTAGAGCGGTTTTTTTTTAAATTAATTTTTTATATATAAAATTTTTCAATTTTGTTCTAAAAATATTTTTGGTATGCAGTTGTTTAGTGATTGTAAATATACGCTCTACATTTGAATTTTGTAAAAAAATGTTGGCCCGTTTTTGAGATATAGAATTTTGAAAAAAAAAAATTCAATATTTTTTTAAAAATCCAAACAAAAAAAAATTGCACTTTTGATAATCAAATATTGTTAAGGCAATATAAGAGCTCATTCAAAAAAAAAATTGTTAAAATCGGTTCATAAATTGCTGAGAAAATTAAAAAACAAAAAAACGGTTCTATGAGCGGTACCTTTCCTGAGCAATACAAAAATATGTTTTTCTTATTAAAAGAAGCCAAGTTAAAAAATAAAATTTTAGAGAAAATTAAAAAAAAATCTATCGGTTTGTTTTTGAGAAAATTCGAATTATCGTTTTTTGACCAAAAAAATTGTATGGGGGCCACTGTTAGTTTTGATCTTAAAAAAAAAATGAAAAAAACGCCTAACGCGAATCTGCTCAAAACCTTAACTTCCAAGTTTGAACTCAATCGACCCAATGGTTTAGGCTGTAGGAGCGTGGACAGACAGACAAAATTCTGCACGAATGCAAAACTTGCCATATAGTTCCTATATGTCGCAAGTAAAAATCAAGCAATTAGCTTCGCGCCATGCGCCAACCCTTACGCCCGCCATCCGTCCGCCAGCCGCCGCAGCGCCACCTCTGCCAAACTAGCAACCATATCATCGTCAGGATTCAGGATTCAGGATCCATATCCGCCAACATCCGTATCCAAAAAGAGCGCAAAAGTCGGAACGGAACAGAGGGAAAATAGCGTTGAAATATTAAATGAAATTTATTTCAAAGTTATCTTTAACTTTTCTCATAGGATTTGGAGTTTTTTAAAGGATTCTTTTTTGTTCGTTAAGTGTGATCGATTTTTTAATAGTTTTTTTTATTTTTTTTAATTTCACACCAAATCCCCAACTATGAATGAATGTGGTCTTAATGGCCTTATGGTGCTGCTAATTTTCTGTGTCGATGCATTTTCTATTCCATATATATCCAGCCATGAGCTAGCCATAGCTCCAACAGTAGCAGAAGCAGCCCCCATCAGCCCCAACAGCAGCAGCAGCATGGGGAGGAGAAATATCCTTTAAAAATAATAAAATTGCACACCCCGTTTAATGCAGCTCTCAAAATATGCTAATTAACCAAGCGAACTTATAGGTTATATCTTTATATCGAATGTGTCTGGTTTTGGTCATGGGGAGGTGCGGGCGGATTGGATAGTTGTTGGATCTGGATGCCTGTACCTAATGACAACCATAATGGGATCTGAAATTGGAATACGCGTGTGGTTAAGTAAGCATGCGAAAAACAGAAGCATAGATATATGTACTCGTACATGGCTACATGAAACCTGATGCCATGCCATGCCACAACTATGGAGTACATATATTCCTAACCTATACTAATCCTAGCCAGAACTTGCACAACATTATACTAAAAGTTGTACAGTGAATACGGATCAATAGTGTTTTTTTTTTATTTTGTTATTGTTTTTAGAACGAAAAGTGAATCCTGTGTCTTTAAAATTAATTTAGTTTACGTTGTTTAAGGACTGAATAGGATGAACCAGAAACGTATATTAGTGAATATCACATTTGTAGAAGTGTACCTAAAAGTTTGGCATACACAGGTGCGCAGTTATAGATAGAACTAAACAGCAAAACATTAAAGGCCCTTAACTTCAGAGGCCGCATTTTTTTTAAACTTTTTTTGTATTTTAATATAGCAACTAAGGCCAGTTTAAATTAGGAATCAATCAAATTTTGATATATAGGGTTTTCCAATTAGATGATTCATTTTAATATTAAAAAAGAGTATTTTTAAGGTATTCAACGCATATTTATTTCTTTGTAAAGAATTATATAAGCCATTAACGCCACGGACGCCACTGCTACGTTTGCAGCGAAACATCCTTTTAATGACAATTTGCACTTGTCCTCAATGTGGCTAATAATTTTGGGCTTATCGGTGGAGTCACTTGACATATCCCCACGACGACGTTAAATCTTACGATCATGAAAACTAATTCACGGGTCCGTAGCGTGCACCTAAGCGGTTAACAAACTTTCCCTGCAATACATCAAATGTGGCCCAGGTTACCACAGTTCCTGCACGTCATGGTCACTAAACAGTTAACAAAATGGCCGCAAGTTAAAATAGTGTTGCCAACTTAAATTTCTGTACCTCAAAAAAAAATATCCTGTATCAGTTCTTAAATAGATTTTGGAGCATTATCATAGAAATTATAACGGGTTATCCATTTTGCGGTTTCAAAAATATACGGCTGGAATTTGACATCTGTCAAACTAAGTTGTTTAATCAATTTTTGTTCTCAATCGAAAATCTGGAATTTACAAAAATGGATCACTTAACTATCGCACAACGCATACAAATTGTTAAATAAATAAATAAATTGGGTGGCGCAACAGTCCGTTGAGAACTATGGCCTAGTGACTTACAACTCTCCTGTGTGCTAGTACTGTTGTCAGGGATGGAGGGGACCTACAGTTTTAAGCCGAATCCAAACGGCTAATTTGAGAAAGCACTTTTCATGACAAGAATTACTCTTGGAGAATTTTTCAATTCCTCGCTAGAGGCAGTACCCGTCAAAAAAAACTTACGATGACATAGGCAGGGCCGTCGAGAGGAATTCCGGGCCCGGGACGGAAAAATCTCGGGCCCCCCCATATTTAGCATTTTTTTTTTAAGTTCATGCCTACTGATATGGTACGTTCTAATTTCAATTACGAATAGCATGAAATTGGTTGGAAATAACGGAAATAATCATTTTTTGTTTAAAAAATTATCCGAAAAAAGTGTTAATCATCAAATCAATCTTACGGCTACGGGTATCATCCAGTTTAGTTGAAATGGAGGATGGATAGAAAATAATTCTACATGCGATTAGATCAGAATCCGAACAGAATCATACATTCAATTCGATATTGCCAACGACATGTAAGTAACTGATAATACGGTCGATTAACTATTAAAAAAAATAGTATGAAGATCTATTACCTACTATGAAAATAAAATAGAGCGAAGTAAAAGTATTTGAAATTTGTCTTTAAAAAAAAAACTAAGTATTTTAAAAGTTTAACATTAAATACTCTTTATTGTTTTTCTTTATATTAAAATATTATTACAATGTTTTATTAGAGTGAGTTTGCATTCAATGAAATATTTTCTTTTGGTAAAAGAGCTTTCCTAGCTTTCTGAGCAGCAAAACAACTTATAATTGCGTCGAAATTCAGTTCCCTTGCCAAAGGTGCTTCGATGCATAGTGTAGCAAGTCCAGAAACACGATCTTGTGATGAGCACGAATGATGAAAATTCTTTGTTCTGGAAAGGACGCTAAATGAACGTTCAGCATTAGCTACGGTTACACTGTTACAGGTATGGTGGAAAACACACGGAGAGCAACACAAATGTTGGGGAAAATCCAAGTTCTGGGAATAAATAGCATTGAGCAAACTCATTGGCGGAAGTTCTGCTTCAAAATTGGCTGCATAAATGTGTTTCAGATGAATTACTTCTTCTTTAAACCCTTGAGACACATGCGAGTTATACTTTTGGATGAACCTTGTAGCAGAGTTTTTAATCTCAAGTTCGTCCATTGTTGAAAACTGTCATAAAAATGGAAATGTAGTATTCAAATTTTTCATCGTATCGAACGGACGAGAAATTCCACATATAATTGAATCAACTATGACGTAAAAGGTGTTTCTCTTGAAATTTATTTCTTCGTCTGTTTCTATTTGCTTTCCAGCTCCTCGGTTTTCTTCAAAATGTCTCTTTAATTGCCTTTTTCGGTTCGATGAAAACGATTCTGGAACATCCCCCAATCCAGTAGCAAATCAAAGACATCAGGACGCATTCAAATTTGTGCATATATTTTAAAATGCCATTTACATCTCTTCGAGCTTCAGCAGTTAAATTAATATCACTTAAGGCTTCTAATGATGTTCTAAGGTTTTTCAGATGATTTGCAAATGGTTTCACTGCCTCAATTCTAGCTGACCATCTTGTATTGGAAAGTTTGTGAAGGGATCCGGGCACATTTTTCTTAAGAATTTCCCAACGTTGAGCACTGCTGCTAAACAAAAAATGTCCATTATTTGGCTCTCCAATAAGATTGTTATCGCCTCGTAGTCCTAGTCCCCTTTCGCCAAGGAAGAAAATGGTGTCTATATATTATAATAATATATATTATATTATTATATATAGAATTCCTTGCTATTTTTGTATGGCTGGTTTAATACACACACTTTGAAGTGACTTGATATCCTTCGAATCTTCAGTAAACAATTTATTCAAAATATTAAGGGTATTCATGCAAACTCAGAAAACCCATAGAAACCTTAAAAACTGTAGAATTTTCTATCGGTAGAAATCAACTGTCAAAATTTGTATGGGAAAAATATTCTGTAAAATGTAGACTTTTATCTCTCAGATTTGAAGCAGAAATCGTAGAAAAAAAAAACAGATACATTTTGTGTTTGTTTCTAACGTTTCCGCAAATATTTCTAATGGGGTGTTCATGTAAACCCTTTGCGGAAATTTATATTTTTCTACAAAGTAGAAAATTATATCGTTACATGAATACCCTTATTAATTAATTAATATTACGGAAACCACAATTGAAAAACGTTTGCGTGGGATTTTCCGGTCCACCGAAACCGAATCAAAAATTTCGTTCCCAGCAGAAACAAAAATAGAAGAAAAGAAACTTTATAAAAACAGAAACCGAAATAAATATTTGTGTTTTGTTTTATTTTGATTTTAAAAATTTTCAAAATAAAATAAATTTGAAACTTACGTTAAATTAAGTAAGAAAAGCGAAACAATTTATTATAACTTTCTTTCAATAGTTCAAAATTGCCCAATTTTTCATTAAATATAAACAAAAATGTACGCCAATAATAATCAGGGGTCCAGATCGGCAAGCTTGTGACTGAAAGATTGGTAGATAACATGCAAACAGGGGCCCGATTGTGAAAGCATGAATGATTTTAAATTTTCGGGCCCCTAAAAATAAGTGGGAATAGGTATGTTGATGATGAATTTAGACTACCTATATTGAAAAAAAACACTCTCCTCATTGCTTTTAATTTTACGGGCCCCTAGAAAATCCCGGGCCCGGGGGGTTTCCCCCCCTTTCTAAGTGCTTTGGTTTAATTGCATCAACATCGTACACGGTGTAACGATCTTACGATAGTATTCAGTGACGTTGTGTACAATGAAGCATTGATTGCTATTGAGAATCTTTGCATTATCATTGCCAACTTACCACTCAGTCATTTCGGTATGCATTCACCAAATCGAAATGCATCTGGTTTAATAGACACTGAATTGAATCGTGATCTACAATACAATGCTGTAGAAATGGCAGCGATTGTTGCTCGCAATGTCCCACTATACTGAAAGCAGAACAAAGAACCATTTATGACCACATCATGTTCGCAGTTTCGGCAGGACAAGGTGGATTCTTTTTTCGGATGTATCAGGTGGAACTGGAAAAACATTCATTATTTCGCTAATTCTTGCTAAAATACGATCAAATAATGTTATCGCATTGGCTGTTGCATCTTCTGAGATTGCGGAAACTTTATTGGATGGAGGCAGAATAGCTCATTTAGTATTTAAACTACCACTAAATATTCAAAATAACCCAGACGCGGTGTGCAATATAAAAAACAATCATCCATGGCCACAGTGCTGAAACAGTGTAAAATTATCATCTGGGATGAATGCACTATGGCACACAAACATTCCCTTGAGGCTTTGAACAGGACATTGAAAGATATAAAAAACAACGACAGACTATTTGGCGGCACTCTGTTACATCTTTCAGGTGATTTCAGACAAATACTTTCCGTTATTCCGCTTTCCACGTACGCTGATGAGATCAAAGCGTGCTTAAAATTATTATCGCCACTGCGGCGTTATGTTGAAAAAGTACAACTGAAAGTAAATATGCGTGTTCAAATGCTTCAAGATCCATCTGCTGAAACATTCTCAACGCAACTGTTAGATTTATTCGTCGAAAAAGTTACTAAAGATGAAACTGCATGCATAAAATTACCGGTCGATTTCTGCACGATTATTGATTCACAAGATGCTCTCATTGACCAGATATTTCCCGATGTACACAAACAATATACAAATTACAAATCATGAGTGGCCGGCAGAAAGAGCAATTTTAGCAGCAAAAAAAGTGGATATCAACGAATTAAATCTCAAGATACAAGATTTGTTACCAGGAGACTTGGTGTCATACAAATCTATTGATACAGTTTGTGATGCTACTGAGGCTGTAAATTATCCAACTGTGTTTTTGAACTCATTGGATTTACCAGGCATGCCACCGTATAATTTACAATTGAAGGTTGGATCTCCGGTAATATTGAAAAATGTTATCGAAGCCATAATTCTAAATGGCAAATTCTGAGGTGAAAATATATTATTACCACGAATCCCTGTTATACCCACAGATGTGCCAATTTAAAAGCCTTCAATTTCCAATTAGATTGGCATTTGCAATGACTATCAATAAGTCTCAAGGCCAAACGATGTCTGTCTGCGGCTTAGGTTTGAGCACTTCATGTTTTTCACACGGCGCGGCGCGGCATGCTCCCCAATGGGCAAACCATCCAGGTTGTTTGTATTGGAGAAAGATTTAGCAGGTTCAGACAACATAAGGGACTTCATTTGCAGTCAACTTTATTCTTTGAACGTAAATTTTGACCAAGGCAACTAGTCAGTTTTTCAAGTGTCATGAATTTCAAATTCAGAACTTTACTTCACAAACCTTTACTTCAAGTTCATAGTACAAAAACTACTAAAATCATTATTTTCTACAAAATGCTCCTCAGGCAAGCTACAAGTCCATCACGATTTGTATTTTGTATTGGAAAGAAATATTACTTATTTCTTTTCCAAATTTACAAGGAACCTTATTGTTATTTTATTGTACTATTCGTACTAGAATGTCAGCTTTGTTAGACTTGACCATTCTTTATTCCGTCAATTTCATTGAATGTTTGAACAACAACAACAACTTAAAGGTGCTACCACTCATTGTTTTGGCTGGAGATATAGCTATTTCGTGCTTTGCCACTTTTGCATACTCATCAGCCTTCTTTTTTGTGGTGCTGAGCTTTAGTCCAATTTTATTTGAAAAACTTTTTATGCACACCATAGGAATCGAACCCACGCACATCAGATTTGCTCAGTCTTAGAAGTCGTGTGCACTACGCACTCCACTACTTTAGACCACTGACGTCACAGGTCGAGATGTGATAGTTGTTTATCAAATGCATTTGAAGCATCAACATTTTTATAAGCTCCTTTAACAAGAACAAACAAGAACAAGGAACAAAACAGCATACTTAAAGGAGCTTATAAAAATGTTGATGCTTCAAATGCATTTGATATGAAAATAAAATATCTATCTATCTATCTATGTATATACCACATCCTTACACACTTAAAATAAGTTATTTATTTCTAGCAAAATATTCTCTAGAAATTATTTATATGACAAAACAACATGTGTCGGGTCAGCTAGTAATGTATAAAAATATTGAAAATTTCAAAATTTAATAAGATAAGTTTTTATTTCTTTTCAAAGACATGCTTCGTAAAAGTATAAATTACAAACATTCAAAATTTGAACAATTAATTGAAATCTAATTAACGTCAAATAACCCAGCAAATAATTTGAAATTAATTTGACTTGGCTCTTATGGGGATATAATTAAACGAAATCAAACAATTCGATAAAATATTACCAGTGATTAGTTTACTTTAATATCCAACCAAAGTTAATCCTCCACTGAACCATGTTTCCCCAATTATTCAAACTCACCTTTATGTATAGGAGTTAGGTTTTAGGTTTAAGACTCACACACAATCCATCAACCTATCGCTAACAAACTTGTTGCGATTTTATCATTAGTTTTAATGGATTTTTCAAATTAAATCATTCACTGTGAAATTTTCTACTCATTTTCAAATTCGTAATTTGAATTGAATTTAATGCGCCTCGTCGTCCTCATCGTGCGTCGTCGGTCGCCGAGTGAGTCGTTAGGCGTTGGTATATGGTTGGTATGGTATATACCTATTTACTTATAGTTGGTTGTCGAATTGGAATTTTTATACTGGTGATGTTTTAGAGAGTAATGCTGATGAAAAGTTAGGGATTTTGGAATGTCAAGGGAGGGTTTGTATAGACAGAGATAATAGAGTTCATCTCTAACTAGTTAGGTATACATATGATATATATGTTATAAGTTTTGACAAAAATCCTCTAATGACCAGGATTGCTGAATACTGATTAAATTGTATAGTCAAAAAGTTGTTTTATTTTAGTTTTATTTAAAATACAAATAACAGAATTCTAGAAAAGTACAGAATGTTAGCATTTTGAATATGTTGAAATGAATTTTGGAAAAAGTTTCAATTTATAAAAGTTAAATTGAATTACTGTCCAAGCCAAACCCAACATCAAATATTTTCAAAAAACAAAAATATTCTTATTTTAAGATAAAAATCAACGTGAATTCTATAAACTTTTTTAGAAGGATCAGTTCTTTCTAATGACCATGGGTTGTATAGCTTATAAATTTAGTTACGACATCAAAATGATGCTAAGCTGTTCTCTACTTTACTGTGCCCTCTGGGGATATATTCGAGTTCCTCTACTTAAAATGTTGATATGTAGTATGTGTACAATACATAGCTGTTAATTTCACGTCCTTGTAACCTACGAGAAAGTTGTATATCGGGGTAAAACATAATTCCCTTAAATCAATATCTTTATCATTTCTAATGTCAACACTAGATGTTTACCAAAATGGTTTATTTTAAATTAATGTTGAAAAGTTCTTTAAGGACCAATAGATACAATTTATCAACTTTTCTATGTAAATTGCATTCAAATGCTGCCAAATTCCAATTCTGAATATTTAGATATGTATATTTTGTGTAAAAAAAGGCAAAGTAAATAGTAGCAATAACTATCTTAATTTATGTCATAGCAAAGGATTTTTGTTTCTTCATTCTGTGCCTCAGTTGTTAGCAAAAAGTTTCTAAGAAATGTGCATAGTTATCGATAGATAACTACCACACCAGGGTTGCCACTTTTTCGTAATAATTATAATTAAAATTTACTGGGCTCCTGTCAGTAAATTACTATGTTACTGCTGAGTTTCCGATAAAGATTTCCCCAAAATTAATTTTGAAATAATGTGATAATTGAGCTTGACACTTATTACAAAAACGAATGAAACATGTTATGAGATCAGTAAACAAGAACAAATTGTTTAAAAAGTGTACTTTTCGCCATCTTTGATTTATTTGCAAAATGTCAAAATGAGACAAAATTACATACAAAAAACATAAAAATACGTTCGTTAAAATTCGAAATTACTAAGGGCTCAAACTCGAAAAATATCATCTCACCAAATTATCACATTTTTTGGGGGTTTTCAGGAACTTCCAAAAGTGCCAAGATGACATGAGTATAAAAGCATTTATTGTTCTGAAATTTCCTACTTCAGGCAATTATTTATTGAAAAAATCTTTATTTAATAATGAAAGGTTGTCTAATAACAAGTTTCATTATAAATATCCCATTGTTTTGATAGCTGTCACTATTGAAGCTTTCATCTTTTGACAGTTGGTAATGAGAAAGTATGCAATGAAAAATTGAATGGCACCCCATTCAACGGCGCGGCGGAGCATTGAAATCGTTAAAATTCAGTACAAAAACAGTCGCTAAGTCTGAACGGGTTCACAACTTAGACGTGAAAGATCTATTCCAAAATGACCCATAATTGATTTAAACCTGAGGATTCGAGGACATACAGTAAATGAACAGAAAATAAATTAAAATCTTAAATCAAATAAATTAATGTAAGGCACAATTTGCAAATGGTTTTTTATAAGACCCTTTTGAACGCCTCAATTTGAAGTTATTTAATTCACTGTCAAAATTGAAAGGTCAGAATATTTTGTCCAGAATGTAAGGTTGAAAGTAACAAATGCAAAGCTTTGAAAATAAGTGATGATGAACAGGCTTGTAAGGAAATGCAGTCTTTTGTGAATGCAGTCTTTAGAAATCAGTAATTGATAACAATCAGAAGATTGTATTCATTGATTTTACGTTGGGATTTCTGACTTCTTTTGTATTCTTTTGCGTTCCTTGTACTTTTTTAATAATTTTGTATTCTTTGCACTCTTCATAATATTGCTGTTTTAAATAACAAGACTTCAAAGTTGAAATCATCAATTCATTCAAATCACAAATTAAACAAAGTTTTGTGGCATAAGAATGGAAGGAAAGATTGCATTCAATAGATTGCTGTTAAATGAATGAGAGAAACAAATTATTGCAAGTGAATGGAGATTGCATAATAATTTGAAGTCTCAAAGTCTCAAAGTCAAGTCAATGAATGCAATCTCATTATTGAAGTCATTAATGATTGCATTAAAAAAAAGTATGAATTCTTTTACAACCCTGCCTGTACATTGTGTTTGATCATTGAAATAAGGTATGTTCAACTGCAATTTAGCTTGGCACCCTGTTAGTAGCTAAGTTTCCAGCAACTTAAAAATGCTTAAAGTAGCTAAAGCTTAAGGTGGCCACAGACGACGAACACGCTCGCGCAACATGCTCGTGCTCGCGCTAAATTCGTCGTCTGTATGGTTGTTCGCGAGCGGCTCGCTGTTGCCGAAAAATTTCGATTTCATCGTGTTCGCCGGTTTCAATGTTCGTCGTCTGTGGCGATGTTCGCGAGCAAAACTTCATTTTTATTCAGATTTTCGTAGAGTACACATCGCGGAAGAAAACAATGGTGACAGTAAGCCGTGATTTCATTGATGAATTCATCCAAATTTTGCGCGGTGAAGATGTGATTTGGAATTGTGTGTGTGACAGTTATAAGAATAAAATTGAAAAAAACAAATCTTGGAACAATTTATTAAAAAAATATAAAGAAATAGACCAAAGTGCTACAATTGACAGTGTGAAAAAAAAATATAAATCTTTGCGTGCATCATACAGGCGAGAACTTGCCAAAGTCAGAAAATTTGAAAAATCTGGTGATTTTTTTTCGTTTCGCAAAGATAAATCATCATAAGGGCAACGACTTGCGCTTTTTCATCACACATGATGTTTCCTCCTCGGAGATTCAAAACGAAATGAATGTTCGCGAACAATGTTCGCTGTCTGTGGAGGAACGCAGGCGAGCATGTTGCGCGAGCATGTTGGTCGTCTGTGGCCACCTTTAGCAACAACTGCAAAAACTGAGTTGAGTTGAGTTGAGTTAAGTTACCATATTTTAATCTTCGTTTTTCAAATATAAAGATAGCTAAAATTGCTTGGTGGTTACGGGCCAACACCTTAACGTTTCTTAGAGTTGCTGGCAAGAAAGTTTGTTAAGTAACTTCCAGCTGCTTAAATTTTGTTTAAGTTGTCAGAAACTTTGTTTCCTGGCGACAAATTAAAACATTCTTGATAATTTAAAGGTAGCTATTTTGAAAAATTGATTATTTTAGAAAAACCTAAAATTACAAAATTGGTAAAAATAACATAATAGAAAATGGTAACTGTTCCCTGTTTTCAAGTTGACACTTGACACAGAAAAATCAAAAGAGTGGAAGAAATATTGAGGATTTGTTTCCTTAAATTATTGTTTAATATAGATTGAGATAGTAAGATAATCATTAGATTTGAATAAAATATATAAGGCATGGCAACAGTCCGTTCCGTAAAGAACCATGAGCCTAGTGAATTACAACTTTCAACCATTCCTGTAAGCGAGTCGTGTCAGGGAGGTAGGGAACGTACAGTTTTGTGTCAGGGAGGTAGGGAACGTACAGTTTTTGTGCCGAAAACACTTGTAATAACAAGAACTACTCTTAGAGGATTTGCCAATTTCTTGCAAGAGGCAGTACAGGTGACAAAAACAAGACCTCTGGCCTGACAGTACTACGCAAACATCACGCTACGGGTACACGGATAATTGTTGACTATCCAGATTAAATTATGCAGGCAGACAGAACTACTTAGCACATTCAATCGCCACACACGCCAAAGCCTCGTCTTGGCCCGTTTGTTCGAACTTGTTGGTTTTTTACTTGCTTAAAATTTAAATAGATCGACAGAGCCAAGGCCCCTCACACAGATGATTTTGACTCGGCTCGGAGCCATTTGGCTCTTTGACTCGGACGTGCATGGCCAGCTTTAGAATACTCAGGTGACATTAAAGTGATGCCATCATCTGATTTATTTAAAAGATGTGTTTGTTTCAAGCAATTACTTATAAATTTATTACAAGATTTTTTATTAAAATTTTGTTTACAAAATCTTGTACTCAATAATAGTATTTTCATTAATTTTTCGTCATTTTTCAAACTAATCTAAGCTCTTTAAATGGCATCACTGTTTCCAAATTTCGTTTCTTTTTTTTAAACTTGAAAGTAAAATTCAAATAATACTTTATACTTTACACATAAGTTCAAAGCCTAAATCAGATCCTATTTTCGTTTCCTGATGTTTTCTCTGCTCTGGCAGCATGTACTTTGTATAAGGCAAGGCTGTTCCTATTTTGTATTTGTATTATACTCGTTTTTTTGTTTGATGACCCTCTGGAATATGATGGCATTTTGTATGAGAAGCACAAACACGTTCGAATAAATCAACTTAAGCTATTTACCAAAAGAAATCGCATTAAACCACGCCAAGCGAATGGAAAGCAAAAAGGGACTCCCTTAAGTTTTCAACAAGCAAACCAAATGAAAAAAAAAAAAAAAGAAAACATTGAGTACAGCACGATAACAGACTTTTATCTCTATATCCTTGTCCCCATCCTCATCCTCATCTCCATTCCATTACTAATAATATACAACTTCTTTGAATATTGGCCAGGACAGGATACAATTCCTTAAGCCATATACTCGAACCTATGGATATATACACTAGACTCGTGCAGTAGGTAGGTACTTACACATGGTATAACATTGGCATTCGCAACAACTGCCAGTTCCGTCTTTGCCTAGAATTCCCACGGTCCCGTCCTCACATGTCTCAACCTTCCAAGTCCCAACCCAATTTCATCAGTCGAACGCTCCTTCCCTCTTTCCTTCCTTTTTCCTTCCGATTCCGAGTGCGAATGCAAAGATGTTTTTTATTCGTCTTATTTTAAGTTTGGGCAAATATTCAGAAAGTTTTTCGGCAAACCCATCCCTAACCCATCAGCGATGGAGTCGGCTGGTACATGGGTTGGGGTTGGGTAGATCTTTAAGCTCCAGGAAAGGAAATCAGTATATGTACGTAAAGAAGGATGCAAGCACTTAACTAAGAATGGAACCCATTGAGAGAACGATGTGGAAATGTGCAAATCTTGGGAAATTCCTTGGCACTCATGTTCTATGAACATCCAGAGAAGTGCTTGATAATTGAAATCTGTTGCTGCACTTCTGACTGAACCAACTACTTACGTTCTGTCTTTTCTGATTCTGTACCTCTCTGTATAGCAGGAAGGTAGGAGTAGGATACAGATGAAACGTGGAACGAATGAATATACTTCTGAACTGATGGTTCATCAATTTATTGTTTTATGCTCTTGGCAGGTGATATGGAAAAAGTGAAAAGCTCTCAACTTAAATTAAGAATCTATGGTTTCTGAGAAAAAAAGAAGGGAACTGTAAGGATTCAATTCTTTGTTGCAAGTGAAATTATACAAAAATTCGAACAAAGCAAAAGAAGATCTCAAAAACTACTTTTTAAAAGGGAAGATGTAAGAAATTAAGTAGGGACCTGCTTACTTTATTATTTTATGTCATGTTCTACGAATTTTTGACATTTAGTAACAATTTATGTATGGTAAGTAAAGGTTTGTATTTATTATGTTTTTGTTCCTAACTTTAACTTTTCAAATTATGTCACGAAAAAATTGAGGGGGTTAAAACTTCTCCCCGATTATTCGAGATTTACAAATAAAATTTAAGAAAAATACTAAAAAAAATAAAGTCACAATTCTGCTGATGCTATTTAAAACAAAATTCAATTAACATTTAGGGTTATATTAAAATAAAATTCTCAATAAATTTTGGTGGAACACACCTAATAATTGTTTTGAATAAAGTTATCAAACATACCTTATGTTTTAATTTGTAAGTCCCCACACTCACTTTTATTTTAAGATTTTGATTAATTTCACTTCAATATTCAGTAAATTAATAACTACGATTATACATAAATAATAACTATAGAGCGACCAAACATTTGTTTAATTTTTAATAAATTTTCACTTTTTCTTTTAACATAATTATAAAATGCACAATAAACACCTCCGTTTCACTTCACTTAATTAGGACTTTGTTGTTTGTTTACGTTTATTTTGACATTTCTATTTATTCCAGTGATGTCGTAGGTATTATGTTAGGTTTTGGAATTTCACTAAAAATTATTCGTCTATTAGCTTTGTTTTCTTTTTTAATTCATTATTAGGGAAAATTGTACAAGTTTAATATCTTCCTTATTAACTTCCCATAGGAAGTTATTGTAATCGGCCCGATTTGTCGAATTGAAAATTTGACATTTCTCGACGTTACAAGGTCCCTAGAGTCGAAATAAAAGATTTTTAGAGAGATGTTTGTGCGTGCGTGTGTACGTACATTCATATGTCCGTCGTCCGTACGCTCGCGAAGTTTTTTTTTGTCGTCCATAGCTCAAGAACCAGTAGATCTATCGACTTCAAATAAATTGTGTTATACAGATAATAATGCAGAAAGATGCAGAAAGGACTCTCAAAAAAAATTGAGTGCCTGGTTGTTTTACCATAGCAATTTAAAAAAAGGTGAAAATTTTGGCTAATCCGAAATACCTCACGAACCAATAACGCTAGAGACTTGAATTAAATTTTAAATCATATATTGTGATACCAAACTAGTATATTTTTGGAAAAAATTAAATTAACGGTTTTTTATTAATCAAAACAACTGAACAAAAATATTTGTCACCTCGAATATTTTACAAACAAAAAATGATTCTATCTCCAAAATAATTTTGTGCAACAAAAATAACGTTTTTGACATCTGGTAAAATTTTGAGAAAAATCGAATCGACAGTTTTTTTATAAAAAATAAAAAACCTAAAAAAAGCACTACTAAAAGTTGGTAAAAATTGATTTTCGACTCAAATATCCTTTCAAAAATTTGAGATTATGGCTTTAAACTAATTGTGTCTTATAAGAAATATTGTTTTTAACATTTGGTACAATTTTGTGAAAAATCGAACTGACAGTTTTTTTACAAAAAATAAAAACCTAAAAAAAACAATGCTAAAACTTGATAAAAATTTAGAAACTAAATATCTTTTCAAAAATTAAAAATATTGGCTTTTTATCTCACAGAAAATATTGTTTTCGACATTGAGTAAAATTTTTTTATAAAAATCCAACAGTCTGTTTTTTCATAAAAAGTTAAAACCTACAAAAAATAGTACGCAAATTTGGTAAAAATTGAAATTAATTTCATTCATCCAATTTGAATTTGTTATATAAGAAATAAAAACTTGTAAGAAATGCTACTAAAATTGTTAAAAATAGCTTTTCGACTAAAAATCTCGTTAAGAAAAATAGATTTTGAAATCAAACTAAGTATTTAATTATATGAAAAATATTTTTGGTAATTTTTAAATTTTTAACATTAATTCAACTTACAACTTTCTTAACAGAACACAAAAAACTACAAACTTTTAAGCAAGAAAAATCGACAGACGGAATGGGAAGTTATCAGGGTGTGGGTCGCATCCCATCCTCCTTTTTTGATATTAGGAAGAGAACTACATTTATATATGAATTATTGATAAAATATTGACATTTGAAATCTTGATGTTGACTTATATTCATATTTGGTCTTTGGAATAGGGCATATCAGAAAAGACATTACATCGTATTTTACATAAATATTTAAATATAGATCTTAAGGCTTTTATATATATTTTTTTAGGTGATCATGCTGACAAGTTGTATTAAAAACAAAACAGTGTTTGTTATCTTATTTCTACTTTTGTTAAATAAAGTTAATTATTTATTGCTAATCACCACTTTTAGCTTTTTATTACTCTTAGAACAAAAAATTAAAAACTAATATTGCCTACAGTAGTATTTCCTAGAAGACAGCACATTTCGTTACCCATCACTACTTCCACGATCTTCAAAACTCATCAAGGAATGACCATTGACCATACCTAAATCTTCTCAATCTCTTTCAGTATTAACGTTGTTGAAAAAAAAAAAGAAAAAACACAACTACGGGCAAACAAAATACATGCATGTGCATTTATGTAAACATAATCGCCTGGTAGATCAATCAATCAAGCCACTATAGAAACAACATTTAATTCAATGCACCAGGCGATCATACTGACAAAGAAGGTTTTAAACGTACTTCGGAAGGTTTTTTTTTGTCCTGAAATATCACTGAACTCAAAAGAAATTGTAATTGCTTAACTCTTTTAGTAAACCTTCAGTACAGTGCTGTCGCTAATAGTTACAAACAAATTGTTAGGAAGAATATGAACGACTATTACATTTTGCTGGTGTAGGGCAAGAAAAAACAGCTTCTCACCATATTCGTATTTTTGACGCAAAGTAAGGCCCGTTTGCTGATTCGGAACTTAAGCATTTGAGTTGAACATAAATTCTTAAGTGACAGTTTTCGCCATACAAAAAGTAGATCGAAAGTAGATCTTAAGTTCAATTTAAGGCAGCTAAGTTCCGAATCAGCAACGAGCCCTAAATCTTTTTATAATTTTTGTTTATACGTTTCATGACTTGAACTTAGGGTAACTAGATGACCTTAAAAATTTGAAAAAGTTTTTTAAATTTCGAACTTTGACAAAAAACATGTTTCTATTTAAATTATATATTTTCAAGCATAGACATAAATGATATAAAAATTCCAATCAACTCTTCCTAATTTACATAATAGATTAAAAATATTTGTAATTTTTGTTTACAAATTTGTTATGCAATCTGCTTACATTTTGGAACAGTACTTGCACTGACTTCCTCTCAATCCCAATACAATGAATTGTAAATGTGTTCGAGGTAGTTAGTTGACAAATAATTTTAATTTAATACAAATAAAAACAAATACGTGTACCTGTTCACCGAAACCAGCGGAATCTGTTAGTTCATCTTTTTCCTAACAATGTAGTCCTGATCATTATCGACAGCACTGTACTGAAGGAGCAAAACAAACCTTGAGAAGCACAATTAAGAAGAAATAGAAAAATTAAATGAACAACAGCAACAAGTCAGTCGACTCTCACAAAAATGATCATCCATATTTTGAACTCAAATGTATGCAATTAAAAATTGATTTTATTTAATGCACCTGCCGATCATGTTTTCATGTACGTACACATATATTTTGTTTTTATTCCCGCCAGATTATGTGTTTTTATTCTTCTTTCTATTTTGTCTTTACACCACTAATAATATTGAGAAGAGCAAGTATTTTCACTCCTTGATCAGTTTAGAAGATCGAGGAAGTACTGATGGGTAACGAAATTTGTTGGCTTTTTTTAACTAGGTAAGTTTAGTTTGGGAGATCAAGTTCTAGTTTTAGAAGAAAAAATTACTACTGTAAGCATTTACAAATTTACCAAAAGGTAATATTTTAAACATACATAAGAGGAATTAAGTTTTAATTTATTGCCCAACACTGATCACGTAGTAACCATATCTACTTTTCTCATTGTTTTACGGTTTAATTTAAGTGAATGAGGTGGAAACAAGTAAAAGAATGTAGTGGTAAGTTTTATTGTATTGGATATTTTAATGAAAGAAAACACAAAAAGGAAGACAAATTAAGAATTGGGAAGTAACAAATTTTTAAAAAGAAAAATATACCTACTAGTCAGCATCGTTTAGTACATCAAACAAAATTTAGTTTCTGAAGAAACGCCTGAGACGTAGTATACAGATGATGACATAACAAAAAATATAAATAGTAAATGTGTTCGATATAGTTGAAAAATAATTGCGTGTGTTATTTGAACTCCGAGCAATTGATTGCAGTTTTGAATGCTTTGACGCCAAATTATTTTAAATACATAATTTGAATAGAAACGTGCCTCACATCAGGTGTTATCGTGCAAAATTTTGCAACACTAACTTTTGGTGTATGTATTTTATTTCAACCCATATTATTAATTTTCAGCTCAGCACGCTTTTCATAAAAGAAACTCTTTTTGCAAATTATAAATATGCATTCAGACCAGTCAGCAAAAAGATTTATTTTGCGTCATTAACGAGAATTTGTTGTCTGATGCAAGCGGAATATGCCGTAGTTCATTATTTTGGTAACAATGTAGTTATGACCACTAACGACAGCACTGTACTGAAGGAGCAAAAAAAACTCTAAGAAGCGCACTGAAGAAGGAATACAAAAAGGAAAGGAAAAACAACACTGGCACACTTTTTTACAAAATCCATATAAGCTAGTTGTTTTTGTTGCCTATTTGGAAAACAATTTTCTATTTTTTCTTTCCTCCAATATTAATACTGAAAAAGATTCAGAAGAGCAAATCGTCGTCCAAAAACACTCTATATGAAGATATAAATATATCTCAACACACAAAAAATGGACTAAGGGAGTTTTAACAGAACGGCGACGAAATATGGTCACTCCTTAACCAGTTTGGAAGATCGAGGACGCAGCGATGGGTAAAGAAATTTGTTGGCTCCGTTTTTTTAAATGGGTAAATTTAGTTTGGGAGTAGAGAAGTTCCTAGTTGGAGAAAATTGGAATATAGTTAGTACTTGTTTCAATTTTTTATTTCAAGTGAAGTTAGAAGTCGAAAGTGGTAATGAACAATAAAGAATTAAGTTTTTTTTCAATTATAGTGCAACCATTACATTTTTTTTATTATTATTTTGTTGTAAATACGCGCACCTTGTTCAATTCTTTACATTTCCTTCTTCTTAATTTATTTTAAAATTTGCCAGAATCGCTTACACATACAAAATATGAATTAAGTGTTAATTTATTGCCCAACACTATTTTCACGATCGCCAGCACTGATCAAGGAGTAACCACATCTATTCTTTTCAATATCTTGTTAAATTAGAGTGTTATGAAAGAGTGAAAACAAATAGAAGAAAGTAGTGGTAAGTTTTATTGTGTTGGATGTTTTAATGAAAGAAAACACGAAAAGGGAGAAAAATTAAGAATTGGGAAGTAGCAAATTTTTAACAAGAAAAATATACCTACTTCTCAGCATGATCGCTTAGTAAATCAAAAATTAGTTTCTATAGAAACATCGCCTGAGGAGTTTGGGTATTTTCGATTGAGGAATTTAGTACTAGCACTTTTTAAAAATATAAACAGATACATAACACATTTGCAAATAAAAATTATACCAAATTTAAAATAATTTTAAAGTTTTATTTGAATTCGAGGCAGTTTGCAATTTTAAGAGCGTTGATGTCAATTTTTAACTATTCATATTTGTAAATACATAATTAAAAAAAATTTGTTTTACTTCTGGTATTATCGTGCATAAGTTTGGCTGTGTATTTTATCGCTACCTACGTATATAGGTACTTTATACATATGTACTCTTTTTCAATGTTCGCAAATTAAGAAAATTGTTTCCAAATTTTAAGTTACTTATCTCATTACCTTAAGTACGAA
Source organism: Eupeodes luniger (assembly GCA_951509635.1). Classification (NCBI taxonomy): domain Eukaryota; kingdom Metazoa; phylum Arthropoda; class Insecta; order Diptera; family Syrphidae; genus Eupeodes; species Eupeodes luniger. The sequence continues at coordinate 37,220,519 of OX608075.1, forward strand.
TCATGAAACTTCAAAAATTCAAAAATACGAAAATGCTGGGAAGCCCATAATTTTGTTTTCCGACACCAGGAAAATATGTATGTATGTAGTTTCTTTCCTATGAATGTACTTGTAGCTACTATCGACAGCACTGTATTAAAGCAGAAAAGAAAAGAACAACAAAACTGGCACAATTTTTAACAAAATTCGAAGTAAAAACAAAACACCTTATTTTTCAGCATGATCGCCTGGTACATTATATAAAATTTAGTTTCTATAGAAGTGAATCAGAAGAGGATCTCCTGAGTTCCATGTAAGATGTTTTTGTTGCCTATTTCGAAAAAAACTGATAACAAAACAGCAAATGTACATATATTTTGTTTTTATTCCCGCCATATTATGTGATTATGTCCCTCCTTTGTTATTTTTGTATTCTATTTTCTATTTTTCTTTTCACCAATATACTGAGAAAGATTGAGAAGAGCAAATATGGTCACTCCTTGATCAGTTCAGAAGATCTAGAATGCAGTGATGGGTAACGAAATGCGTTGGCTTTTTTAAAACAGGTAAGTTAGGAGTTGTGCCAGTTCTAGTTCTAGAGAAAATTGGAAAATATTTACTACTATACGCAAGTACTATTTTTATTTTTTTTTTGTCGAAATTGATGAGCAATAAATAATTCGATTTTTCCAACATAAGTGCTACCATTACATTTTTTCTGTATTTAAATAATAATATTTTTTGTAAATATACCTACAATCTTTTTAGTACTTTTCTTTCTACTTTATTTGTTTATTAATCTTCGAGAAAGTAATAAATAAAACATTTTAAAAATAATTTTCTTTTAAAAGTTTAAATGCATTGCCAAACACTATTTCCATAATCGCCAACACTGATCAAGGAGTAACCATATCTATTCTTCTACATACATATATCTCTATCAGTGTACCGGACCAAACATTGGTAGAAAGAAAAAATAGAAAAAAGAAAATCAGAACTATGAATATAACACATAATATAGCAGTAATAAAAATAAAATACAAGTACATCCTTGTAAACATGATCCCCTGGTATACCAAATAAAATCGATTATTTTAGTTTGCATAAAATTGTCACCCTGGCTATAAAGAGAGGATCGGGGACAGCTACAAATTGATCCAAAATATGGACACTAATTTTTGCGAGACTGACTTATTGAAAAAGTTGTAGTTAGATTGGTTTCATTTACCAGGCGTACATGCCAGCAAGGAAGTATTCTCAATACATCAGTACCTAATTCTTTTGTCCAAAGAGGCAACAAAAATAACTACTTTATATGGATTTTGTTGAAAAATGTGCCAGTGTTGTTGTTCCTTTCCATTTTGTATTCCTTCTTAAGTGTGCTTTTTAAGGTTTTTTTTGCTCCTTCAGTACAGTGCTGTTGATAGTGGTCATAACTACATTCTTACCAAAATGTAGTTATTACATATTCTGTTTGTATCGGGCAACAAATTCTCGTTAATGACGCAAAATAAATCTTTCTGTTGACTGTCCTGAATGCATAATATTTATAATTTGCAAAAACAGTTTCTTTTATGGAAAGCGTACTGAGCTGAAAATTAATAATATGGGTTGAAATAAAAAACCATTCACCAAAAGTTAGTGTTGCAAAATTTTGCACGATAACACCTGATGTGAGGCACGTTTCTATTCAAATTATGTAGGTATTTAAAATAATTCGACGTCAAAGCATTCAAAATTGCAATTGCTCGGAGTTCAAATAACACAAGCAATTATTTTTCAATTAAATCGAACTACATATATCGAATGTTATGTCATCTGTTTGTAATACGTCTCAGGCGTTTCTTCAGAAACTAAATTTTGTTTGATTCACTAAGCGATCATGCAGACAAGTAGGTACATTATATTTTTCTTGTTAAAAATTTGCTACTTCTCAATCCTTAATCTTTCTCCCTTTTCGTGTTTTCTTCCATGAAAACATCCCATACAATAAAACTTACCACTACTTTCTTCTATTTGTTTTCACTGTCTCATGAAACTCTTATTAAACCGTAAGACAGTGAAAAGATTAGATTTGCTTATACTCCTTGATCAGTGCTGGTGATCGTGAAAAAAATGTTGGGCAATAAGTAAAATCTTTTAAAACTTAATTCCTCTTTTGTATGTTTAAAATATGATCTTCTGTCAAACTTGTATATAAATAAAGTAGGAGGAAAAGTACGAAATTGGAAATGGTGAAAGTTTTCAAAACAAAATGATTTAAATGCAAACAAAATTAATGATTGTCCTTTTTTTGGAAAAATCTAATTATTTATTGCTCATCCCTTTCGGCCCTTACAGCAAAAAAAATAGTACTTGGGTACGGTATTAATTATTTTCCAATTTTCTATTGAACTAAAACTTGCTCAACTCCCAAACTAAACTTACCTATTTCAAAAAGGCAACAAATTTCATTACCCATCACTACTTCTCCGATCTTCTAAACTGATCAAGGAGTGACCATATTTGCACTTTTCAATCTCTCTCAGTTTTATTACTGGTGTAAAGATAAAATAGAAAGAAGAATAAAAAACAGCTAAGGAGGGACGTATAACATAATATGGCGGGATTAAAAACAAAATATATGTACATACATACATGAAAACATGATCGCCTGGTGCATCAAATAAAATCAATTTTTGTTTGCCTAAATTTGTTACTCGTTCGATAAAGAGGAGATCGAATTTGTTACTCGTTCGATAAAAGGGGGAATCGGGGAGCTGGATGGGTAATTTATTTGAGTCTCAGTTATTGAAAATTATGGTAAAATTTACCAGGCAAACATGAAAGAAAGAAAGTACTCTCAATCCATCAGTAATTCTTTATTCCCAATAGGCAAGCACAGTAAAACTTCACACAAAACTTGATACTCAAAAGAAGAACCTCTGAGTCACTCTATAGAAACTAATTTATATTTAATGTACCAGGCGATCATGCCGACGAACAAGGTATATTTTTCGTTTTGTTTTACTTCGCATTTTGTTTTAAATTGTGTGTTTCTGTCTTCCTTCTTTCGTTTTTCTTACATTAGCTTTTTTTTTCTTTACTATTGAAACGTTACTTTTTTCAAAGGAGATTGAAAGAAGTGGACATGCTTATGGTAGTTCCTCAGTACAGGGCTGTCGACAGTGATATTAGTTACATAGTTAGTAAAATTGTTAACTATGCACTTTGCATTCTTCTTCCAGTTCTCGTCATATTTACTCTATGGCGCAAAATAATAATTCTTTTAATACTTTTCGTATAAGTTTCATAATTTGAAAGTATATGTGCACGTTTTAAAAAAATGTTATTTGATTTATTAGACTTTAGTAAAAAGCTTGAGGAGCAAAATAACTTTTTATATAACAGTGTAAGAACTTAAGATATGTCACGTGTGATATAAAACCCCTTTAATGTCTTCAAATTATATAAAACAAAACATTGTAGGTAGCCATAATATTCACAAACAAAATGTTACTTTATTCAGTTAATATGTACAAATATAGGTAATAAAATTGTTAACCATTAATCATTTTCAATTTAAGCGGTTAATTAGAATTATAAATTGACGTATCCGTTATTCAAAAATGTATCCATTTTCCTTTGGATCTCATGTCGGTTGCGATCTGTAGTGCGTGGACCTGTAATTTAAAGAATTTTATTATAAAATTTTATATTTTTATGTTTTAAAATTATTCTAATCATAAAGTTTACATATAAAGCCTTTTTTATTTTTCATTTTAGGAAAAAAATCGAGATATCAGAATAAAGTAACATGGGTTGCAATAAAATACTTAGCCAAAAAGTGTTATGTCAACTGTTTATTTTCAAGCTCAGGCGTTTCTTCAGAAACTAAATTTTGTTTGATGTGCTAAGCGACCATGTTGACAAGTAGGTATATTTTCCTTGTTAAACATTTCCTACTTCCCAACTCTTAATTTTGCGCCCTTTTCGTGTTTTTTTTTTTCATTAAAACATCCTATGCAATAAAACTTACTACTACTTTCTTCTATTTGTTTCCACTCTCTCATAACACTCAAATTAAACCGTAAAACATTGAAAAGGGTAGATGTAGTTACTCCTTGTTCAGTGCTGGCGATCGTGAAAATAGTGCTGGGCAATAAATTAAAACTTTTATAACGAAATTGCTCTATTTTATGTTTAAGCGATTCTGCCAAATTTGAAAATAAATAGAGTAGAAGGAAAAGTTAATAATTAAAAAACGTGCGCGTTTTTACAAAAAAATAATTTAAATGAAAAAAAAAATGTAATGATTGTTCCTTTGTTGGGAAAAACGTAAATATTTATTGCTCATCACCGCTTTCAGTTTCTAACTTTCCTTACAATACAAAATTAAAACAAGTACCTAGTTATTATGTTCCAATTTTCTCAAGCTAGAAACTTCACTTCTCGCAAACTAAACCTTCCCATTTCAAAAAACGAATGCAACAAATTTCATTACCCATCACTAATTCCTCGACCTTCAAAACTGATCAAGGAGTGACCAATTGACCATACCTACCCTTCTCAATCTTTTTTAGTATTAGTATTAACATTGGTGGAAAGCAGAAATAGGAAATAGAAAAAAATAACTATTGACTAAACACATACTATTGGAGGAATAAAAACAATATATCCATGTAAACATGATTGCCTGGTACATCAAATAAAATCGATTATTTTAGTTTGCATAAAATTGCCACCCTGGCTTTAAAGAGGGGATCGGGACAGCTACAAATTGAAAAAAAAAAAACATTCAGTTCCACAATTGGTCCAAAATATGGATGATAATATTTGTGAAAAAGACTGACTAATTAGGCGAACGCAAGCAAGTATTCTCAATACATCAGTAATTCTTTTTTCCAAATAGGCAACAAAAACAACTAGCTTATATGGATTTTGTAAAAAAGTGTGCCAGTGTTGTTTTTCCTTTCCTTTTTGTATTCCTTCTTAAATGTTCTTCTTAGGGATTTTTTGCTCATTCAATACAGTGCTGTCGATAGTGGTCATAACTACATTGTTACCAAAATAATGAACTACGACATATTCCGCTGGTTTCGGACAACAAAATCTTGTTAATGACGCAAAATAAATCTTTTTATAATTTTGTTTATAAACATCTTGACTTGACCTGAATGAATAATATTTATAATAAAAAAAAAAAGAGTTTATTTATGAAAAGCGTGTTGAGTGCAATATTAGTGACATAAGTTACAATAAAATACAAAAAGTTAGTGTTCCAAAATTTTGCACGATAACACCTGATGTGAGGCACGTTTCAATTCAAATTATGTATTTAAAATAATATGACATCAAAGCATTTAGAATTGCAATCAATTGCTCGGAATTCAAATAATAAATTAAAATTATTGTTTGTTGTTACAATCGATAATTTTTGTGTATTGTCATCTGTTTATATTTTAATAAGCCCAGCTTCTCAGTCGTTTCTTCAGAAACTAAATTTTGTTTGATGTACTTAGCGATCAAGCTGACAAGTAAGTATATTTTTCTTGTTAAAATATTTGCTATTTGCCAATTTTTAATTTGTCTGCGTTTTTGTGTTTTCTTTAAATACAATTACACTAACCACTGCTTTTTCTATTTGTTTGTTTTTTTCACATAAAATGCTAATTATACCGTAAGACATTGAGAAGAAGAGTATACATGGTGAGTCTTTGATCAGTGCTGGTGATCTTGGAAATAGTGTTGGGCAATAAATTAAAACTTTTCAAATGAAATTTCTTTTTTGTTTTTTTAAATTATGAGCTTCTAGTAAATTTCTTTGGCCTTAGCTAAAAAGATCTTAAGTCAAAAAATTGCATTTAAGGTTTTTTATTTGGTTGAACGGCCTCTTTTTTCTAGTTTCTTGTAATAGTAACAACTTGAAAACAAAATTGATAAAAATGGTATTAATTTAGTATTTAGACAATAAGACAGACAAAATCATGTTTGTTTTGTAATTAACATCTTTAGTTCATTGAATCTGTTTTTATTTCCTTAAATTAAATAAACCTTGTGCTTGCCTAGAGTAGTAATAATTTTTCAATTTTCTCTAGAACTAGAACTTGCTTAGCTCCCAAACTAAACTTACCTATTTCAAAAAAGCCAACAAATTTCGTTACCTATCACTGCATTCTTGATCTTTTAAACTGACCATATTTGCTCTTCTTATTCTCTGTCAGTATTATATCTGGTGTAAAGACAAAATAGAAAGAAGAATAAAAAACAACTAAGGAGGGACATATAACATAAAATGGCGGGAATTAAAACAAAATATATGTACATACATGAAAACATGATCGCCTGGTGCATCAAAGAAAATCAATTTTTGTTTACATAAATGTGTCACCGTACCTATGAAGAGGGTATGGGGGGGGGGTGTTTGAAGTCATCGCAAATTTTGTTTCATTTACCAGGCCAATATGCCAGCAAAAAGGTATTCTCAATACATCAGTAATTTTTTTTTTCAAATAGGCAACAAACACAAAAGCTTGCACTTAGGAGATCTTCTTATCTTCCTCTGAGCCACTTCTAGGAACTTTATTCTATTTAATGTATTAGGCGATCATGCTGACAAATAAGGTATATTTTTTTTTGCTTTGAGATTTCTAGAAAAATGTGTCAGTTTAATTGTTCTTTTCTTTTCTGTTTTCTTTCTTATGCGTGCTTCGTAAGGTTTTTTTGTCCTGAAATATCACCGTTCACAAAACCGATTGTAATGGTGTAACTCCTTGAGTACATCTTCAATACAGTGCTGTCGATAGTAGTTACAAATACAATTTTGAAAAAGTTATGAACTGAAATATATGCTGTTGGTATCGGTCAGGATTTAAGCGAAAAATCATCTTCAAGGCGAAGCCCAAACAACGTTACTTAGCAGAATTTTTACATTTGGGTGTCAGAAAATCAAGGAATGATTGTTGGAAAGGTGGCATTGTTTGTAACGGTTTTTGCACTGACGATGTGATTGGACTTAACTTATCTTACCAGTTTCTAACATTTCTGAGAATATCCTAAGACGGATATTTCTCAAAGATGGGAAATATGTATAAGAAATGTTTATATTTCTGTGAAAAGGGAAATCTCTGAGATCTTAGAAGTATAAATTGGCCAATTTAGGCTGATGTGACGTGATGTGACGATGTGAACGGATTACGCCATCGAGCTATGATCAAGATTTTTGTATGGTCGAATATACATATATGGACAGATATTAATGTGGAAGACGCGTATTTTCTTACTGTATCCTAACAAATTGTGGTTAACAGTTTTGTTTTGAAAGCACTTGATTTAATGTAATATTTTTATTTTTTTTAAACCAGAAGAAATGTTTTTGTCACTTAACAGGCATTATAGAAGATTTGGTATGAATTTTGAGAAACCAGAATTTTGAAAAACAGAGTTGTGTACAGAATTTTCACCATAAAGAATTTCGTTTGTACAGAAATTTGACAAACAGTAGGTACTTTTACTATTATGACTAATACATTTTTTGACCCCAACCCGTTTTGGGCATCTATGTGAAGGACCTGTTTAGCTCGGAGCCAGTTTTGTATGACTGAGTTCGTCCGAATCATTTGAATGTTCAACAATTCGCACCGAATCCATTCACAGCTATCAAAATGGTTGAGCAAGCCATTTAAATTTCATCAAACAACAATTTCCATTTGAATTTTGACACATCCGGAGCTACTGGAAATATCAATTAAATTTGTATTTGTTTTTAAAAAGTGCACTGACGTATAGCTTTGTCCATATAATTCAATTCTTTTTCTTACGACGTTCACTGCTTGAAATCTTCTGGGAAACGTCAAAGTTTACACTTTGAATTTTGGAGAATGAAGTTTTGTCCATTTACATATTTTGTACATATTTTGGAACTGAATGCTCTTTATTCTCCAATGCAACTAGAAAAATTCAGTTTATTTTCATTTTGAAGTTAAATTATAAAATCTTGACTTTAATTGCATTCGTGTGTTGAATCCAAATTATTGACTTTCACTTTGATTGCATTACAATTTCGATTGCTGTCAAGATTTGTGAGTTTTTATTTCTAAGATTTCAGAGATTTCAGTATTTTCAGAAATATAAACAAAATTTCTTATACCAATTTTCCATTTTTGCTATCAGAAATCTGAGAATTTAAATTTGTATGCTTCGATTTCTCGAGGTGAGAGTAAATGGTAAATTGTGTATATATTTTATTATCTTGCTCTGTCAATACGTCTGAGAAAAATGTCAAAAATTTTAGTAATATAAACTGACCAAATGATTCGTCTTGCCCTGAAAAGACATCTTTTTTTTCTAAATTTTATTTTTAATCAGAATTTAATTCTTTCTATTTGTCAAAAACAACTGTCAAAACAAACATTCAGATGGGTTCTTCAATTTTCCGAACAGAGGGAAATTTTGTGCATCCGCTTACACAAAAAGTTATTTTTCAAAGAAATCGATTGAAGAAAGATTAAAGGTCGTATCACGGCACTCAGTGGCCATACTTTTAACAGAAACTTATAACAACTCATCCTTGTTGTACTTTTTTTCTGTTAAACAAAAATTTAAGGTTTAGATTTTATTCTCTTTTCTCATAGAGATCGGTTTTCTGAACATACCTATTTTTCGAACTGTCAGTGAAATCTTATTCGGTGAAACTCTTGACAGCTTTTAACAATCCTGGGAAACACAAATATTACCGATGAAAGATTTTTCGTGAAACTCCTGATAGGGCTGATTAAATCATTTGAAGATGCAGAAAATCAGAAATCTAGCAATCAAAATGGCTAAATTGTAAAAAGACAATACAACTATTATAAAAAGCAGTTGTTTTAGATTTAAGTCGTTTATACTTAACTAAAAAGAAAGATATAGTTAAGAAAAATATAAATCCTAGACCTTTTTGCTAAACGTAAACAGATTAAAATATTTCCATATTATTATGGCACCCTGTAAAAATTTCTATTATATGGTTACGCGCCCTCTACCAGAAAATAGATATATCTGTTGACATTGTACGTCAACAATCTGTCAAAAATATGTCTACCATCCCTGGAATTGAGTGTTTTTTTGAAGTTTCAACAAAATTAAAATTTGTTTTTCTTTTTCTTGAATTGAGTTTAAAAGTAAAGAATCTAAACTAAAACTTACCTTCTCTGATAATATCGGCAATTATCATCAATTTATGTTTTTGTTTTAAAAACAAAATAATGAAATATATTGAATAATGGTAAATGTTATGAAAGGTGTTCTTGTTCAGTGGTAAGTAAAATTAGTTTTATTCATGTAGATAATCTAAATCGTCTGGTATACCAAATCCCTTATCCAGTTCCTTGTCCTCTTTGCCAAACTTATTTTTGCACCATGATTTTATGTAGAAAATGTTATCGGTCCATCGATTTGCTGCTTCAAGAAGTTTCTAAAATTTATAAAAAGTCAATGTTAAGAGGCTTTATGAATTTGTGACTATTCAAACTTACTTTTATTTCGTCCTCTTTTGCCGCCAGAACTTCTGGATCATTCTCCCCCAAACTATTTAGTTCCTTTTCCAAGTCGGTTTTCTCAACTTTCAAGAGCGTCACTTCGTTTTGGATTCTTGTAACTTCGTCAATGTTTTTTAAGGCTTCTGTAGACTTTTTCAACGAGTCCTCGAGTTCTTTGATTCTGAGGTCAGCTTTATCATTGGCAACTTCCACATCTCTAATTTTTTTCCTCAAATCATTGATGGATTTTCTTTAGGAAGAAAATTTAATTATAAGTGTTATTGCACAAGATTTACATCATGTTATTACTTTGGAAAAGCCCAATAATAAACACTTGTTCCAATTTTCTCCGAATCGATGATTCCATCATCAGCTAGCTCGGTCAAGACTCCCTTGACAGATTGCTGAACAATACCTTTCTCCTTCGGAGCAATTTTCTCCAAGTCTTTCAATTGAAAGACATCCTGCGACTCGTGAAAGAGTTCCAGCATTTTGGTGCGCTTCTCCTCAGCCGACAGAGGCTTCTTTTTTGACATTTTTTAAACCTCTTTGTTTTGTACTTTCAGCGATCCTGCAATGAAACAATTTCTTCTTCACTTAGACGAAAAACTTGCTCTAGGAAGAAAATTTATAATTCAAGATTTGGACGAAGGTCATTTATTCATATCAACAGATATCGTTGAAACTCTACAGGCACGTGTTGACGATTTAATGGACAAAATCAGTTTCCCATTGCATGAGAAGGATCCATAAATTAAAACAAGGAACAAAATTACAATAAAAACTTAAAAAGATGACAGGACGTGAATCGAATAGAATAAAGGATGCAGACAAAAAGCGTGTTCTTGATGAGGCTGCTAGAGAACGACGTGCCCGGAAAGCTCTCGAAGCCTTGGAACAGGACAATTTTCACGAAGATCCACATGCTGACTTGGTAATGTCCAAGAAACTACCAAAGTTCCAAGACAGCCTCAAAAGTACGAAGGAGAAGAAACCCAAACGTAAAACACTTGAATCCAAAGCAAAATATAAAAAATCACTGCAACAGCTTTTGGAGGAAGAGAAACAATTGAGACCAGAAGGACCCAATTGGTTTACGGCACAAGCCAAGCCTTCCAAATATCCACCTAGACACTTTTGTGCAGTTTGTGGGGTATTTTCCAAGTACAGTTGTACCGCATGTGGCACAAGGTACTGTTCCATACGTTGTCTGCACACGCATCAGGAAACACGTTGTCTCAAATGGACTGCGTAGAAATTAGCATGTAAATTATATAAAAACTAAGAAATTGAATAAGTTGGAATAAATACTTTTTTTTTTAAATTAACGTCCTTAAAATGAAGTGTTTGTTTTAATCTTAATTGTGTGAGCCTCAGCATTTGGGATAGGAAATTAAAATAGACAGCGAATCACTGATGAAATCAAGGGAAGCAACCTTTTTTAATTGGGTTTTCTTGAATACGACTTTCGAATGGTAAAGTCTGGGAGAAGAATTTAGGAAGTGTAAATATATGTAGGTTCAAAGAATATAACATCAAACTACGATTGTCACAGACTGTTTTTAAGTTTATTAGTTTTGAATGTTAAAGGTAAGTGAAATGTATAAAACATCTTGGAAAGTGGACGGAGCTCATCCTGAAAACACAACAAAAGTTCTAACTCTTCAAAAACAACCTCTAAAGTAGTTGAAGATGTTCTATAAACATTTATTTCTACAATAAAATATAAACCATTTAGTACATGTTCGTTGTTTACCAAATGAAAAATAATTTCGAGAATTTGTTTAAGTAGTAATTGAAAAAATGTTACTTTTCTTGAATTTGTATTCAAATGTTTTGAAATAAAAGTAATTCAAAAATCAAAAACAAACAAAACCAGTATGACATTTATGTCAATTTTAGAACTGTTTCTTTACTTTACAAAATTACTAGTGCTACTTTCTACGATTTTGTGTGAGGAGTTCTGTTCGAAGTTCCTGGGTATGTCTATACCAGAGTTTCAAAAGCTTAAGTCACTTTCTAGCTAAAGTTTGACTTTATTAAAAAGCTAGTTAGTGAGTTATGATTTAAAAAATGATTTAATTCCTAAGTCAGTAATCAATTTCATTTTTTTATCTCGTAAGTCACTATTTTGAACATGACTTAAATTTTTGAATTCGTAAGTAACTTCGTAGGTATTGAATACATTTTGTTTAACTTATATGCCACTTAATAAGCTGTGAATTATTTTGATTTAATTCATAAATCACTTAGATTTTTTTAAAGTCATAAGTTACTTATGAATTAAATTTTGTTGTAATTCAAAACTCAATAACTAATTTATGAACTCTTTTTTTATTTGGACACTTAAGGGGTTATAAATTAATATTACCTAATCAAAATTTTTCAATAGAAATAAAGTCATAAGACGCTTACGAAAATCCTCAAGTTATCAGAAAGTGTTGAACGGTAAAAGTGAATGATTTGTTTACAAACAAAAAACTTTTTTAGATGGGAAGGAAACAATGAAAATAAAAAGCAAAACGTAATTTAAATCGAAACAAAAATGTTCATTATTCAATAAACCAAAGCTTTTCGTTAATTTCTGTCTAACGCTTTTATCTATTTGTCAAAAAAAAACTACATAAATATTCTATTCGCAAAATGTTTTAAACATGAATTATTTATGAATTATATATCAATTTTTATCTAATTTCTCCAGCAAGTTAGAGCATATTGAATTTTTCTTCATTATTCATTTTCTAATTTGAAATTATAAAAACAATTTTTGTTATTTTTGATATTGGTAGTTTGACAAGTCAACAACGAGGGCATTCACTGAACTAGTGACTAAATTGTCAATTCATTCTGATCTGCTTAATGCAATTATTATGATGATGCTAAGTTATGGTACTTATGCTTGGTTAATCTAAACGACTATGGTGTTGTACGCAGAAAAGGAGCTCAATTGCCTTTTGCGTGAGATATTTATTTATATAATAAATCTCCTTCTGCTGCATATATAATGTCGATTAAATGGTTTTATTATAAATATCCGTCAAGTGCTAAAGCTTCACGAAAAAATCAATATTACCAATGGTCAGTGACCTTATAAGTCTATCATCATTCCTTCTTAGAAAATTGATTGATATCCATTTAAGAGAAAGTATTGATACAAGACTTCTGTCTACATCTCAAAATGCTTACTGTAAAGGTAAATCGGTGGAAACGGCTTTACACACACTATAACGCACCATCGAATTACTCCTTCCATCATAGAGAGTTCACTATGGTTGCTTTCTTTGTAATCGAAGGCGCTTTTAACAACGTGGACACATCTACAGTAACATTTCTAAACGTAGTGAGTTCGCTTGGGGAGTTAATTCATTTAATGCTGACAAGCAGAATAATTAACTCAAAATCGGGCAACTCTTCTGTTAGAAGATTCGTTAGTAGAGGGAAACCGCAAGGTGGTGTTCTATCCCGTTAGTAGAGGGATACCGCAAGGTGGTGTTCTATCCCCCCTCCTCTGGAACCTAGTGTTAAATGAAATCCTAACTGGTCTGGATGCGGAGGGTGTCAGAGTGATTGCCTATGCGGATGACGTTGCTATAGCGGTTTAAGGAAAGCATCTTAACACCCTAAAATAACTCTTACAAAATGCCTTAGACAGACTAATACTTTAGGCTGATCGGTGTGGACTGGATGTTAAGGGACACGAAACAAAATTAGTCCTTCTTTCGAGGAAATACAAAATTCCATTTGTTACCTCTTTTTATATTAATTAAAGTTCTCAGACGAGTACCTAAGTACCTGGGTCTTATTTTAGACAAAAACCTAAATTGGAAAGGCAACATACAACAAAGATTCAAAAAATCTACTGTAGCTCTCTTTTTTCCAAAAAAGCTATTGGTAGTAAATGGGGCTTACAACCCGAATTACGCATTGGCTATATCAGACCGATTTTAATGTTCGGTATGGACTGCTGTAGAAAAATCTATAAACCTCGACAAAATAAATAAAGTCCAACGTTCAGCTTGCCTGTGTATAAGGGGATCGCTTCGCACGACCCCATCTGCTTCACTGGCCACCCTACTCTACCTAACACCTCTTGATATATCTGGCAAACTAATACCTGCAAGCTCTGCTAGTCGCCTCAAACTTCATCGCAGTGGATTTACAACAACTATCAAATCTCTGGACTCTGTTTCTACAAACTCTATAACAGTCCATAACTGTCGAGCATCTCTAATGGAGATAGCACAACAGTTTAACATTCACCTTTGCTGGGTGTCGGGCCATAGAGACATTCCAGGAAACTGTAAGGCAGATGAACTCGCCAGGAATGGTACGGTAGAACCCATTCTACCACGTTTGGCAAATGCTGGCATACCAATCGCCACTTGTAAACTATTGCTAATGCAGGACGCTATGAAAAAGGCAAACACCAGGTGGAACAACATCACCACGTGTCAGGTCACAAAAAACATCTGGCCAACACTAGATTTAAAGTGATCAAGGTGTTTGCTATCTCTAAGCAGATCGCATATAAGCTCGATAATAGGTGTCATAACCGGACACTGTCTTAAAGGAAAGCACGGCACGCGGCTAAGCGTATTCTCAAATGACTTTTGCAGAAGCTGTATGGACGAGAAAGAGGAGGAAACAGTTCTTCACCTTCTCGTACATGCCCTGCTCTAGCTCAAAAACGCAAGAATTACCTATGAGAATTCTTCTATAACAATCTAAACGATCTAAATCATATTAACATAATCAGCCTCTCACATTGACCTTAGGATAAAGTCTCAAGATTCATGTGGTATCACAATGGGCCATTAAACTGGCCTAAAGTGTGTCCTACGGACATCCACTTTAACATAACCTAACCTAGGCCGATCCCTTCTCTGGATTTTAGTTCAGATTTAAAATCAGAAGCTCTCTCAAATTTACATATTTAACGGTCAAACTGGGCAGCTGTCATTTCGTTCGTATTCTTATCTGTGCAGAGTGACTTTCTTTCAACATCCATTCAGACTTATTACCTTAGTAATCACATAATCCTAATTTTATTATTTATTCTCTTGTCAAAAATCACTCCGAATTTATCAGAATGTCATTCATCAGATTTTTTAAACAGCATTATGTTAATTTTTGTTTAACAAATGGTTGGTTATTTTTTGGCTAATAACCTTAATTTGTTTATTTCATTTGTTAAAAACATTTTTTCGTTCATTTTTATAAGAAAAACTTCGGGACACCACAATAATTTTTTAAATTGCCCCTACCGCCTAAACGGGGGGAGATAGACCCCCCCTCCCATAGTAAAAAAATGCTTGTTTTTAACTGTTCTATACAAACCAGTCATTAAACTTTGTCGCCTAAGTTATCGTACTCTCCCCGAAGTACCTATATTTTAAAATTTAAAAATATACCTGCATTTTATTTTTCGAAAAAACCTAATTTGTTATATACTAGCTGCACCCCGTGGCGTTACTCGCTACATTATAAAGCTCCGATATCTTCTAACTAAATATTTGTAATGAATACCGTATTTATTTGGATAAGAATATCATCATCATTATAAAAATACCTTCACAAACATTGCTTTATTTCGAAACTTTTTACGAATGCAATACTGTTATGTGGGCCACAAAAACATTGTTTAGCAAGTTTATAGATTATAAATCCTTTATTCACGTCAAAAATCGGCCAAAATTTGTAGAATTAGATGCAATTTTATATTAGTTGTTCTAAAATCATAAAAGATTGCCAGTATAGTTTTTTGACTTAACCGTTTGTTGCCTTTATTTTTTTCATTAATTAATTTATTTGATTTAACTAATTTTCATTTTAATTTAACGTAAGACAAAATCCATGATAACCTCAAACACCCTATAAGATTGGTAATGGAATGAGGAGGGAGTTCGAATCGTTCTTTAGATTATTCTCATTTTTTAACATTTAGAACAATCACAATTTCATAGTGTATCGTCTTTAAAAATATTGTGATATCACTCTTTAGCTTAACTTCAGGATTTTCATGTGTTGAAGAAAATTCATACTTAGCAAAAATTCCATACAACATCCAATTCTTCGCGAGAAACGTGTAAATAAAAATCCCACTGCAATTATAGCTTAAAACATAAGAAAGAACCGAACGAAAATCTATCGCACACTAGATGTCACCCCAAATCCGCCTTAAAAATTCCCACTCAATCAAATTGATTGTATAATCAAAATGGCCCAACCAACATACAACTTCCACTCAAATTCAGTCAGAATATAAAATCTTCCAGCTGAGAAGGCTGAAGATTTCGTCCGGTGTCATAGAAAAAAAGTTGAATTTTTGTGCAAAAAGTTTTCCGATTAAATCCGAGCTACAATATAAAAAGAGCTCTTACCTAAGCTCTCAAGTGTTGTGATTTTTTAAACCCGTGTTGTTAAAGAATTTCCCAAAGGAATTAATCGTTTTTTCTAATTATGTCTGCATCTTTAAGATTATTGCAGGGCCAGGTAAGTGCATATACCTACATAGTGTGTGCTGTTACCTCACATCTTCTATTTTTTCCTTTGGTACTTCTTATTTTTGTGGGAGTGAATATTCCGGGTTTTGCAAAAACATCTCTCCAGGAATAAAAAAATTCAAGAAATTCCAGAAACTACAATGTCCTTAAATAGATCTTGGCAGGGATTCTCGGTGTGGAAAATTCTTTATTTTTCTTTGCCACATAACCTAACTTTACATAAAATTGGTTATCTAACCACCCGAGAACGGACGTCCTAGCGAATTTTTCGTCTTCGTCTTCGGTGTCGATGTTGTTTTTGCTTTTTTAATGCGATTCTTTTTTTTAGTCAGACGTTGGCAACGACGAAGACGGCGATAAAGGTTTTGCTTGCCAAACGTGGGTCGCTGAACTTTCGATTTAAATTTTGTTTTTTTGAGGGTCACTTTCGGTTTTGGCAGAGAATCTTGAAAATCAAGATCACCAACGGTAGGAGAACCACATTAAGAAGCAAAATAAGGTAACACTTTTCTTGCGTCTCCGACGTCGTCTTCGTCTTCGCCGTCGTCATCAAACTTTGAATTTTAATTAGTCGGCGGCATCACATGGCTGAATAATTTCTTATCACTGGTTTAACGATATATTCATTTTTCTATAGAAAACAAAAACAACAATTTCCAGTTGAAGGTAGAGAGATGCATGGTTATGCTTATTGATTTATTTGTTTGTTTGGGGCTGTTGGGCTATATTGACCGAATGCCTTAAATGACAAAAACAAATCAATTGGGTCAACTTTCGCTGTTTGAATTACCTACGGCTACGACGACACGAAACCTCCCACAATCTAAAGACATTTATCATACTTAAATTCAAGCTTATTATGAAACTGCAGGTCACAAGACCAAGAGCTAGAGCTTTTTTTCGCGACCAGATAAGCCGTTGTTTGTTTTTGTAATTGTAATTTGAAAAAAGTGTTTGTTTACGGTTAAAACACTATTATTTCAATTGATTGCAATTTGCATTCGATTGGGAAGTAGATAACCTCAGAAAGTTGGCTCCCTGTATCTCTGTTTCTCTTTTGAATTGGTTTTAGTTATGCAATTGATATTCTCTTGATTTTAATTTGAATGCAAATAATATTTAATTAATTCTTTGATGTTGTATCTATCTTGTTATTTATGAATTTTATATTTTTTGAGCGGGATATTGTGAGAAAATTCTTAAAATAGATCAAATAACATCAAATTGTCTCTCTCTCTTTTTTTTCTCTTCACTTTTGTTCTATGTGAGAAAAATTATTTAAATAGTTCAGGACCAACGCACTTAGTTTAAAATTGTTCAAGTTTGTCGATTGCAGTTGGTAATGGGTGGTATATTTTTAAAGATAATTATAAATAGACAGTAAAACAACAAAATGTCAATGTTAAGATTATTTTGTAGGTACAATGTAGGTATGCACATGGGTATGTATGAAAGTTTAGCCTTGCTTTTAGAAGATATTTTTTTTCAAGATAATTCTTATCAGCTAAATTGTCTAGAAAGGTAGGTAACATTCTGATTAATAATTTAATTGAATTTTAAAAACCCCAATTTATACGTGTTCTTACTTGAATTAGTTATAATCTATGGATGGTCTGAAATCAATACAGACATTAAACTATTTATCAATTTATAAATAAAGTAGTTTTAAAACGATTAACTACGTTTTTTTTGTTAACATTTGTTGCTGAAGGAATAAATTTAATTAAGAAATGTGAGTTCTTAAAATAATAGTAAAAGTTTGTTGGGATTATTGTGTGCAAAGAAGCTTTTAGTTAAATTTTAAAAAGTTTTTCTCATAGCACGTTTAGATGATTTCAAAATTTGTTTGTTATTGAAAAACGCATTTCCAATAGGTACAGTTATAACTTGAATAATAGCATCAGTTGTTATTATTATTCAATGTTGTTAGCACTTTTGTACAGCTTTTTTTTTTAAAAATGGTTATCTTTAAAAATTTGGAAAATTTAATAAAATCCAAAATATATATTGAATATATATTGTCGTCGTTCTTTAAAAACTCCTCAAGTCCATTTTCCGCAAAAATGAAATAAATACGCCAAGTTTATGCAAATGACAAAATCTATTTTCTGTCAAAACTTCCTAAGCTGTACGATGCACTATTATTAAATTATAAAGAATTAAAACTCCCAAAATCTATCAATTTGCATATATTGATTTTAAACTTTAAATGCAACTACCCCAAAACCCAAAAATGGACTTTAGGAGTTTTAATACAACGGCAACGATATAGAAGAAATAAAAAATTAAATTAGGTGGCGCAACAGTCCGTAGAGAACCAGGGCCTAGTGACTTACAACTCTCAACCATTCCTGTGTGCGAGTACTGTTGTCAGGGATGGAGGGGACCTACAGTTTTATGCCGAATCCGAACGGCTAACTTTGAGAAAGCACTTTTTCATGACAAGCATTACTCTTGGAGAATTTGTCAATTCCTCGCAAGAGGCAGTACCCGTTTTTTTTAAATTAAGGTGGCACAGGCAGGGATCGAACCCAAGACCTCTCGCATGACAGTCCAACGCACTAACCATAATGCCACGGGTACTACTATAGAAGAAATAGAAGAAATAAAACGCGTATAATAATGGGCAGGTTCAGCCGAAATAAGGGACTTAAAAGTTAGGGAAGTTTCTATTATCTGATTGGCCAGCTGCTAAAAAATTACCTTCCAATTAAGGCAACTTTAATGGAAAATTGCCTGGAAAGTTAGTCAAAAAAAATCTCCCTAACTATCAAGTCAAGTCTACTTCTTTCAAAATGACAGTTGATCATGTTTTTTTTATTCAACTGAAAGCTGAACTTTATTACTCGTATGATTTATTTATTTTCTGCACAACTTTCTGTAAAAATGGTTCCTTGTCAATTTGACAAAGAAATAATTGATATTTCTTTACAATACGAAATACAAATCGTGATGTACTTGTAGCATGCCTGAAATGAGTGTTTTGTAGACAATAATGTTTTTGGTAGGTTTTGTACCATGAACTTAAGGTAGAGATTTGTGAAGTAAAGTTCTGAATTTAAAATTCATGACACTTGAAAAACTAACTAGTTGCCTTGGTCAAAATGTACGTTCAAAGAATGAAGTTGACTGCAAATAAAGTCGTATTATGTTGTCTGAACCTGCCCAATGTTAAGGACATGAATTTAGTTTTATGTTAAAGAAAAGCTTAAGTCAAAGAGCCAACTCCGAAAACTCGCATGACAGTCCAACGCACTAACCATCATGCCACGGATACTACCTTTTAGTTATACCTAGTTAAACCTTCCTTAAAATGTTTGTCTGGTTTTCAAATCAGATTTTTTATTTTTGAATAATTTTCTAGCGTTTTCCTTAAATATGGGTATGCATAGAATTGGCAGAATATCACTACGTTCATAAGAGAAGAGAAATTATTGGACGTTCTGAAACAAATCAAAAGAGGAACCGTTCACAATGTCTGTTAGGGAAATACAAACTTTAATAAGAAAATTAAGAAGACATACTGTGAACTGTTTCCTATAAAAAAAAATGCCTCTAAGATGATGCTGGATAGCACACAACACATTATAGTGCAAAGTTATTGACTTTTCAGTGTTAGAAAAAATCTTTTTAACGATTGGACCCGAATCTCATTGGCAACCTTTTGATGGGACAGTTGTCCAATTATAAAATTCGATTTCTAAATAAAAGTTCAAACAACTATGGTGTTAAAAAAGAAGTATTATTTAGCAATAAATAAAAAGGATTTTTTTTTTTTCGAAATGTTTGTTTTAAGTTTATATGAAGTTTTGCGATTTATGTATATGGCAAAAAAAATTCAAAATCTCCAAAATGTTGCTAACCACACAAACGCACAAAATAATATATCAAACACACTTCTTATCATTTAAAATAAATAATTAAATTTTGTATTAGCCTATCAAAAGTAATATGTACATACAATACTATATACAAATTTGTACATGCAATTATAAGTTATGAGTCAGTAGGCCTTTTTCCTTTAAGACCTTCTACGCCCAAAAATGTATTAATTAATTCAATGTAAAACTACAGAAAAAGGTGAATATGATGATAAAACTGTCATCCTTTGAACAGTTAGCGAATCAGTTTGGTTTGTTTTTACATTAAAAAAGAATATGAAGTCAATGAATACAAAATTTGGAAAATTTTTGTTGAGGTAGGTAAAAGTATAATTTCTAATTTTCTAAAAAATAAGGTATTAAAAAATAATGTTAGGACCTACAGAGACATGCAATAGCATTTTGAAAAACCAGAAAATCATTCTTTAATTTTATTTAGTTGTTCAAGTAAATAGTTTTGAAAAATTAATTTTTTTAACTTTTTTTTAAATATTAAATCATCTTATTATTTTCTATCTAAAAGAAAAAAACAAAACAAGATGTTAAAATGTATCCTAGTTTTTTAGATACTAAAAGTATTTTTTTTTGTTTTCCCAAGTTTGATGTGCTCAGGTCACTTAAGGGGGTATTCTGGTGTAGAGACATGAATTTCACCCGGTTTTTGAAGCGTTGTATAAAGGAAACAAAAATATTTTTACTATCAATTTTTGTATCATTTGTTTATTAAAAAAATTAAAATTAACAAAGTTACAAGCAGTCAAAGTGGGGGGTCTAAATAAAAGAGGGTGACCTGGCGTGCATCCTACCAACCCTCCTGGTGATTTGAAAAACAAAAACCGGACGGATTCGTAATTATTATAGATGTCGCTATTGTTTCACTCTTGGATAAGTTAAAAAAAAAACCTTTCAACAAAATGGCAGCAGTTTGGAAAAAAAAAATGTTCTTGTTGCATATTTTTCAACAATTCCGAATTTTTTAAAAATACTAAATGAGAAGTTATATTTTTGGGCAAGAACCACACGATAAAGAGATGCATAAAGAACATCCCCTCCAAATTTGAAGTAAAGCGGTCTATTAGAACTCGATATATCCTTACCGCCAGCTCGAAAAAAGTTGTTTCGAGAAAAACGCGTTCAGAGTTTTGAGACAAGTTTTCGACAATTTTACTTATAGAATGATACAGAATACGTACATATTTTTAAACACGTTGTCAGAGCTAGCACTTCCACTCAGTATAAAGGTTGCCACAAAAGTAACTTAAAATGAAACTAAAAGGACAAAACAGTTTCTATGACCTTCAAAACCAGTTTCTATGACCTTCAATTAACTTGTGAAATAATAGGAATATTAAAAAATCCTTTTAAACGCATATTCTTGAATGTCTAAACTTTGGAAATATGAAACAAATTTTTTTGATTTTTTCAAAATTCTACACTAGAATACCCCCTTAATAAATTTGCGGATTATCGTTTTCTATGGCATACGAAGAAAAAAATAAAAAGTAAAGAAGCTGCATTTACTTTATTTCATAGATATGTTTATTTAAAAAAAAAATCTCCTATGTTTCAATTTTTTAGAAAATTGTCCTACGGCCTTAACGGGGGGAAATAAGTCCCACTCCATACGTCTTTTTTTTGTCTTAACCCAACTTACTTGCTCTAGCCTTCCTGTAAAAATCACTCCGTATAAAGAAAATTGTATTTTATATTTCATTTCTTGGCATACGACATTCTTGGTTACTCAAAACCTCCAAAAAGTGATTTTTTTTTCACCACTTTTTCAAGGGGTGTAACAGAGGGAGAGCTAAACTTGAGACGTCTCGCACTTACATATATTTTATATTCCTAGAGGATGTGGTGATTTCTTTTGTTACCTTGGCATACTCCACTTAAATCTTTTTTCACGGGCATTGCCTCTTGCGAGAATTGAAAAGCCCTAAAGGAGTAATTCTTGCCAAATAAGACTTTCGGATTCGGTTGTAGGTCCTCTCCATCCCTTAAATTAATCTCACAAAGGAACGATAGAGAGTTGTAAGTTACTAGGTCCTGGTTCTTTACGAGCTGTTTCGCAACTTTATTCATTTAAAATAGTGTAAAGGCTTAAGTTCTTGTCTATGTAAACTTACAAATTATTGGTCGTCTCAAAAATGCAGGAACTTCAAATTCTTAATGTTCACTCTAGTTTGTCGAAAACAATTAACTTTCAAGCTATTTCTGAGACACAGCTATGGTTTAAAAATTGCGTATAAATGCATTTAAAAATTGAAGATTTCAGTGTAATACAATTTGCTCGATTTTAAAAACTTCTCCAAACCGATCAATCTCGGGCGAGTTAATTAACATTCAATTTTCAATCTATATTGACTGCTGGTATGTCTTCAAAAATCGCTCACACATTAATTTACTGACAGTCATCTAAATCATAGCGCAAATGTTTAGGGGCTTAAGTAAGACCTATAAATGTGTGCAGATATACCACAAATTCCTAGAATATTTGCGACAACATGCGGAAAACGTACAATTTTTCTTTAGACATAGAACAAGCTCTGAACTTAAAATGTTAAGACATTCTTTTTTTTATCAATTTAACTCTTATTGATTGTGAATCAAGCTCAATCAATATTTATATTGTTTTGTGCGCAAAGAATCAAAGTACATATGTATGTATTGTAAAGTTTTAACATCAAAGAAAATAATAACACACAGCAGGTACGAAAAACAAACATTTGATTGTAAAATTAAACAACAAATCGTTAACGAAAGATTTCATTTTTACTCGGGTTAAAATCATAATAATGGCTTGTATTTGCACATGTTTCCTAATGTTGTTTTTGTAGGGAACCTAACAGTCGAAACTATTTTTTTTACTGGGCACCAAATTCTGAATATTGTTGAAACAAAATTACTAAAAATTGAAAGGCTTGAAGGTAAGAATTGTGTTTGATGCCATAAAAACACAAAGTTTGCCACAAAAAATTAGAATTTCGATTGTGGTATTTCAACCTTTACGTCCTTTATTATTATTATTATGAAATGGAAATCGATTGGTTTTTATCAGCCAGTCCGCTGATCGAAAATTCTTAGAAATTAAAACTGGACTCTCTTTAGAATTTCAAAGGTAGATTATTACCAAAGATTTGGATTAGATAAGAATAATCATAATCAAATTTAATAAAACAACATTCATAGGATTCGAAAGGTATAAACAAATCGTGTTGTTAATAAAAATGTATAGACAGAGCTCTGAAGACATTGGTGCGGATATAAATCAATGAAGACCCTTGTATAAAATATTTGCATTTCTAAATTTCTAAAATTGGTATGCAAAAAATTAATGCTAAAAATGTTTTCAGTCAGAAAATGTTTGATTGTTACACATTGGCCATTTTATAATTTGTCGTTGAAAATCGGAAGAACGTGAAACAAATGTATTGAGTAACATAAGTGAAATCATCAATTAACACAGAGGTCTTAGGTTTTGGAGGGCAATTCACGGGTCCGTAACGTGAAGCTTTGAGGGCAACAAAGGTTTCCTTCAATAAATCAAGTGTGACGTGTTGCGCCGTCTTATTGAAACCACAATTTCTGCACATCAATTGATGAACGAAAAAGTCAGCATCGTTTTTAAAGAAGTATAGACTAATTATCCCAGCAAACCATAAATCATTCCAAACATTCGGTATTGAGATATGTGAGGGTGTCTGATCATATACTTGAGGATTATCATCACTCCGAATTCGGCAGTTTTGTTTCTTCACATATCCATATCCATTCAACTAAAAGTAGGCTTTGTCGCTAAACTAAATTCGCTAGGGGTCAACGGCAGTCATATCTAAACCTTGAGATCGTCTGGTTTCATTTATTGAAATACCAGTTAAAGTTTAATACCTCTTTAAAGAACAACATGTTACATTTGTATAGAAATCCTTAACTTGGCGGAAATTATAAGCATTTTAAATGGAAGCACGATTTTCAGACAAATTCCAAGGCACGTTGATGTTTGCAATCACAAAAAATGTCTATGTCTTTAGAACACACTAAATTTATATATCGTAAGTAACGTAAGAGGTAGGATATTCGAATGAGTTGTAAAATGTTTTCTCTGGAGCACTTATGTAAAAAATACCTAAGGCCTTTGCATATTGATAACTTCAACTTAAAAACAAAAATTCATTTACGAAGAAGATAACTTCTTCACATTTACCCCAAATTTTCTTTAAGCTCAACTCCTAACATTCTGCGTCAAAACTGCCAATATTTTCCATTCTCATTTTGAGAGAAACATGATGAGACTGTTTCAATAGTAAGAAGATAAAGATAACACAGATAGTTAAAGATTATAATATTATCTTATATCGACTTCTTATAAATCTTCTTTTCTTATCCAAAAAAGAGATAAGGAGGAAAATGATGTGCTTAAAAAATATGTAGAAGCTAATTTATTTTTTCTATGTACGTCTTAAAGAAAATATCTCGACTACTACGATGCATAATAAAGCGTGCTCATAAGTTAAAGCTGTAGTATTAAAAGATAACGTTATCTGAACTTGCTAAGAATGAATTAAATAATACTTATAAATTAATTCTTGATAAAGTTGAAAATCTTATGTCAGGTTTTGCCTGATTATAATCTTTTGCAAAAAACAAAAAAACTTTATTCGACCTTTGGAATGATTTACAACTCCATAGAAACATACAAAATTATACTAAAAGAATTTCTTTCTTTTTCATTTTTTTTTTTCAGGCTCGTAAAGTTGGCCAATATGGATTCGATGTTCAGTCACGCAACTTCCACGCCTCGTGCGCAGTTGCCTCCAAGGTGGCTATGTCCAAATTCGACACCGACGTCTACCTTCCATACGAGAAACTCGCTAAGAACTTGGATGTAGTACGTAAGCGCTTGAACCGCCCTCTGACTTTGTCAGAGAAGATTCTCTACTCCCATTTGGACAACCCCAAAGAGCAGGACATTGAACGTGGTACCTCCTACCTTCGTCTGCGTCCCGATCGTGTTGCCATGCAAGATGCTACCGCTCAAATGGCTCTATTGCAATTCATCTCGTCTGGTTTGAAGCGTGTTGCTGTACCCTCAACCGTGCACTGCGATCACTTGATCGAAGCCCAGGTTGGTGGTGTGAAGGATTTGGCACGTGCCAAGGATCTGAACAAGGAAGTGTACGATTTCTTGGCTTCAGCCTGTGCCAAATACGGTTTGGGTTTCTGGAAACCAGGCAGTGGTATTATCCATCAAATCATCTTGGAGAACTACGCCTTCCCCGGTCTCGTGATGATCGGTACTGACTCGCACACACCCAATGGAGGTGGTTTGGGCGGTCTGTGCATCGGTGTCGGTGGTGCTGATGCCGTTGATGTAATGGCCAACATCCCATGGGAAGTGAAGTGCCCCAAGGTTATTGGTGTGCATTTGACTGGCAAGATCAGCGGCTGGACATCACCCAAGGACGTTATCTTGAAGGTTGCTGATATCCTCACCGTCAAGGGAGGTACCGGTGCCATTGTTGAGTACCACGGCTCGGGTGTTGATTCGATTTCCTGCACAGGTATGGCCACCATATGTAACATGGGTGCTGAAATCGGTGCCACCACTTCGTTCTTCCCCTTCAACAACCGCATGGCTGACTACTTGAAATCCACCGGCCGTGCAGGAATCGCTGGTGAAGCACAAAAACACAAGGACAATCTCTTGACCGCCGACAAGGGATGTGATTACGATCAAGTCATTGAAATCAACTTGGACACTCTGGAACCCCATGTCAATGGTCCATTCACTCCCGATTTGGCTCATCCAATTAGCAAATTGGGTGCTAACTCAAAGAAGAATGGCTACCCCATGGACATCAAGGTTGGTCTTATTGGATCCTGCACCAACTCCTCATACGAAGATATGGGTCGTTGCGCCAGTATTGCTAAGAACGCAATGAAACATGGTCTTAAATCGAAGATTCCCTTTAATGTAACACCCGGATCGGAACAAATCCGTGCTACCATTGAACGTGATGGTATTGCCGCCACATTGTCAGAATTCGGTGGCACTGTGTTGGCTAACGCTTGTGGTCCATGCATTGGTCAATGGGATCGTAAGGATGTTAAGAAGGGCGACAAGAACACCATTGTTACATCTTACAATCGTAACTTCACCGGACGTAATGATGCCAATCCTGCTACCCACTGCTTTGTCACAAGGTAGGTTTTTGATTTTTGAAAACAAATTGTTTACCAAGATTCTAGGTTTTGACAAAAGATGGTTGAATAGTTAGCAAATGATTTAACTTTAGTCTCTAAGAATGGTGTATCAGCATCTTACTGATGAACCTAACTGTCATACTTCCTCAAACTGTTTTGCAGCGTCTAACTGATGAGCCTAACTGTAGTATCTTAAAAAAAACTTATCGCACTAATGGCAATTTGAGTCTAGCTCAACATTTCATCCTGAACAAGTCTCTGAATGCTTAGGTTTTGAAATGGACTCCTTGTTCCAAAAAAGTAGAAATAGGGCTTCTTGCTATAAGCCAAAACTTAGCCTAAAAGACAAAAGCTATTCAATTGAAATTATATAAGTTGGGTACATGAATTCTTTTGGCATCTTGTCTGTTAAGAAAAATGTTGTTCGACTTTAAGTCAAATTGATGGTCATTTATTGTTTTATCTTAAAAGACAATTATATAAATGTTTTTTTTTTTTTTTTAATTAAATTAAAATACAAATCTACAAAAAGACTTATTTTATTCAGACGTAATTGTTAACGTTAATTTCAAGACACAAAAATATGTGTTTTGGCAAACTATTTTTATTTGACAAATTCTTGTATAATTTGCACCACTTGACATTTGCCTATTTTTGGAATGAAGGGCCATGTTCGTTTTAAAGAATTTTGCATAATCTTTGATTTGCAGTGTTTTTGGGAATTTTTGCATTCAATTTTGCGCAATAATTGGACCTTTTAAATTAAAAAAAGTCTAAAATAATAAATAAGTCGATTAAGAATTAAAAAAAAAAAACAAAATAGAAAAAGTCATAGGACTCTTTCAGAAAAACGTCTTGACACATTTAAGGTAAAAATATGTTCGCTTTGTTCGCATAGCCTAATGCCATAAATCAGTTAAAAATAACTCTTTGAAAAGTCGAAAATTCAAATCATATTCCAGTCTTTTAAATTTCCTTCATGTAAAATAAATAATCTTTTTCTAATTCCTCTAATTGTTGACTCAACAAATTTGTCTTTATCTTCTGTAATTTTAGTCCTGAATTGGTGACAGCT
Source organism: Eupeodes luniger (assembly GCA_951509635.1). Classification (NCBI taxonomy): domain Eukaryota; kingdom Metazoa; phylum Arthropoda; class Insecta; order Diptera; family Syrphidae; genus Eupeodes; species Eupeodes luniger. The sequence continues at coordinate 37,247,658 of OX608075.1, forward strand.
CTCTCAATTGCCGGTCGTCTTGATTTCAATCCATTGACCGACAGTTTGAAGGGTTCAGATGGCAAGGAATTCAAATTGGATGCTCCATTTGGCGATGAGTTGCCATCAAAGGGTTTCGATCCCGGCATGGACACATACGATGCTCCACCAGCCGTAAGTTTATTAACTAGTTTTTTTTCTCCATTTCATCTTATTCTCTTATCTTCTTCTAGAACGGCGATAACCTTAAAGTAAATGTAGACCCCAAGAGTCAACGTCTTCAACTCCTCGAACCATTCGATGTCTGGAACGGCCAAGATTTAACCGACATGACTGTTCTAATTAAGGTCAAGGGAAAGTGCACAACTGATCACATCTCCGCCGCTGGTCCATGGTTGAAATACCGTGGTCATTTGGACAACATCTCCAACAACATGTTCATTGGTGCTACCAATTCTGAAAACAACGAAATGAACAACATCAAGAATCAGAGGTCAGGCCAATGGGGTGGAGTACCTGAAGTTGCTAGGGACTACAAAGCCAATGGCATTAAATGGGTTGCTGTTGGTGATGAAAACTACGGTGAGGGTTCATCTCGCGAGCATGCCGCTTTGGAACCACGTCACTTGGGTGGCCGTGCCATCATTGTCAAATCTTTCGCCCGTATCCACGAAACTAACTTGAAGAAACAAGGTCTCCTTCCTCTTACATTCGCCAACCCCTCTGACTACGATAAGGTATGACAGAGAATTTCAACGAGACTTTTCTCAGATCGATTTATCTAATTTTGTTTTAATTTTAGATCCAACCAACTGACAAAATCTCCCTGCTCGGACTTAAGGGTTTGGCAGCTGGCAAACCAGTTGACTGTGAAATCAAACATGCCGACGGCAAAGTAGACAAGATCAAGCTTAACCACACATTGAACGACCAACAAATCGAATGGTTCAAGGCTGGCAGTGCCCTCAACCGCATGAAGCAAATATCTGGCAATTAAATGGCCTTTCCCTAAAAAAATATCCCTCAGGTTCCCTCAAACAAAAACACCAAAACCAACAAAAGAAAAAGAAACAACTCGTCTCTAGTTTTAGAACATCATTTCTCTAAAATACTTAATAACATGAGTAGCAGGACAGTTCCATTAGTCTTTCCTATGATTTAAGTTTGAATGTCAGTTAATTTTTGTCACATTATATACAACAGAGCAGGCGATCATCCAGCTACCGATTAATACTGTTTAAAATATTTTGTTTTTATTATGAAAGCGTATTCATGTTGTTCTAAAATAATAATAATAATTGCGAAATATTAAATTAATATTGTTTCATATTTAAAAAAAAACGAAAAAATACAATTATATATAAAAGCCTACAAATTGTTATAAATATTCAAAATATCTGCTGGCGATGTTTATATTTTTAAAAATATAAATAACATTAAGAAAAAGAAACAAACGTTAAATGATATTAAATGCGAACGAACTTTTATGCGGTAGCCAATGGCAACATCTTATATTTAATTTTTTTGTTAAATAGTATTAATTAATTAAAAAAAAACTTTAAAAAAAAATTAATAAATGTTGTTTTCTTGAGTGTATGAGGATTTTCTCTAATTTCTCCCTTAGTGTATACAAAATAAGACACTTATTTCGAGTCATAAAAAAAAAATCAAATTTAAGGCAATCTCTGAAAGTTTAAAGCGTCAAAATATAACTTGAGAGAATTTCTGTTATCGATTAAATCATGTAGGCTATTACTTTTTAGTATTTTTTTTTGTATTGCATAAGATGCATTTTTAATTAATCTATTTTTAAAAATTAGAAATACTTTTTTATGAAAATTGGTTCAGTGTTTTATAACAAATGTTTTCAACTTACATACATACAAGTTCAATTGCGCCTTGGAGCTCCTTAACACTGGCAAATAGTCTTATATGGGCGAAAATTCTGGGAATTAGAATTCCCTAAAGGTTTTCACTTGGGGTTTAAGTTGGCACCTATACAAAATTTAAAGTTTGTGATTAAGACCAATGTAATTTTTTACAACATGAACTTTGAAAAACAACAAAAGGGAACTATGTACTGTACAGTGTACATACACTTCGTATCACATGGATAGGGACAAACTTTTTTCGTTTTTTATTTTCCGATATTTCTTAAACCCTTAGGTTTTTTGGAAAAACCCAAATGTGGAATGAATGAGGTATGTATATGTATGTATATTGCAAACAAAAATTTTGGAATAAGTTAATAAACACAAGTTTTTTTTGCGGTTTTTCGGAAAAAAGGTCATAAAAAGTACCTCTTTTTTTGTTGACTAGAATGTTAGCCAAGAAAAATCTCCCTAACTATCAAGTCAAGTCAACTTATGTCAAAATGACAGTTGATCATGTTTTTTTCATTCAACTGAGAGCTGAACTTTATTTCTCTTTGATTTATTTATTTTCTGCACAACTTCATTTAATGTTTCCTGTAAAAAGGTTCCTTGTCAATTTGGAAAAGAAAAAAGAGGCTAGGATGCGACCCACACTGATAACTTCCCATCCCGTCTGTCGATTTGTCTTGCTTAAAATTTTGTCTATATGTATCAATTTTTACCAAATTTGCGTACTATTTTTTTATGAAAAAACGGACTGTTGGATTTTTATAAAAAAATTACTGAATATCGAAAACAATATTTTCTGTGAAATAAAATAAGTTTGAAGCCAATATGTTTAATTTTTGAAAAGATATTTGAGTCGAAAGTAAATTTTTACCAACTTTGAGTAATGTTTTTTTTTTAGGTTTTTATTTTTTATAAACAAAACTGTCAATTAGATTTTTCTCAAAATTTTATCAGATGATGTCAAAAACATTATTCTTCGTTGCACAAAATTATTTTTTAACCGAAATCATATTTAAGTCATAAAATTTTCGAGGTGACAAATTTTTTTTTCAGTTTTTTTGATTTATAAAAAAAACCCGTTAATTGGATTTTTTCCAAAAATATACTTGTTTTGTATTACAAGATATAATATTAAATTTAATTCAAATCTCTAGCGTCATTGGTTCATGAGATATTTAGGGTTAACCACAATTTTCACCTTTTTTTTAAACTGCTATGGTAAAAAAACCACCCACGCAATTTTTTTGATAGCCCTTTCTGCATCTTTCTGCTTTATTATCTGTATAACAAAATTTATTTGAAGTCGATATCTCTACTGGTTCTTGAGCTATAGACGACGAAAATAACGTCGAGAACAGACATCTTTCTAAAAATCTTTTATTTCGACTCTAGGGACCTTGAAACGTCGAGAAATGTCAAAATTTTCAATTTAACAAATCGGACCCATTACAATAACTTCCTATGGGAAGTTAATAACTAAAATTTCGTTATAATACAAAATACAAATCGTAATGGACTTGTAGCTTGCCTGAGGAGTATTTTGTAGACAATAATTTTGTTGGTACTTTTTGTACTATTAACTTAAAGTAAAGGTTTGCGAAGTAATGTTCTGAATTTGAAATTCATGACACTTGAAAAACTAACTAGTTGCCTTGGTCAAAATGTACGTTAAAAGAATGAAGTTGACTGCAAATGAAGTCCCTTGTGTTGTCTTGTCTGAACCTGCCCATTGTAAAGATTTTTACATCGTTCCTAAACTCATTGTTTAAGTGTCAAATAGTTAACATTTGTCACAATTCGCAGTGATGAATTGTCAAAGTGAAGGATTTGTTTACAATGAAGTAGTTCATAATTATGATCTTTTTGAGTGGACACATATTCATTTTGCTGTAGTTTTTATTACTATAAATCTTAAATGGTTCTTATTTTCTAAACAGAAAATACATTGAAGTAAATTTTGTATAGCCTGACGAATTCAAAGCCTTCAAAATAACTTTTAAGTTGCTATCAATGTGTTAATTGAATACCAATGTAAAAACGAACAAACAAAAATCTCAATAAAAATTACTACTACTACTTTATAAACAAATAATCGTTTTGTGTGGCTTGGGAGAAAATAATGAACTTAAAAGCAATTTGTCATATAAATTGGACCAAGCATTTTTACTACACAATAAGCCGAAATTTTTTTTGCTGACTGCACTCTTTGCGTTTCATCCCATTGTTGAAAAAATAATGAATACATGATTCAGAATATGTTTTAAAAACATGTTTATCTCATTAATTTGTATTAAAATTTTCAAATTTTAAAGCTGCTTCAATTAATCTTTTGTTATTTAATATGCGATTTAAGATTATACAAATTTTTTTTTTTTATTTTTGATAATGGTAGTTAGACAGATCAACAATTTCTAACTATCGTCATTCCTAAATGATTTTAGCTAATTCTAACAATTCGTAAGAATAAGACTTAAACAATTTGTTTTTAACATAACAATAATAGTTAACAATTGTTTAGAAAAGAACGGACCTATGGCAATTTTATGAAAAAAAAAAAAATGGTTTGGTGGACCGTACAATACCTTTAGCGAGAGTTAAAGACTTTGTTAAACGTTTAATAAAAAAAATCCATTCTCAACATAAAATACCCGCAAAGATTATACAAATTTGAAGAAATAAGCTCAAATATAACGTGTCTTTAATATAAAGAGCTCAAATTTTCGGGGAGTTTTTTATTTTTTTGAAATGTCCGACAAATTTTGACCAAACCGGCAAAAACAAAAGGTTGTTAAAAAAACCTCCCTTATCTATATCTTAATGGAAACCACCTTTGTAAACTAAGTTCACAAAAAAGGTTCCAATTATCGCCGAACCGACAAACTTACCGTCATTTCAAAAATATTTGAAAGCATTTTGTACGATATTTAGGAACCCTTCTTTTTATCTATCATAACCTTACTTTAAGCTACTTCATAAAGTTTTTTTTTTTTTAGAACGTTATCATAATCTACACAATCCTACTGTTGAGGTTATTTGAGACCTAAAATGTGAATAACATTTCTTGATTCATTTAGACATTTAAACATGGTCATTCATGGCAAGGTTTCAAGTTGGTACTAGATTCCAATTTTGCCATTTACCACGCATTACGCTATTATTATGGTCATCATTTTGGACCCAAATCGATAAAAATAGGATATATTATGGAGAAAATTCAAGAGATTGGAAGCTTATATTTACATATGTACATATATAACTGCTGATATTCCGATTTTATCGATTTCTTACTGTTCTCAGCAATAAAACGAGTCATTTTGCGCGTTTTTGTTTGACCAGCAGCGGCGCGGTTGGAAATAGCAACTTTGATGAAATGCGACTATATACATTTTATAGCTTTACGTGAGTAGTTGCGTCCTTGGTTTCGTAATTTCAAGTTTCATCCGAGTGTATTGGCCAACAAAGCGATTTGAAACCATTAGATTTTTTTTTGTGGAATACACTATTGATCAAACTATCACGGAACTCTAGACGAATTTAAAGCCAACATTCAAGTTATGACCGAGATACCAGACCGAAATGTGCGAGAAAGAAAAAGGAATTTGCTAACCCGATAACTCGGTATCACTTTTTCCCCCGCCACTTTACGAATATCTCAACATTAACGGTCCGCTTACACGGTGGCCTACATATTTTAAAAATTGAGAGTGTTTAAGGATAACTTGCCTTTAAATTAAGTTTCGATGATCATCTGATCCTATCGCCTTCTATTACTTAATATGAAATTTCTGGAAAAAGCAAAGAGATTTGTGACACCTAGTTTATCCAAAGCCTCCCTTCGTGCTTTATTTCGGAAAAATTCAGACGAGCTGAATGGGGGAGAGCTTCCATTATACTCCCTAAAAAGTCCTCTCATTTTAGATTGGAGCAACACATTTTAGAGGGGTTGAAAGGGGCTCAAGTACACTTGTTTGCTAAATACCCCAAAGCGGGAAAGCAGAAAGCATACTTGTTAAAACTTTGAACGATATTCTATTGGGATCATTTTGAAGGTTGTGTGGTGTAGGTACTACAAAAAAGATTATGAGAACGGCGGTAGTACCACTCTGAAACTTAGTTTTTTAATTAAAAAATATTCGTCCAGACATAAAACAATACAAAAATTCTCAACCCAAAAATATGTCTTTATTACATTTTTCGCACCAACACTAATTTATTAATTTGATGATTAGACACTGTGTGGTCCTTTAAGTAGATTTCCCATGTTTAGGGACAAACAATAGACGTATGCTGAGCGGATGCAAGCATTCGGGTCAGAGTTGTGGGTTCATTAGGGGTAGGATCAGAACATCCTCTAAAATGACAATGATTCATATTTTGGCGCTGAAATCTTCATACATTGTATCGAGTGCACAATTTTAGGGATTTGACCAACCTTGAAAGTAAAAAACAATAGAGCCCAATATTTTTCGACAGTTTTTCTATAAATTTTTAAAAATCTTTTATATTTAGAATTAGATGAGCTACAACATGTACCAACAACCCAACAAAAAAACCTACTGTTTTCGAGTAATTTTCAAAGTGTACTATTAAGCTACTTTCACCCCCTCAAAAATAGTTTGCTGCTGTCAAAAGCGAGAGGACGTTTAAGGGAGTGTTAAGGGCGTACAAATTAAGCTCTCCACTAAAATTCATTCAAATGTTTTCTAAGTAAGGTCACATTTTTGTATCTGATTTTTTCATGAATTCAATCTTTATCCCCTTCAATTTAAAGCACTGATATGAAGTTAAACAAGCTTTCCACAAATTCAAACTTCGCTGGAATTTTTCGGAGTTGTTGTTTACATACAAATATTTAGTTATAAATAAAAACTAATACAAATTAAAAGCCACTTGACTCTTGACATGAACAAAAAAATACACTTCAACTACTCCTTTACTTGACTCTCAAAACATCAACACCTCTTATTTATTTCTCAATAATTGTTAGGTTTTGAAAGGTTTTATTTGAAAGTGAACTTAGTTCTATAAACTTAAGCATTAAAGAAAATTCACCATACTTTGTATACCCCAGTTTTAACAGAAATTTGCTCTGAATAACATAGTGTTAAGTTAAAAAGCTTCTGAAAGAGTGGTATCTTTAAAAACTGTTATCGATAAAGAGTTCTACAATTTAATGGCGTACATAACAAGTTAGGACTTTTACAAAATTAAGGTTGAAAAGCTTGTAAAGAAATTCAATCCGAAAATTCTTTTGTAAGAATTTGAGTATAATTAGAGTGGAATTTTAAGATTGAGTTTATTTTTGTAGCGCCATCTATTGAGTTTTCATTTCAGATACTTTCGTTAAGTTTTTACACCGGGAAAGGGTTTATATCTCAGAAATTAAAAACTAGTACCATCTGTTAGAACAACTTTAAAGGTTTGTTTCTCAGAAATATCATTTTTATAGCACAATAATTTCGTTGCTATAATTTTGATATTTTTTGTTGCTATAACAGACCTTTGTATATGAAAACTATAGTACTCTCATGGTGGAAGTCGAATAGGGCGACATCTAGATATTTTTTGTGGAAAGTCTAGTCAAGACATTCATGGAGAAATAAATTTGCAGTCGGGACACTTGGGAGACTTAAAAATGTTATAATTTGAAATAGAGAAAGACTATAGAGAATTAACGAAAGTCTGAGTGAGTGCGAAAAACACATTTGTTTCTTTGTGTTTGTATGTTGGTGTGGTTATATATTTTTGGTTACATCTTTGTATATGAAAACTTTTTCATATACAAAGGTTAAAACGGTAGTCTTTCTATACAAAGATGATAAGACAAAAGCAGGTGAATTGCGATTTCGTGTAGGAATTTTATATTCTTGGTTGAGATTTTATATTTTTGATGATTTGAGTTTACTTTTTAAATTAATTTTGTACACATACAATTTTTCTATCGGCTTAAGCAACACATAGATGCCTGCCTTAATATAAACCATAGCTACATATATGTTGTTTATGCCCTCTATAAGGTCCGATCTTTGTTGTCTACATTAATTTGTTAAAAAGAGGTTGGGATGCGACCCACACTGATAACTTCCCATCCCGTCTGTCGATTTGTCTTGCTTAAAAGTTTGTCTATACCTATGTATCAATTTTTATTAAATTTGCCTACTATTTTTTGTAGATTTTATTTTTTTATGAAAAAACGGACTGTTGGATTTTTATAAAAAAAAAAATTACTGAATATCGAAAACAATATTTTCTGTGAAATAAAATAAGTTAGAAGCCAAAATTTTTAATTTTTGAAAAGCTTTTTGAGTCGAAAGTAAATTTTTACCAAGTTTTAGTATTGTTTTTTTTAGGTTTTTATTTTTTGTAAAAAAAAACTGTCAATTTGATTTCTCTCAAAATTTGATCGAATGTTGAAAACAATATTTCTTATAAGTTTAAATTAGAGGCCACTATCTCAATTTCTGCTGAATGTTGACAACAATATTTTTTGAAAGATAAAATAAGTTTGAAGCCTTAATCTCAAGGTTTTGAAAAGATATTTGAGTCAAAATTCAATTTTTCCCAACTTTGAGTAATGTTTTTTTTTTTGTTTTTATTTTTTATAAAAAAAACTGTCAATTAGATTTTTCTCAAAATTTTATCAGATATCAAAAACATTATTCTCCGTTGCACAGAATTGTTTTGGAGATGAAATCATATTTTGGTCTTAAAATTTTCGACGTGACAAATTTTTTTTTCAGTTTTTTTGATTTATAAAAAAAACCGTTAATTAGATTTTTTTCCAAAAATATACTTGTTTTGTATTACGTTACAATATATAATATAAAATTTAATTCAAGTCTCTAACGTGATTGGTTCATGAGATATTTAGGTTTAACCAAAATTTTCACCTTTTTTTTAAACTGCTATGGTAAAAAAACCACCAACGCAATTTTCTTGAGAGCCCTTTCTGCATCTTTCTGCCTTATTATCTGTATAACAAAATTTATTTGAAGTCTAAAAATCATTTATTTCGACTCTAGGGACCTTGAAACGTCGAGAAATGTCTACATTTTCAATTTGACAAATCGGACCCATTACAATAACTTCCTATGGGAAGTTAAAAATGAAACAAAAAGTAGAATTGTTGTAATATAAATAAAAGCCATACCCATAATGATAACTTCCCATCCCGTCTGTCGACTTGTCTTGCTTAAAATTTTTTAGGTGTTTTCGTGTTTTGTTAAAAAAAGTTATCAGTTGAACTATTCTTAAAAATTTTAAAATTACCAACAAAATTTAGCAAATGATGAAGTATTTAAATTAAATTAAAATTAAGTCATAAATTGACTTTAAATGTCTGAAGAATCCTTCATCTTAACAACGTTATAACACCAAGGTGTTGAAATAACATGAGTAATTATCATTGGCATAATTTTGCGTTTAATGTTAACAAATTATTGGTTGGTAAGTGGCACAAAAAAACTTCGAAATCGTAGGTATAAAAGAAAATTTCAAATCAATACAAAAAATACCTACTTCGACACTACATTTACGAAACTATACTTACTAATAGTTAATAAGTTAAAAAAACTTTCAATTGGATTTTCCTAAAAGTCACACATCTTAAAATAGACGAGCTGACAAAATTGTATTAAAGGTACCTACAACAACAAACAACATATATAGGTACATATAGGTACCTACCTACCTAAATATAAACTACATTTGTATGTCCTGTAATGTGCCCGCTAAGGTGTATAGTTAACACTTATTTATTATAAGTGATACAATAAAAGTAGGATTGGAACATAAATAAAAGACACAAATTTCAATTATCAAACTATGTATTTAAATTATCTGGACCAACATAAAGAATGCATTTTTCTTTTTATTTAAAACTATGTACATACCTATTTATAAATAGGTACTGTACTTACATATGTACATACCTATCAACTAATCTCAAACAAATTGCAAAGTGTACGGATATTATCAGTGTCCTGATACTAGCATGAATTCCCTATGGTATTTCATGAAATACCTACCTGCCTACCTACCAATACCTTTTATACCTATTTAAAATTTGAATTTAAAATCAAACCCACATACAACCTGAAAAAAAAATCACCTACCAATTGATATCTATCTACCAAAAAAAATCTTTAAAGCTCAAACAAATCTAATCTTCAACTATTGAAGAAAAACTTAATGCCAAATAAAAGCAAAATACCTACCCAGCCAAAATATACATAACTATAACCAAACGTATAACTACCTTCATATTCTTCTTCTTCACAAAGATCTGCACGACAAAAATCCCATCGTAGCTTTGTATACATAATACAAACCATTTTTCATATACAAAGATCGTACGCAAGGAAACAGACTTGTGAATGTAAATAAAAACAAAAATCCGTACAAAATACTGAACAGCTGATGTAAGCATACAAAAACTTCATTCATCCCCTTATTAGACACAATGTTGAGCCATTGACGCTTTTCATATAAAAATGCATTGATATAAAGCACTTACAAAAACAAATTCATCGACCTTCATATGGAAGCTTAGTATATGAAAACATATACAAGGATAGACTCAAATATATTGAAGGAAATTGTGTCGACTTTTTGGCTGCTAAATTAACTGATCTCTTTATTCTGCTGGCTGCTTATGGGAATGGAAATAATATTTTTCTCTCTTTCCCCCGAGGTCTCTCCAAATTTCGATTCTACTGCCAACGACGGCATCCGCCTCTCCAAAAAAATTCTTCCCATGAGAGTACTATAGTTTTCATATACAAAGAACAGACATTAAAGAAAACAAATTAATATTTTTACAAAAAACTAAAAATAGACTGGTACGAGAATTTAAAAGGTTTCCTATAATGATGAGGTTTATAATTGTTTTAGCAATTTGCAAAGGGCTAACATAAATAACTGTTTTCTTCTGCATTATTATTAACTATAACGACTTTATAGAAGATGTTGGCGTATGTCTCTTATCCTTTCTTAAGTGCAAACAAAGCCTAATATTATAACCATAAAAGAGTTAAGTATCTTAGAAAAAAGTAAATTTATGAGAAGGTACATCGTTACTCTAGTATAACACTTTGTAGGTTAACTATAATTTCTAAATTGTCGTTATAACGGACATCAACGGTGGAAAAAGTAACCGACAAAGAAATACTCGTAATCCTGGATTTTCTGTTATCCCATAAAAAAGGGTTTGTGAATCAATTTTCCTTGTATTTATAACACTTTAGAATTATTGTCCATGCCTCTTCGAAATATAATAAACTATAATATAACGGCTATTAACGGTTAATTGAAATAAAAAACTAGCTTTCTTTATATATTTTTAATAACAAATAAAACAATGACATTTTTAATCAAAGACTTTTACAAGGTTAAAAATTAAAAAAGAAACAAAAAAAAAATAAATAAGAGTCAGTATGAATAGTCAAAATACAAATTATAAAAATACAATGTAATCGTTGGATTAAACTTAACAATCTCAGGCAATGGAATCCTTTGCATTCGGTCATAGGTCAGCATTCTCTCACAAAGCCCCGACCACATCTTCCCATAGTACAGCTCCATTTTCTTGCAGTGATAAAATGCCGAAGAGCTATGCAATACCATTGCTCTCAATTCACTCATAGTCTCGGCAAAGCTAAACGGACCACACCCTGTGCACATTTCATACAAAATACATCCTAGCGACCAAATGTCCGCCTTAAAGTCACACTTATAACCCTTCAATATCTCTGGAGCCAGGTAGTATGGTGTTCCAAGGGCATCCATCTTCTTGGCATGACTCGAATGAATTAGGGCAATCCCAAAGTCAGCAATTTTAATGCGATTATTTTTATCGATCAAAATATTCTCGGGCTTCAGATCTCGATGGATAACATGACGAATGTGAAGGTATTCCAAGCCACTCAGCATATCACAGAAGTAGGCGAGTAGTTCGCTTTGGGTGAGCGGCTTTTTGAGGTTATTTTCGATGATTGATCGCATTGTCCCACCAGAGGCGTATTCCATTATGATGTTGACGACTTCTCCTTGGACAAAGGATTGCAGGAATTTTATTATGCGAGGATGTTTGAGCTGAGAGATGATGTAGACTTCCTCACGGATCATTTTCAGCTCGGTCGAGGGGTTTTGCATTACAATTTGTTTCACACAAACCGGATGACAATGGTTTGGAGTTTCGGCTAAGAAAACTTTGCCAAATGTACCCTCGCCAAGGAGTTTTAACACATGGAAACCTGAGTTTTCAAGATTCATTTTGATTTTTTTTTTAAACAAATAACTTAAATTTAACACATTTAACACAGAAACAACACAAAACTAAGGACAATGACGAAAATTGATGTGTCAATGGTTTAGTTCAACAATTCCAGAACATAAATGTTAACTGTTCTTTTTGCCAAGAAAGCTGTGCAAAGAAATAAAAACAAAAAGAACAAGAGAAATGATCAAGACACCTGTTAGAGATTTATGGTTGCCACCTTGATTAAATATAAGTTCCTTCAAACTTTCCACTACTTTTTGAAACGCAACTTTTATATGGTTAAAATTAAAGCTTACACGATTATTAAAAAAAAGATAACTTAAATGATAAAATTATAAAAGTAATGGGTGATTTTTTTGAGGTTAGGATTTTCATGCATTAGTATTTGACAGATCACGCGGGATTTCAGACATGGTGTCAAAGAGAAAGATGCTCAGTATGCTTTGACATTTCATCATGAATAGACTTACTAACGAGCAACGCTTGCAAATCATTGAATTTTATTACCAAAATCAGTGTTCGGTTCGAAATGTGTTTATCGACAAATTTTGTTCAGCGATGAGGCTCATTTCTGGTTGAATGGCTACGTAAATAAGCAAAATTGCCGCATTTGGAGTGAAGAGCAACCAGAAGCCGTTCAAGAACTGCCCATGCATCCCGAAAAATGCACTGTTTGGTGTGGTTTGTACGCTGGTGGAATCATTGGACCGTATTTTTTCAAAGATGCTGTTGGACGCAACGTTACGGTGAATGGCGATCGCTATCGTTCAATGCTAACAAACTTTTTGTTGCCAAAAATGGAAGAACTGAACTTGGTTGACATGTGGTTTCAACAAGATGGCGCTACATGCCACACAGCTCGCGATTCTATGGCCATTTTGAGGGAAAACTTCGGAGAACAATTCATCTCAAGGAATGGACCGGTAAGTTGGCCACCAAGATCATGCGATTTGACGCCTTTAGACTATTTTTTGTGGGGCTACGTCAAGTCTAAAGTCTACACAAATAAGCCAGCAACTATTCCAGCTTTGGAAGACAACATTTCCGAAGAAATTCGGGCTATTCCGGCCGAAATGCTCGAAAAAGTTACCCAAAATTGGACTTTCCGAATGGACCACCTAAGACGCAGCCGCGGTCAACTTTTAAATGAAATTATCTTCAAAAAGTAAATGTCATGGACCAATCTAACGTTTCAAATAAAGAATCGATGAGATTTTGCAAATTTTATGCGTTTTTTTTAAAAAAAAAGTTCTCAAGCTCTTAAAAAATCACCCGATATTTTTTTCGATATTCAGTAATGTTTTTATAAAAATCCAACAGTTCGTTTTTCATAAAAAATAAAATCTACAAAAAATAGTACGCAAATTTGGTAAAAATTGATACATGTAGACAAACTTTTAAGCAAGACAAATCGACAGACGGGATGGGAAGTTATCAGTGTGGGTCGCATCCCAGCCTCTTTTTTTTAAGTATCTACTTAAAAACGGCATTAATAACCTTTTCTCAGCAAACCCAAAACTGATTTTTCGGCAAAAAGTTTTCGAAAACCCTACAATCGTTCACACTGAACATTTACACGTTTTCGTTTGACAATTTTAATTTTTGCAACATCGACTATCAAAATATTGTATTGATTCAAAATTTGTAAGCAAAAGTTTAGTCCTTCAATCAGTATTTGTGAATATAAAATGCATTCTGACCATTTGAAATTGATTTTAGTACATAAAAAGAAAGTTGAACAAAATATGAAGATATCGAGCACTTTTCGGGAACGTTAAATATCGGCAAACAATGACGAGTACTTTAAACAACATTTCACAATGAGCGGCAGAACTTTAACTATACCTACTCTGCAATAAACTAAAGAATCTGCAAATAGAAGCTCCAAACTTGAGGAAGTGTATACCATTACAAAAAGAATAGCCATTTCGATATATACATTGGAGACAGCCTCTGAATACAGCACAATTTTAGCTATCTTCGGGGGTGGGATAGACGTGTTTAAAAAACCACAAACACCTTCTCCTCTTAGGCAAACAATGTAAAGATTTCAACCTAACTTATGGTTCAAAATTACCCCATACACATTTTTTATGTTAAAAAAAAAAACAATAAACAAACATTTCGGTCAATATTGTCAAATATTTTCATTAAACATTTTTGTAACTTCTACAATTTCCATGGACGGAGTATCAACATTATCTTCGGATTGGGTTGAAGAATACCTGCTGGAGTGACCAGAACCCTGGTGACCATGAAATATTAAAATAAAAATGATCACATGCATATATTGTACACTGTAATACTACATTGTTTTTTTTTTTATTTATTTAAAACCTTACCTGAGGGACGGCTGTCCTCCACAACAAAATCAAGGTTTATTTAAGTTTAAACCCCTGGAGTTGTGGGCAAACATTGAACACATCAAAGTGAAATATCTCTTTTGACAGAAGCCTACAGCTGTTTCGTTTGTTCAAAAGGTTTGTTTGTTTAGTTCAACTTTGAATTGCTACTAGTTTTCGACATAATGTATTTTATATAAAACTTGTTGTTTAAGAAAACTTCTGGCTTACGATTTCTTTTGAATTTCCGTTGTAGGCCACTTTGAAAAACAACCTCAAATCAAAGTAAAACTACTCATATAATTTAAATACGAAACCGATTAAACAAGGAGTTTTACTACGAAATGCCTTTGAATTAAAATTGTTTTGGTTGGTTGAATTGGTTGAAAATATTTCAAACGAAAAACAACGTTCATTAAAAGACAAAACCACTTTAATTTAAAGTAGAAAATCTTTGTTTCTTATTCAAAGTAGAAGCCATTTGAATCAAAGTTAAAACGTTGTTGAATCAATGTCGGAAAAAATTTGGTCTCTTTAAATCAATTGATGAGTACATTGATATAAATTCGTTTTCGTTATATCATAACAAAATAAAAAAAGTAAGACTAAAAAATGTAGTTTCAAATGCGTTTCCACTTTAATTTAAAGTAGAACATTTTTATTTTTGTTGAAAGTTGAAACATCATTAAATCAATCTGGCAAAAATTCTTCGATCATTCAAAGTGGAGACGTATTTGATTTAAAGTGGCGACATATTTGATGCAAAGTGGCGACGTATTTGATTCAAACTGGTAACACATTTGATTCAAAGTGGCGAAGTATTTAAGTAAAAGTTGCGTCATATTTGATTCAATGTGGCGATATATTTGGTTCAAAGTGGCGACGTTTTTGATTTAAAGTGGCGGCATATTTGATTCAAAGTTGCAACATATTTGATTTAAAGTGGCAACGTATTTTATTCAAATGCGTTCATACTTGATTTTAAGTTGAAACGTAAGGAAAAACGTAAACTTTAATCGGTTACGTAGCAACTCAAATTAAAGTTAAAACAACATTGATTCAATGTATTTCGGCGTTATGCTAAAAAACATTGTGATTTTAACTTTGATTCAAAGTAGAACTCAATTAATTTTACTACGATTCAGAAAGACTAACGTCTAAAGGCTTTTAAAGTTCAGTTAACACAAGAATTAAGCCGGATTTAAATGCTTCAAAGTCAAATTGATCAAAAAATCATCTTCAGTGATGCGAACAATTTTTGAATTTGAGGTCCGTTATAGAAGTACATGTGCTGCGGTGTGGAACAGAACTAAGCTATCGGGTTGGGTTGCAACAATTCAAGACCGTAGTAGTTGCGGTGTGAAGAGTCGTGAGATTGGCGTAAAGATGTAATTTGACATTGGATCTGAATAGTGATGATTTAGCAGCTAGTAAAACTAAGTTTGATGAACAATGTAGAGCTGAGTATGAAGTGGAAGCGGCTGTGTCAACTTATAGCAGACTTTCTCATAATCTTCCAGGAAATTATAACTCCTGCGATTCAAATAGAGTTTAACTGGTTTTTATGATGGCCAAGCTTAGAAGTGAAATGCTCAGTTTAAATTTTATTACACATATACCGGATATATCACTAGAATGCAGTCTATGCATCTTAAGAGAACGGGAAGATGTCATTCACTTTTTCGAAAAGTACCAAGTAATAAGCAAAACTAAAAGATTTGTATTTAAAAGCAGAATTCTATCTGACTACTTTCCTCCTTTTTTCATTAATTTTAATTGTCAACTGTCAGTTTTTGGTATTTATAGGTGTGAGGTTAAATTTGGACAATTTTTAGGCGAATAATTTTGGCTCCTCAACACCTTATTTGTCTCTAACGTTTGCAGGGGCGTCTTCAGACTTTTGGGGGCCCTGGGCTCAATAGGATTTGGGGGCCAAAAAAAGTAGGTATGTACATATAATATATTTTTTTTAATTCTTTAGGGTAAAAAAATCATTTTAAAATAAATTTGTGTTTTTTTTTAAATATTTTTACTTTTTAAAAAGAACTAAAAAAAAACATAAAACAGATATTTTTTGTATACTTTTATAATTTTTTCTAATTTACCTTCAATAGTTCAACATTTTTCTTTATAGTTGGTTTTTGATAATTTTTATTGTTTTTTTGGTTAATTTCTAATGTTTTTATATATTTTTTTTTAATTTCATGTAAGTTTATTTCTTTATATTTGTTTTGATTTGGTTTTCTTTTTAGATATACATACATACATAATACATATATGTTAGTTTAAGTATACAATAAAATATTATTGAAGGCATACTTTTCTGACTTTGTCAGTTCAAAATCATGAATTAAGTCATCAAATTCAATTTCCTGCAGTAATTCATTTTCAATTGATAAAATTGGCAAGCTGTTTAGTCTATCTTGTAGCATTGTGCTTCGAAGTTCATTTTTTATCCGGTTCAATTTCGAAAATGAACGCTCTCCACTGCAGTTTGAAACCATCAAAGATAAAATATTCTCCAGGCAGTTTCTACATTTGGAAATATGTTCCCAATTTCATCCACTGTAATTAGACTGTACCATTTTGATATTGTAATACTACCTTCATTTACATCTTTATTGAATTCTTTTAAATACTGTACGAGGTGCAGGCATTCTACCTCAAGTTCTGCATTAACATCTCTATGGTATTTTTTTGAAAACTGTTCGCAAGAATTTTGCAACTCTACTGAAGTCAAATATTGCAATCGACAAAAAAAGCCAAACAATGCATTAATTTCTTAATAGCAATTGGATCGTATTTTTAATTGCAAAGTAATAGTGTCAATAATTGGAAAAAAGTTGATATTTTAAAATTTTCTTTCCTAATTAGCTGGACGGAAGGTGCAGGACCATCAAAATATGCGGCACGCGAACATCGTACTATTTTTCGTTGCATTAAGTCTTTATAATTAGCACCCAGATTCTGAATTTTGGCACACGCTTCAAATTTATCAAAATTCTCCCCATTTATGAATGACAAAGAACGTAGTCTTTATTCCTTCCATTGAACAGAGAGGAAGAAAGAGGAAAGGAAACAAAATTGTTCTATCCGACTCATCATGGTACAACTCATCATTTCGCAACTCATCATGGGACAACTTTGTGTTTGTTTATGGAGTGAGTTGAAAAGCCAACATGTGTGCACAACTGTAGAGTAGAACGTAAGCAGAGTTGTTAAAATAATGTTGACAGCGTGTGCAGGTGTATGATTAAAGATTCATGTTGCCAGAAGTTTAAGATGTTGAGGAGAATTTCAACGGAACGGAGAGTAAAATGAAACTTGTTTTTCTGTTCCTGTCCACTAACCTTATTTCGTTTTCCAATATTTAAAATTTTCTAATGTAAATAATATTTCTATAATTCTTGTATAGATTCATTCATTTTAAGTTGGTGGATTTGGGGGCCAAATAATTGCGGGGCCCTGGGCCCTGGCCCACCGGGCCCATGCCTAAAGACGCCACTGAACGTTTGTCTCAATGTCCTCTCTCTCTTTATTCATCAAGTAGAAGCGTGATGAAATAATGACACTCCTCCAAATATCGCTCCAAATAATTCTAATATGAAGAAACGTCCGTAGGGTTGACAAACACTTTTCAATGGCGACAAATCCAAATCTGACGTCTATTTTTAAAGACGTACTATCGTTTAAAATGCAACTTTAAACTCAGAATAATCCCAATTAAATGTTTGGTGAACAAATCGACTAAAATAGTTAATTTATCTTTTACTTTATTTTTTTACTTCTTCTTTGAAATCTTGTATTCTTCTGTTTTTTTTTTTTCAAGTCAAATTGTTTAAGATTAAATAAAACCCTTAACACTTCGACAGGAGAAATAATTCCTTTTCCATTTCTGTACTAAATATTTTCTTAAACTGGCAAGAAATAGAAGAAAAACGTTACAAAAACAAAAGAAAGTCAAATGCTTGGCTTGGCTTGGTTTGGCATAAGACACAATGGAGAGGATTAGATTGCAAAAAGGACACTATCTGTATCTGTATCCTTTCGTAAAAATGTACATTTAAATCCCTCAACTTAATCTATACACATTTATAAAAATAGTAGGTACCTTCATATCCTATATATGTAGGTATAAAGCAAAGTGATAGAAAACGCTGAAGAATGCAATAAAGTACTTTCAACGTTCTATCCTGTTTGCGTTTTGCGGATAGAAGGACTTTGTCATCCGTCCTGTGAGTCCTTCTGACCCAATGCAGCTTGACCAAAACGTCTTTTAAAATACACATACCTATAGAAAGAGAAAAAAAAGTAAACGGAAGGAAGGAAGAAAACCTCCTTTAAAAAGGATTCTCCTATTTTAAAAAGAAACTTGAAAATTACTTGGAATTTATATCTTTTTAAACTTATACATAGAAATCGATGAGAAATTCTATGTATATATCAATTTTGTTTGTGTGTAGAGTAAGAGTAGAGTTATTTTGCGAACAACTACAACAAAAAAAGAACTCATATACTGAAAATAAAAGGATATTGTGAGTAATAGTTAAGAATGAACTCCTTCGACAGGATATTAATTGATTACCATTATGGATATAGAAATAGAGAATAAGAAAGAAAAAGTTCAAAGGAAAACTAAACAAAAATAACAATAATAAAACGAGTATAAGAAGAAAATGAATTAAGCAGAACGAAAACGATACGATTTCCATTAATTTAGGTCACCGCATTACAAAAAGGATATTTCTTATTCAATGGGTTTTTGTGTTTATGGAAATTATGTGGGTTTTTGTTGTTGTTGTATTTTCAAAGAAAACCTTTAGCCTTCAGCCTTTATACTCACAATAATATACAAAAATAAAGTTTCTTTTACATGTGATGCCAATGGGTGTATACTCGTATGTATGTAAATTACAATATTATAGTTTATGACAAAAGCCTGATATTTCAATATTTTTCAGGCTACATTTCTCAATATTTACCATGGTTCACTGTTAATCGACATTTTTGTATTGTACACTAACTCGTATTTGGATCAGGGTCATTTCAAGGAATTATGCAGATTTCTTTATTCTTAGAAATAGAAAAAGCTGGTAGAGAAAAAGTATGGTAAAGTTTCGGAAACTAAGTTTTCTTAATGCGTTTCGACATCAAAAGAGAATCCAGAACAATGACAACATGGACAAAAAGTAAAGTTGGTTTGATTTAAAACGATAATCGAAACTGAATTCAAGACCACAGAGAACTTTCTTTGACCTTTATTCAAAACAAAGCATTATTTTTGGTAAAAACGAACTTGGCTTATTTTTCTTGGGAAAGTTTTTAAATCTTTTACAACAATGACTTTTGAAAATTTAAAACTTAATGCATACCTTGTGTTCATATAATACATATATACTAGTTAATAACTTGTCTCTTTGATCAAAGGGAAATTGTTCAGGGAAATTTAATTAACATAAAGAGTTATAGACTTATAGCCAAACCATTCCTGGGCTTTGACATTTCGAATGAAAATAATAGACTCTTATGAGAGAATCTGAAATGTTACCTAAAGCTTTGTGCTCGCTTTAGATCGTAAATATCGTAAGATCGAGCTCAACGCTAGAACATTCTATTTTGTCGCGCTTTGACAGCTGACAACTGTACTGTCATTGTGCAGGTTCAGACAACATAAGGGACTTCATTTGCAGTCAACTTCATTCTTTGAACGTAAATTTTGACCAAGGCAACTAGTTAGTTATTTATCAAGTGTCTAGAATTTCAAATTTGGAACTTTACTTCGCAAACCTTTACTTTAAGTTCATAGTACAAAAAGTGCCAACAACATTATTGTCTACAAGTCCATCACAATTTGTATTTTGTATTGTAAAGAAATATTACTTATTTTTATTTCTTTTCCAAATTTCAAGGATCCTTTTTACAGAAAGCATTAAATGAAGTTGTGCAGAAAATAAATAAACTATTGAGTAATAAAGTTCAGCTTTTAGTTGAATGAAAAAACATGATCAATTGTCATTTTGACATAAGTTGACTTGATTTGGTAGTAAGGGAGATTTTTCTGGCGCAGAGACATAAGGCCCAGGGACATAACGCCCAAATTTTTTTTTTGGGGCTTATGTCCCACCCGAGTGGGACATTAAGCCGAAATTTAATTTGGGCCCTAAGTCCCACCGAAGTAAGACCTAAGTCCCAAATTTGTTTGTTAAAAATGGGACATTGTCCCCAAATTATTGCAGAGCCAAAAAAGAATATAAAGTTTTTGTATTTCAATAGCACCTGAGGGTGGCCCGCTTCGCGGGTTCTCAGGATTTTAACTCCCTTTTTCGGGGTCACACCCGCTCACGCAACTCCGTTGCTCCGCTTAGGGTATGTAAAGTCGCCAGGCAGGCGCCAATATCAACAGCTTTTTTGAATAAAAGCACCTGTGGGTGGCCCGCTTCTCGGGATCTCAGGATTTAAATTCCAAAAAAAAAAGTCTTGTGGTATTGAAGTGCTCCAAGTTTTGTCATTTGGTGATTCTTATTAAGTGGGACATTAGCCCCAACATTTTTATTTGGGGCTTCTGTCTTACTTGGGTGGGACTTAAGGCCCAAATTCAATTTCGGTTTTATGTCCCACCGAAGTGAGACATAAGCCCCAAAAAAAAAAGTTGGGCGTTATGTCCCTGGGCCCTATGTCCCTGCGCCGATTTTTTCTTAACTAACTTTCCAGTCAACTTTCCAATAAAGTTGCCTTAATTGGAAGGCATTTTTTGGCAGCTGGCCAATAAGATGCTAGAAACTTGCCTTACTTTCAAGTCCCTTATGTCGTCTGAACCTGCCCATTGGAATTTTTGTTTGTTTTACTTCAGAATCTGTGTTTAGGAGTAGTGTCTTCCCTTCTGAAGTAAGATTTATACAAAAAAAAAGAAACAAATAAATACATTAAAAAAGTCTAAGTAAACTTTCTTCTCAACGCCTGAGGTTTGAAGCTACATTAGGTTTTGCAAATTCTTAGTTCGCGCTTTATGACACATGATATCGTAAAATATCGTAAAGTCGGTAAGAAGCCTGTCGAAATCCCGAACGACCGAACACGTGGTTGTGGTTTAGCTACATATTATGAAACAATCTGAAATGTTACCCAGGGCGTTACGACCCCTTTATTTCGTGAACGTCAGACCAACATTTTGGTCAGGCGTTTGAGAGTTCATTCTCAGTCTTTTTGTTTTAATAGTTGGAAATTGAAGTAAAATAAGAAACAACTATTTGAAGTTATTATGTTTTATAAATAATTAAATTAAAAAACTGTGGTTCTGTTTTTATTAAGTACTAAGGGTATTCACGCAATGCAATGACCATTTTGGTAAATGAACTGTCAATTTTTTTTATGAAAAATGATTGACAAAGTTTGGTTAATATTCTTCAAAGTTGATGAAATTATCCAAAATTTTTGGGTAAACTTAACCAAACGTCATTGCGACTTTTAATGTCAAAAATTTCACTTTTGCTGAAGAAAATACTCAAACCATCATTTTTTCCTAATAATTTTAAAATTAATAAATCATCAATCAGCAATTTGTTCATATTAATTGAATAAATTTCTTTTTTGTGCTTATATTTGGCATCTTTAAATTTTAACTTTATAAATTTTTGCATAATTTAATAAAAACGAAATAGTTTTTGTGAGCACAAAAAACAATTTTTGATGATTAATATAAACGTTTAACGAACTTCTGATTTAAGAACCTGTTTTATATTTCCCTTGATTAAGATCAGTTCATCAGACAACAACAAATAGTGGAGTGCCTGGAGCATTCAAAACCATAAAACCTCGGATTAGAGTTACAGTGAATGAATTAATATGATCGATGTGGGATATTGTTTTTTAAACTATAAATTGCAATGTTTACCCAAAATTTTTGTGTGCACTCCATTTTTTAATTGTTTAAACAAATTCTTATAAAATATTAATGTTTGACCATATGTTTTCACTTTAACCAGTAATTTTTTTAATTTATATGTTAAATCTTACCTGAATAGACATATAGGAACAATTTTCAAAGATACCTGTGTATTAAAATAGCAGTAGGGATCTCAAACAGGTAGAAAAACGTGGAGGGGAGAGCGGAGCGACAGCTACTACGTACAATGGAATTTCTCGGCTAGTTTAGTTGCAAGTAACATGTGTTCTGTGAGTATTGTGCTTATATATTGGCTTTAAACTACTTTTATATTTTAAAAAATATTGTTGTCAACATTCAGTAAAATTTTGAGAAAAATAGAATTGACAGTTTTTTTACAAAAAATAAAAACTTAAAAGAAAATTTAACAAAAGTTGGTAAAAATTGATTTTTGACTCAAATATTTTTTCAAAAAATTTGGTTTATGGCTTCCAACTAATTTTAACTTATAACAAATATTGTTTTCAACATTCGGAAAAATTTTTAGTAAAATCGAATTGACAGATTTTTTACAAAAAATAAAAACCTAACAAAAAAACAATACCTACTACAAATTTACTTACTACTCAAATAGCTTTTCAAAAATTAAAAATATTGTCTTCAAACTCTTTTTATTTCACAGAAAATATTGTTTTCGATATTCAGTAGTTTTTTATAAAAATCCAACAGTCCGTTTTTTCATAAAAAAATAAGATCTACAAAAAATAGTACGCAAATTTGGTAAAAATTGATGTTCCGTTCTTGATATCTCTCAAATTACTGTCAAAACTGTCAGTTATATTTTTGTCAAAATTTTACTGAATGTTGACAACAATAACTTTTAAAAGATAAAAGTAGTTTAAAGCCAATATCTCACAGTTTTGAAAAGATATTTGAGTCGAAAATCAATTTTTACCAACTTTCATTAATTTTTTTGTTTAGGTTTTTATTTTTTGTAAGAAAACTGTCAATTATATTTTTGTCAAAATTTTACTGATTGTTGACAACAATATTTTTTAAAAGATAAAAGTAGTTTAAAGCCATTATCTCAAAGTTTTGAAAAGATATTTAGGTTGAAAATCAATTTTTACCAACTTTTATTAATTTTTTTGTTTAGGTTTTTATTTTTTATAAGAAAACTGTCAATTCGATTTTTCTAAAAATTTTTCCGAATGTTGAAAACAATATTTGTTATAAGTTAAAATTAGTTGGAAGCCATAAACCAAATTTTTTGAAAAAATATTTGAGTCAAAAATCAATTTTTACCAACTTTTGTTAAATTTTCTTTTAAGTTTTTATTTTTTGTAAAAAAACTGTCAATTCTATTTTTCTCAAAATTTTACTGAATGTTGACAACAATATTTTTTAAAATATAAAAGTAGTTTAAAGCCAATATATAAGCACAATACTCACAGAACACATGTTACTTGCAACTAAACTAGCCGAGAAATTCCATTGTACGTAGTAGCTGTCGCTCCGCTCTCCCCTCCACGTTTTTCTACCTGTTTGAGATCCCTACTGCTATTTTAATACACAGGTATCTTTGAAAATTGTTCCTATATGTCTATTCAGGTAAGATTTAACATATAAATTAAAAAAATTACTGGTTAAAGTGAAAACATATGGTCAAACATTAATATTTTATAAGAATTTGTTTAAACAATTAAAAAATGGAGTGCACACAAAAATTTTGGGTAAACATTGCAATTTATAGTTTCAAAAACAATATCCCACATCGATCATATAAAGTCATTCACTGTAACTCTAATCCAAGGTGAAAACCCCCAGGCGCTCCACTAAAAGTTTTATTCTTGGATCTATTTTTGTGATCCAAAAATTAGTTTTTCTACTACACACCAGGTGACATTTTATCTTGTACAAATTGGTATCACTTCTAACTATTTCTTCCAAATTACAATTTTCATTTATCTGGAAATGAAGTATTTTTTAAAAACATAACGAAAAGCTAAGGGTTTATTTTGTATGTAATCGAAAAATGGAAATGTTTGACAAACCAAACATAATTTCGTGAAATTTAAATGAAGTGCAAACAAACTTTATTTGAAAAAATACAAAGGTATCATTTTTCCCTAAAAAAAAGAACATAACAATCATCGTTGAACAAAATGGTCGAAGGGCAACTCTCATAATGATTTTGATTGGATCATTGTGATAATAAAATGAGGCTATTGTTCACTCACTCTTAATTTAATTTCTATATTTTTTGCAACGGCCTAGTCACTGATAAAGCTTCGGTTCCCATCGATCACCGAAATCAAGCATCAGTGAGCGTGGTTAGTAGAAAGATGGGGGACCGTCTCGAAACCTACCGCGTGCTGTTGTCATGTGTTCTTTCTGTGTTGTTCTTTCTCCTCTGTCCTTCTGTCTTGTATTAATGTCTTGTGTTGTTATCACTTTATATAGTCTAGTCGCTTAAGGTGCTGTGTCTCTACTCTGTACATTTATGTGCTGAGTAGTATGTAATGTAATGTAATGTAATTTTTATATTTGTTATCACTGGTGTTTTCAAAAAAGCACATGGTACCTCAAATCTCAACTTTGCCGGGATGCGTTCAGAAAATTTGAAATCAATTTAAAATCTCTTTGGACTAACCTCAAAGTGCATGCTCAGCACCTTTCATAAAGGTGGGTTAGGGCCTCGGTGTGGTTTTCGGCTTATACACAGAGCTACGACTCGACTTAAGAAAACCATACAAGAAAAAGTACAAAGGGGTCAAGTCAAGTCACAAGTCGCCTTGGCATGAGATAACCATGCCATGAAACCACTCGCCTAAAATATCGATTTTGTCTTGAGCTATGTGGCATGTAACGCAATCCTGTTGAAACTATGTATATGTCTTCGGTGTACATATTTTTTAATTCAGGGCACAAGAAGTTGGTGATCATCGGCCTATAGTGATTGCCGTTGACGGTGATGGCCCGGCTAGTATCATTTTAAAGAAATACAGAATGATGACGCCTCCAGCTCAAAATCCACAACAAACAGTAACTTTATTTCGATGCCTTTTTATCTCCAATCATCCAAAAATGGACCTTATCGATAAAAATGATTTTTCGACTAACATTTTGATCAACTTGCAACTACTCCAAAACCCAATTAGGGAACACACGACGAGTTGCACGACGACGTCGAGAAATCTCAAAATTTTGAATTCGATAAAAATCACATCGAATTCAATAACTTCCGATATTAAAAATTGCTTGCCCCAACTTGTGGCCCTCTCATCATTAAGTTGGTGTGAAATCTAATGAATGAAATGATTTTAACGGGAAAGTCAAGAATTGAAAACTTAAAACATTGGGCTTTTTTTTCAACAAGGTGGACTCAGGTGCTAAAAAATTCCAAAATGTTAATATACGAGTTTACCTATCTTTAAAGATTTTATTTTTCTTACCATTTTTTTGTATGCATTAGTGGCCTATCTGTCTTTTAAATAAGTAATAGGTAAATAAAAAAATAAAGGTATTTTGAAAAATTTTGTCATTTTCTGTGAAAATTGCGTACAGAACCTCAAAACCATTTTACATTGTTTTGAAACTGAAAGTGTTTGGACATTTTTAAAGTGATACCGATTGGAACCAATTCCGAAATCGAATAACTTCTAAAAATTTAATGAACAAATCGAATAACGCAGTAAATTAAATTGTGTGTTTTTCTTTTTATTATGTATAAGTGACAACCATATAATTTATATATTTATTTATATACTTATATTTTTGTTAAATAAAATAACTAAAAAATACAAAACGTAATGTGAAATATAATATTCGGACTAGTTTTTTTTTCAACCCAACCAAAGTTAATACGGAGACATGGTTCGGGTTTCATTCGAAATTATTCCTCTATATGAAAGACACATTAGTTTAAAAATAACATATTCGTATCATTTAAGTCTTGTTTTTCATTCTTTAGAAAATATGATATAGCTTTATAGTTTCCTTACCAAACCTTAAATGAAGTCCATTATCTGCCATATCATAGATAGTTTTCATAATGAACTGAACTGGACAAGCTGCCTTACCTTTAGATAGTTTTGAAAGCTTTTTTTCCAAGTGCCAATAATATTGTTTTAATTCTTGAATTTTGATGATGTTAAATCTCTTCATTTTAATGAAAATATTATATTCTGCAGAAATAGTTTTTTGTATTCACAAACAAACTTTTCGCATGGTTTAAAATTTGATATTTTTAAAAAAAGAATATGAAAACTATTTTGAAACATTGCTACACCTTCTAAAGAACAGTTTCTTTTTCCTAGAATATTAAGTTATTACTATGAATTATGATTTATTAATATTTTTTCCTTGAACAAAGGTTATCGATTTTTTTACAAATGAAGATGTTGTTTTTGAATTTTTTGAGAGAAAAAAAAAAATGTTTGTTACAAAAGAAAATAATTGAATATGTTTTTGTTTTTTTTTTTTTGGAAACAATTGGTTGAACTATGTTTTTGGTTAAGGAACTTCAAATGTACAGGCACATACATACAAACGGTTAGAAAAGTACATAACATTTCAATTTAAAGTCATTATTTTTGACTTCTAGGAAGTTTGGAAATAAATAATTCCAACAGATGTTGCAGTCAAATTTTAAATTTTAAATACAGCCTTGCCCAAAATTATTGAACCATTAAATTTCTTGCTTTCAGACACTTTGTTAAGTAATACATCTAGTACAAAATGAATTGTAAGATATGTACTACGTGAATTTAATTATTGAATTTCAATTTTGATTTTTTAAAAAAATCTTTATTTTAAAGACGACTTATTCGTCTGAGTTATATTTTGAAACTGATTTAATACAATATGATCGCTTAACTTATATAGGGTTCTTATGTTATTCTTTCGATGGGGTGTCTACTATCTGGGTGGTCTGTTCTTATCTTATTCCCACGATATGGTGTGTCTGCTATCTGGGTGGTCTATGGATGATTGAATATAATATCATCTTTTGTTTGTGTGTTTAAATCTTCGTCTGCATCCTTATCTGGAATTTGTTGCAATGTAAGGCTTTTTTCGTCTGCACTTTTATCTGGGGTTTGTTGCAATGTGAAGTTTTTATCGTTTGCAACTTTATCTTGGATTTGTTGTGATTTGAGGCTTTTGTCATATATAACTCGTGTAGTGAGTACTCGATAACTTTTTTTTCGAAAAGGCTGTATCTCGGTAAATAAGAGATCTGAAAAGGTTAATCTTGCACTATTTTGATTTCAAAATATTTTAGTGGAAAATTGATTTTTTCCAATTTTAAGTAGAATTTTTTTAAGGTCTTTTTTTATATAAGCAAATACCAATTGGATTTTGAAAAAAAAGTTGTGACACATTTTGAAGTGGACAGGAGGAAGGGAGGAAAAGTTAGGTGTTAGAATAAGGGATAAGGAACTCGAGGCACAAGGAAATCGATGAGGATTGAAAAGATGAGTACAGAGTACTGTGTTTTATTTAACATTTTTATCTTTAGGAACTTGAATAATTAATTTTTTTGTGTCGAATTATTTGCGGTGCTATTTTTTTTTTTGAAAAGGTAATGACCCATGTCGGTTAAACGGTCCTCCGTTAACCACAATTATATTTTGTAATTTACTTTGTGCTTTTTCGGAAAATATTTTGGTTTCTTTTTTTTAGGAACTTAGACATCAGGGCTAAAGGACCATTTTTGTCTATTTGAATTCTATATAAATATAAGAATACATAAGTTCTTTATTTTTTTTTTGTGTATATAAAACTAGCGGCCCGTCCCGGATTCGAACGGGTAGACATAAATAGGTATAGATAATGTAGCTTTCTAATGAAAAAAGAATTATTGAAATCGATCCAGTACTTTTTGAGTTTATTCGTTACATACAAAAATACAAATCTTTCCTCTTTATAATATTAGTGTAGATAGGTGGTAGTATAGTTTATACCTAGCAGTCGGCTTGACCCTAGGGTGAAGGTAATTTGCTACATGGCCCTCATACGGCCAATGCTTGTCTATGGTTGTCCCGTTTGGTTCAACATTGCCCCTTCCCAAATGGAGAAGTTTCGGGTGTTCGAGAGGCAGTGTCTACGGCGCTGTCTCGGTTGGCATCGGACACCGGAATCTTCTAATTTGCATTATTATTCTAACGAGGTCTTGTACAACGGAGCTCGGATCAACAGAATTGACAATTTCGTGATAAAACTTGTTCGGGGTCACATAGCGAGAGCTATGACTTCGACCAACAACTTAATTTTCGGGGCGTTCTATCCAAACGACGAATACTTCGGTATGGCACGCTTGAGCGGCTCTATTCCACCAGAGGCATTCCTCTATTTAGATAAATGCGGCCTGATACAGGATAGATTGGCAGTACCGCTTATCTACCACGTCAGGCGTAGAACCGTGGACCGGCGACTCTTGTACGAACGAGACATCCTCGCCCGAGATGGAGCAGAGCTCCTACGGTTCAGTAGGGCTGTGTCCGAACAGGACCGTATTGATAGGAGGAAGCAGGAGAACCAGTTTTGGTGGCTAAAAGAATTTAATATGGGGTAAACCGGGGTGGGGTATTTATTGCCTTGGCCGGCTTACATACTTGTTTTAGTCTTAGGTTTAGGTTAAGTAGAGTAGGGACGGTGGCACTATAAATAAAAAAAAAAAAAAAAAAAAATACAAAAAAAAAAAAAAAAAATACAAAAATACAAAAAAAAATACAAAAAAAAAAATACAAAAAATAAAAATAAAAATTAAAAAAAAAAATAACACTTACAAACATAATCAACAACACATACATATATGGACATGGACATAGCTTTTGCCGCTGTGGTTGCTCTAGTTTTAAGTAGTATGTAGGTAGGTTAGGGGTAGTTTTAAGTTTTATTTTAAGGACTTAGTATGTAAGATATAAAATAAACGATAAAGATGTTAGTTTTTTATATTTTCTAACAAAATAAACGAAAAAAGAAAAAAAAAAAAAAATTAGTTCATAGGCCGAAAGGCATTAATTTAAGAAATCATGAATTCCTTAGAGCGCCCGTTTAGGGCCAGTAAGTTAATTTTAAGTATTATTAGTTAGGCTAGATTTCTGAATTTTGTTAGCATGTAAGTAGATATAAGTTAATATTGAATAAAATTTGAAAAAAAAAAAAAAAAAAATAGTTTATACCTCTTTTATTTTACCATGTATGTTTATAGCTTGCTTGGATTGTTAGGAAATCGGACGGATTTAAAATTTTAGCTAAGCGTTTCTGCTTTTCTTCCACTGAGTAGGATGTTGATATTTGGTCAGCAAATATGTGCCAAATAGAGAGGACTTCTCTACAATTTTCATATAGTTTCGGAGATTCCTTGGTAAAGTATATTGTTGGCTTGTTTTGTCTAATATTTTCTAAGGAAGTTTTGATTTTATAACCAATACTCTCGAATTTTCTAATTTTCGATTTTTAAACAAAAAATTTGTATGTCTTAAAAAAAATTTAAAAACGGCTAACCCGAATCTGCTTAAAACCTTAACCTCCAAGTTTGAACTCAGTCGACCAAATGATTTGGCTGTAAAGGCGAGTACAGAAGGACGGAATAGGAGGGCCCACTTTTTTCGACTTCTTTACCATCGTAATGTCATGTTTGATTAAAATCCCGAGTTCGGAATTTTGTACAGATGCAATACTTCCCATTCTGATTCCAATTCTTCCCCAGTTTTTAAACATATGTCGCAAGTAAAAATAACATTTTGGTTGACCCCAAATCAGGTAAAATTAAAAAAAAATCGAAATAACGGTTTTTTATAAAAAATAAAAAGAGGCTGGGATGCAACCCACACTGATAACTTACCATCCCATCTGTCGGTTTGTCTTGCTTAAAAGTTTGTAGGTTTTCGTGTTTTGTTAAAAAAGTTTTCAGTTGAATTATTCTTCAACATTTTAAAATTACCAACAATATTTTGCATATAATGAAATAGTTTTATTTCAAAATCTAGTTTTGTTAACGAGATTTTTAGTAGAAAACCAATGTTTAAAAATTTGAGTAGCATTTCTTAAATGTTTTTATTTCTAATATAAACAAATACAAATTGGATGAATGAAATTAATTTGAGAGATATCGAGAACCGAATATCAACTTTAACCAAATTTTGATTTTATTTTTTTTACGAAAAAATGGACTGTTGGATTCTTATACAAAAATTATTGAATATCGAAAACAATATTTTCTGTGAGATAAAATAAATTTGAAGCCAATATTTTTAATTTTTGAAAATCTATTTTTAGCAAGTCAAAAAGCAAATTTTTACCAAGTTTTAGTATTTTTAGATTTTTAGCCATAATCTCAAATTTCTGAAAAGTTATTTGAGTCGAAAATCAATTTTCTACCAACTTTGAGTAATGTTGTTTTAGGTTTTTATTTTTTTATACTTTTTGTCAATTCGATTTTTCTCAAAATCTTACCAGATGTCAAAAACGTTATTCTTCATTGCCCAAATTGTTTTATAGATGAAATCATTTTTTGTTCGTAAAATTTTTGAGGTGACAACTTTTTTTCAGTTTTTTTTTGATTTAGAAAAAAAACCGTTAATTAGATTTTTTTTCCAAAAATATATTTGTTTGGTATCACGTTACAATATATAATATAAAATTTAATTCAAGTCTCTAGCGTTATTCATTCGTAAAACATTTAGGGTTAACGAAAATGTTCACCTTTTTTTCAAATTGCTATGGTTAAAAAACCACCCACTCAATTTTCTTGAGAGCCCTTTCTGCATCTTTTGCATTATTATCTGAATAACAAAATTTATTTGAAGCCGATATCTCTACTGGTTCTTGAGCTATGGACGACGAAAAAACGTCGCGAACGTACGTACACACGCACGCACAGACATCTCTATTAAAATCTTTTATTTCGACTCTAGGGACCTTGAATCGTCGAGAAATGTCAAAATTTTCAATTCGGCAAACCGGACCGATTACAATAACTTCGTATGGGAAATTAAAAACAAAAAGTACTCTATCTAAATTTGTTTTTGACTCCAATATCATTGCAAAAAAGAAATCAAATTAATTTCATCTTATGACAAAATATTGTTTTCAACATTTGGTAAAATTTTTAGAAAAATCTAATTCACATTTCTTAAAAAAAAAATAAGATTCTACAAAAAACAGGCAACATTTTTTAAAACTAATTTTTTTTTCGAAAATTTCAAGAATAGATGAAGTTATTGACTTTAAAATTTCTTTAAAATTTTATAATTTTATATTTTGCTGTTAACGTTAGATAATGTTCTTAGAAAAATCCAATCGGTATTTTTTTTTTAAATAAAAACTTTTAAAAAAATGCTGCTAAAATTGATAAAAATTGGGGTTTGACTAAAAATTTCGGGAGCACAAACAGATATATTGAAGTCAAACTAATTTTATCATATGCAAAATAATGTTGCCAACTTTTACTTATTTGTAAACTTTCTTTTTACAAAACACGGAAACCAACGAAAACGACAAATTTAAAATTTTTTGTATCTCACACAAAATATTGTTATTAAAATTTTGTTAAAGTTTTAGAAAAATTGACTGACGGGCACGAGAAGGAAGTTATTAGTGCGTGGGTCGCACAGAATACAGTCAAGTGTCGTTAAATCGCACGACCTTGGAGACTAATTCAAGGATCCGTAATGTGAAAATATTCGGTTTCCAAATGTTTCCTTCAATCAATTGTGACATGAGCTGTGTGATAAGTTGCGCTTTCTTTTTAAAACCACAGCTCCTTCACATCATGCTTGTTCAATTGATGTAAAAAAAAGTCAGTATAATCATAGCTCTATAGCTGTCATTATTGACTGTAGCGGTCTGGCGTGCATCGTTTTCAAAAAAGTACGACCCAATTATTCTACCATCCCATAAAGCACACCAAGAACTCAGTTTTTGTGGATGTAACGGTGTCTCAACATACACTTGAGAATCATCATCATTATCCAAATTATGTCAGTTTTGTTCATTGACGTATTTATTCAAGCAAAAGGGTGTTTCAAATCGGAAGCGTGGTTTAGGGGTCAGCCTATTCATGTTAAAATTCCAAACTGAACTTAAGATAAATCACCTTACATTTGAAAAAATCTCTGTCAGTTAAAATAGTGTTGACAGCTTAAAGTTCTATACCTCTAAGACAAACACTGGGTGCTCGAGCTCAATAATTTTGACCAAGACTGTACTCTCGCTCGATTAACGATGCGTTGCACTATATTTGTAGATACATGACGTGTTGTACTGTGTACTCTGGGTATAAAGCTTTTCAAAATGTCATAGAAAATAATTTTAATATTCAGATCAAGTTGTTGATGCTTGATGCGATTGCGATGGTGTCATGGTGGTGTTCGTTTTGTTTCACTATGAAATATTTATACTTTGTGTGGATTCTACTTCCTGGAAGCAAATTTGACTATAAAAGTCAAGAACTGCAGTGCAATTTAAATGAAAATTGCAATAAATCATATCTACCTACCTGTACCTACTGTCTACCTACCGTCAAGACCAAAAAACGAACAAACCTAACCTAACCTAAGTTTTTAGTGATGTTGCAATCTCTGAAACTCTGAATGTTACCCCTTCTAAATATATAACGTTTCAAACAAGAAGCATTTCTCTAGAATCTCAGAACTCTCAAATCCTCGGATGATGATGATGGAAAATAGAATTAATGGATTTTCTTTATTCAAACTCTACAGGTGACGAGTTGAAGCTCTGACAACGACAACGACTACGACTTCGACTCCGAGAATGATACCGACAACAATGCCTTTTGAGTTTAGTACAATGTATATATAGAAAGCAGAGCTATCCAGAATACCTTTCCTGTATAAAGTTTCTTTTTCGTTACGTTCGATTTAGCAATGCATAAAGATTTAAAGTGGTACGTGCAATGAATCAAGCTATGCAGATTTTGAACTCAATTACGTTTGGAAAATGTGACTGCTTTTCAATGTGATGCTGATGCCTCCGGTGATCATTTGAAATCGACGACATTTTGTGCAATAATAAATTAGATGGCTGAGGTGATGGAAAATGCTTGAGTGATTTAAATTCAGGAAATCTTCTATATATAAATGGTTGCATATTTGTAGTATATGACTTCTTTTCGTCGTTTATGTGGTAGAGTGGTAAATAGTATTTAATTTTGAGATTCTTTTAAATGGTTTGTGGCCATTTAATCAATTTTTCAATTTATTTTTTCTTTAAATAATTTATTGCAAAAGTCCAGAAACCACATCAAGTTAAAATAGAATTATCATAAGCTTGGAATAAGGGTTGTACTTAATTAGATATTACTTATATTTTTAGCTAACTTAATAAATAAATAAATTCAAAAAGAAATAGTTTTGAATCAAATTTATGAGAAAATGAACATTTTAAGAGAAACAGAAATTTAAGTTGGAAACACTATTTTAATTGACGATCATTTTGCCAGTTGTCAAGTGATTTAGTTTAAGTGTGGTTTAAGATTTCAACATGAATAGACATAGGGCCAAAAAAAGTGTCCAAATAGTGCAAACTTATTTTAAAAATCATACTTCTGTTTGAAATTTAGTTAAGCGCCTTTTTAAAAAAATAAATTGTATTGTAGTTTCCATTTTTTTTTTTAAACCATTCATTTTTGGCCGTAAAAAATGAAAATGAAACCTACATATACCTCAAACCTGCTTTAACCTTAATTTATAAATTTGAACTCGACAAAATAATTTGTGCTGTAGCGACGAGGACAGGCGAAATCTCAAGGCCCAATTTTTTCGATATGTCACTTTTCTCAAGTTTGAAATGTTTGAAGATTTTAATACGTGAAATATAGATCCTTTATGTCCCAAGTAAAAATGAAGCCACAATAAGCTTTTTACCATCGGAACAAGAACATTCATAAACAAAACAGTCTTTTAAAGAGTGTTGATGTTGTTGTTTTTGAAAAATTGTGTATGATAGGTAAATAGAAAAGCTAAAGATCAATTGGGAATGCCCTTCAAAAAAAAATAAAATTATGAATCTGACCAAGGCAGGACATTTGCTGGGGAAGTGAATCTCTATTTCCTTTTCCTGTTCGTCCCCACATAACTCATTGTGATACTAAACTTTACGCTATGTCTACTTGTATTCCAATGACTGCTACATATTGTATAGATCCTGGGTACTATATATCTCGACTGAGTGTTCAGCCAATTCGTCAGGCCCTTTATTTCCCTTTATATCTTTATATGACATGGAACCTAAGTAAGAGTAATTTGGAGATTAATTTTCAGACTCAATAGTTAGTCCCGATATTGTTAGATAAGTGTTGAAGATGATGCTTATTTTAAGACCAAAAATAACATACAATTAAAAATACGGTTCCTTAAAAATAAGTTTTGTTTCAACTTCTTCAGCTTCTTTCAATTTAAAAAAAAACATTTTTTTTAATTTTTTCAGGGACTAATAAATCAAATTGAATTATTAACTTCCCATAGGAAGGTCTTGTAATGGGTGCGATTTGTCAAATTGAAAATTTTGACATTTCTCGACGTTTCATGGTCCCTAGAGTCGAAATAAAAGATTTTTAGAAAGACGTCTGTGCGTGCGTGTGTACATGCGTTCGTACGTCCTTACGTCCGTACGTCTGTACGTTCGCGACGTTTTTTTCGTCTTCCATAGCTCAAGAACCAGAGGAGACATCGACTTCGAATAAATTTTTTAATTTTTTTTTTATAATTAGCGAACACTAAAAGGCTTTTTTGTATACCTTTAATATGCCAAAGACACAGTGTGAGCATTAGGAAAAGAGGGAAAAATACAGATAATAAGGCAGAAAGATAATAAGGCAGAAAGATGCAGAAAGGGCTTTCAAGAAAATTGCGTGAATGGTTTTTTTACTATAGCAGTTCAAAATAAAATGCACGACTGTGTCGCACGAACTTGCTCCTGTATTCAAAGAGTCTGTTTAAAAAAGTATCTATGTATATAAGATTTAAAAATATACCTGTAAAATAAGTTTGTCTTCAAAGATATAAATGCCATTTGATTTGTCGAAAAAACCTCCATTTTTCAATTCAAACATTCAATACAGTTTAAATAATTTAAAAAAAAAACTAATTTAAGATTCAAAATTTTACCTGAAAAATAAGTTTGTCTTCAAAAATTTAAATGCCATTTTATAAATAAAAAAAACCCTTGATCGTAAGAGCGGTTTTTTTTTAAATTAATTTTTTATATATAAAATTTTTCAATTTTGTTCTAAAAATATTTTTGGTATGCAGTTGTTTAGTGATTGTAAATATACGCTCTACATTTGAATTTCGTAAAAAAATATTAACCCGTTTTTGAGATATAGAATTTTGAAAAAAAAAATTCAATATTTTTTTAAAAATCCCAAAAAAGAATAATTGCACTTTTGATAATCAAATATTGTTAAAGCAATATAAGAGCTTATTCACAAAAAAAATTATTGAAATCAGTGCATAAGTTGCTGAGAAAATTAAAAAACAAAATAACGGTTCTATGAGCGGTACCTTTCCTGAGCAATACAAAAATATGTTTTTCTTATTAAAAGAAGCCAAGTTAAAAAATAAAATTTTAGAGAAAATTAAAAAAAATCTATCGGTTTGTTTTTGAGAAAATTCGAATTATCGTTTTTTGACCAAAAAAATTGTATGGGGGCCACTGTTATTTTTGATCTTAAAAAAAAA
Organism: Eupeodes luniger; assembly: GCA_951509635.1. NCBI lineage: Eukaryota > Metazoa > Arthropoda > Insecta > Diptera > Syrphidae > Eupeodes > Eupeodes luniger. The sequence goes on from OX608075.1 coordinate 37,283,732, forward strand.
ATGAAAAAAACGCCTAACGCGAATCTGCTCAAAACTTTAACTTCCAAGTTTGAACTCAACCGACCCAATGGTTTAGGCTGTAGGAGCGTGGACAGACAGACAAAATTTTGCACGAATGCAAAACTTGCCATATAGTTCCTATATGTCGCAAGTAAAAAAAGGTGAACATTTTGGTAAATATCTTATGAACAAATGACGCTAGACACTTGAATTAAATTTTATATTATATATTGTAACGTAATACAAAACAAGTACATTTTTGGAAAAAAATCCAATTAACGGTTTTTTTTATAAATCAAAAAAACTGAAAAAAAATGTTGTCACCTCGAAAATTTTACGACCAAAATATAATTTCATCTCCAAAACAATTTTGTGCAACGAAGAATAATGTTTTTGACATCTGATAAAATTTTGAGAAAAATCTAATTGACAGTTTTTTTTTATAGAAAATAGAAACCTAAGAAAAACATTACTCATAGTTGGTAAAAATTGAATTTCGACTCAAATATCTTTTCAAAAACTTAAGATTAGGGCTTCAAACTTATTTTATCTTATAAGAAATATTGTTTTCAACATTCAGTCAAATTTTGAAAAAAATGGAATTGACAGTTTTTGTACAAAAAATTAAAAACCGAAAAAAAAATTAACAAAAGTTTGTAAAAATTGATTTTTGACTCAAATATCTTTTCAAAACTTTGAGATATTGGCTTTAAACTACTTTAATCTTTCAAACAATATTGTTGTTAACATTCAGTTAAATTTTTGGAAAAAATCGAATTGACAGTTTTTGTACAAAAAATTAAAAACCTAAAAAAAATTTAACAAAAGTTGGTAAAAATGACTAAAATATCTTTTCAAAAATTTGAGATAATGGCTTTTAACCAATTTTTGCTGATAAGAAATATTGTTTTCAACATTCGATAAAATTTTGAAAAAAATCGAATTGACAGTTTTTTTTACAAAAAATAAAAACCGAAAAAAAAAAACAATACTAAAACTTGGCAAAAAATTACTTTCGACTCAAATAGCTTTTCAAAAATTAAAAATATTGGCTTTAAACTTATTTTAATTCACAGAAAATATTGTTTTCGATATTCAATATTTTTTTTTATAAAAATCCAACAGTCCGGTTTTTTCATAAAAAAAATAAAATCTACAAAAAATAGTACGCAAATTTGGTAAAAATTGATACATATAGACAAACTTTTAAGCAAAAATTGACAGAAGGGATGGAAAGTTATCAGTGTGGGTCGCATCCCAGCCTCTTTTTTATTTTTTTTTAGTTCAAAAAAGAATCAACAAGTTTTCAAAGTTGCTCATCAATTTATTTTAGTATTTTTTTTTTATAAAATATCATTTATACTTGAACTTAAAGAGCTCTGTCTTCCTTTCAGCATTGTGTTTAATTTTAAAAACACTATTACATTTATATTTTTAACACAGTAAATAAATACTTAATATACAATATTGATTATAATATTATTTATTTTAGCATAATTACTGTAACAAATTCAGCATAAACACTTTAGAGACTATGTTATGTAGAAACCAAAGAATAGTTAATTAGCAATTTCCTTTTTCAAAGTTATTTTAAAAGCATAGGCTGTAAGTGGAGTCACTATAGAAAGTTTAAACAAAGGATATTGCTGTTAACCGAAACCAATTAAAAATAATTGAACTTAACTGCTTTCATTTAATTTGTTTTATATTTTTTTTTCATAGTTCCCCAGTTATAATGTAATATAAAAATGCAAAGACCTGCAAAAAAACAATCTTGTAACTTATTGAAACTCGTAGATTCTAATAATGAAAACAAAAGTTGGAAATTTTTATCACAATAATCGAATCCTGTGATACTTACACAGATATATATCTACCTATATATGCATAACAAACATGGCATTAAAAATCCTGTGTATATAATCATTGATAATTCAGAAAGTGTCACCGAATTATTTGTATCTGAGCTCGTTATCAGTGAAATGTGTTAACCAAAGTTTGTAAGCCTTGCATAAGTCAGTTGATGGTATAATTAGCACGTCGTCGTCGTTGTAGTCGTTATAGTCGTGAGTTGGTTGCTTATGTATTCAATTGAATAAATTATTTATTTGCTATTTTAACTTTTATTTGTATATTTTAAATGTTATTTCTGAATTAACACGAATGAAATATTCATGTAGTTACGTTACAAATGTTGTTTATCCTATATCCATTCTATGTTTATAGATAATACCATAATACGATTGTGATTTCATGTATGGTCCAGATCTTACACCCAAAAAGTATTTTGTCAGCTTTTTTAGTTATATGGAAAAAGTATAGTATTTTTTAGAGTCGAAAATGAATTTTTTGAATCAAAAAGTCTGTATTACCATTTTAAGTTCATACAAAATGGAAATTAGATAAAGGTATTGCCAGAGTCAAGATTTTTGTAAATATACATATTTTTAGCAATTCATATAAACTATGATTACTTAAAATACCCTAAGTATGATTTATTTTATTTCTGATAAACGCGACGTAGACTGATAGTACACTTGGGTGTATACATACTTTTTTTGGAAATGCTTAATTCATGTACCTGATCAGTGTAACATGGCTTTTTCAATCGGATCATCTCTTTGAAAAAAATTAGAATAACTTCTTCTATGCCAGCTTGATATTAATTTAAATTTCTCAGTCAAATAGATTACAAGGAAAGAAAGACTTGTCACTAATAAATTGTACCTAATTCCGTAGCAGTGGAGGAGACAATTTCATGACGAATTGTAACGAGAAGTACTTTTTTATGACAAAATGATTTTATATTTTCCAAAATGGATCCGATTCAAAATGTATTTTACGATGTTAAATGTTCAGGATTTTGAGGAAAAGTAGGTTTTGTAAATTTATAATTAAGGCATTGAGAGCAGAAGTGGCGTAACCCCAATATGCACTTATTCAGAAAACCGCGATTTAAAAATTTAAGAAAAAGAAATGTTTTTGTTTTGGTCTAAGAAAAGTTTCGTGCATTTTTGCATTAATTTATGAGCATGAAATCCAGAATGAAGCAAAACGCTTTTGGCATCTGGTAAAATTTGGAGAAAAATTGAAGTAACGGTTTAAAAAAAAAAATAAATAAAAAAAAACAACAAAAAAACACTACTAAAAGTTATTAAAAATTGACTTTCGACACAAATATTAAAGATATTTCCCCCCAAACTAGTTCATACATAAAATATAGTTCAAAACATTTTTAGAAAAATCGAACTGTCAGCTTTTTTACTTGCGACATATAGGAACTATATGGCAAGTTTTGCATTCGTGCAAAATTTCGAACTCGAGATTTTAATCAAACATGATATTACCGCGATTCCGTCCGGTCTGTTTTGTCTGTCTGTCCACGCCTCTACAGCCTAAACCATTTGGTCGATTGAGTTCAAACTTGGAAGTTAAGGTTTTGAGCAGATTTGCGTTAGGTGTTTTTTTCATTTTTTTTTTAAGATCAAAACTAACAGTGGCCCCCATACAATTTTTTTGGTCAAAAAACGAAAATTCGAATTTTCTCAAAAACAAACCGATAGATTTTTTTAAATTTTCTCTAAAATTTTATTTCTTAACTTGGTTTCTTTTAATAAGAAAAACATATTTTTGTATTGCTCAGGAAAGGTACCGCTCATAGAACCGTTTTTTTGTTTTTTAATTTTCTCAGCAACTTTTAAACCGATTTCAATAATTTTTTTTCTGAACGAGCTCTTATATTGCCTTAACAATATTTTATTATCAAAAGTGCAATTTTTCATTGTTTGGATTTTTAAAAAAATATTGACATTTTTTTTTCAAAATTCTATATCTCAAAAACGGGTGAACATTTTTTTACGAAATTGAAATACAGGGCGTATATTTACAATCACTAAACAACTGCATACCAAAAATATTTTTAGAACAAAATTGAAAAATTTTATATATAAAAAATTAATTTAAAAAAAAACCGCTCTAACGATTTTCAAAAAAAAAAAATTTGAAAAATCAAGAGGGTTTTTTGATTTATAAAATGGCATTTAAATTTTTGAAGACAAATTTATTTTTCAGGTATATTTTTAAATATTATATAGATACTTTTTTAAACAGACTCTTTGCATACAGGAGCAAGTTCGTGCGACCCAGTCGTGCACTTTATTTTATAAAAGAATGTACGAAAATCAAATATAAAACGTATTTTAATAAAAAACTACAATTAAAAAAAAAAACAAATTGGATGAATGAAACTAATTTGAAGTCAATATCTTCTATTATTCACGAGATATGTAAAACCGAACATCAATTTTTACCAATTTTGCGTATTATTTTTTGTAGATTTTAATTTTTTATAAAAAAAGAGACGGTTGGGTTTTTATAAAAAATTTACTGAATGTCAAAAAAAATATTTTCTGTGAGATAAAATTAGTTTGAAGCCCATTGTTTTAGTTTTTTAAGAGATATTTAAGTGGAAAGTAAATTTTTACCAAGTGTTAGTATTGTTTCTTTTAGGTTTTTATTTTTTGCAAAAAAACTTTGAATTTGATTTTTTTCAAAATTTCACCGAATGTTAAAAACAATATTTCTTATAAAATAAAATTTGTTTGAAGCCATTATCTCAATTTTTTTAAAAGAAAATGTTAACCAACTTTTAGTAATGTTTTTTTTTTTTGGGTTTTTATTTTTTGCAAACAAAACTGTTAATTCGTTTTTTCTCAAAATTTTACTGAATGTTGACAACAATATTTTGTATAAGATACAATCAGTTTAAACCAATATCTCAAAGTTTTGAAAAGATATTTGAGTCGAAAATCAATTTTTACCAACTTTCAGTATTTTTGTTGGTTTTTGTTTTTTGTAAGAAAACTGTCAATTCGATTTTTCTCAAAATTTTACCAGATGTTAAAACCGTTTTTTTTCGTTGCACACAATTATTTTAGAGATTAAATTAATTATTATTTTTGGTATGCAGTTATTAAGAGCTTATTGATATACGTTTGTTTTTGAGAAAATTTGAATTTTCTATTTTTGACCAAAAAGGTTATACATATGTGGATTGTGGACTAATGTTATTTTTAGTCTTCACAAAAAATGAAAAAAACCTCTAAAGCAAATCGGCTCAAAAACTTAATTTCCAAATTTCAAGTCAATGGAACCCAATGATTATGGGCTGTAGAACCCAGGACATACAGACAGATAGACGAACGGAATCGGGGACTCCACTTTTTTCGACTTTTCTATCATCGTAATCTCATGTTTGATTAAAGTTTCTCAAGTTCGAAATTTTTTACGAATACAAAACTTGCCATATATGTATGTCGCAAGTAAAAACCCGATTAAAGATTAATTTGGTCACACGAAAGTCGGTTTTGAGAAGTATCCTATAAAAACGAAATTTGTATTCTTTACTAAATTTATTTTTTTTAATGAAATTGATTTTTTAAATTAACATTGTAAACATTTTTGATTTCAAGTTTTCAAAAAACTGATATTTTTTTGTAATCTTGAACACAAAAAGGGAAATGTATTTTAAGCTCTGAAATTTGAGAAGAGACGTCATGGTTTGTTAGGACTGACGAAGCACATTGGTATAGGTTGATCTAATGTGGGATGAAAAACATTTGAACGAAGAAATTAACAGACAAAAGTTTTTGAGTTGTCTGTCTTCAGACTTCTGAAGTTTATAAAGGTTTTCTTTCCGTATTCTTGCTGACGTGACTTTTGCCTTAGTAGATTGTGGTTCAAGTCAATTGTAGTTTCAGATATTGAACATATTTCACATCTAAGAAACATGTTATGGGTGTCAACTTACCACCACAATACCCACAGATTGAAAATTTAGTAATTTTGTCTTGTAGGTATCTAATTTTCAATATTTAAATTAATTAAACAGAAAACGTTGAATTTGCGATTAAAATTACTCCAAAGTTCCATAAAACTAACAATTTATTTTGTCTATTCAAAATTCAACTTCAAGCTTTAACTTCCAAATACCCTCAACAGGTATTTAAAAATTACATATTATCCAATTACAGAAATATTTGGAGACATTGCAAAAAGTTACTTGAAACATAAAAATTGTATTAGAAAAGCAGAGTATTCTTAAACAAAACTTGTCTATTCGAAAAAGAAGTCATGAGCTCTTGGACTTATTTCGATAATTTAGAGTACAAAATAACATAATAAACATCAATTGTAAAATAAGCGTGTAATATTCTTTTTCTCTCTAAATATATATTCTTCACAAACATTCTACGCATCTAATACAATTCATTCCAAAAAGAAATGATTTCATTAGATATTCTTATGAAATTCACTTTTCTAAATTATTATCATTTCAAAATGTTGAATTCATATATAAAACTAGAAAAGTACTCTACTCTACTACCTGAAAATGAATTTTATTTCCTTCTGTAATTTTAAATTGGCTCCCTCAAAGGGAAAGGATAATAAATGCTCTATACTATAGTTATACGTTATTAGGTAGCTTCAGCATTACTCTACAAAAATATCTTTATTCTAGAAGCTAAAATTAAACCAATTATAAAGTGATGGCAATGATAAATCTATTTATTTTCTCTGTAGGTATGTATAAGTAGATATTACTTTTATGTATGGAAAGTCATAAATTTCATTAAGCTATTCATTTCAAACGAACTACGTCATAATCCTACAAAAGGTAATCCTATAAACAGGGTATTTCTAAAATTTCTGAAAAATTGCTCCTTAATGAAAAAAAAACTAAAAAATGTTACAGAATTATCACTTTTGTTACCAAATATGCTATTAAAAGTCCAAATTCTACGAGTATTCGATCAAGTTAAGGCTTCGCCAATAAGAAGTCTCACTTTAATAAGCACACTTCTTTCACAGCTGTGACTGTCATCTTTTGGCATTTGACAGAAAAACACTATTCCAATTCTAAAAATGAAACTGCTATTTTTGCTATTGCTATCTCTTTCGTAAGGGACTTAAACTGGTTTCCTTGAACTTAGAAGAAAGCTTCAAGATCAATGTTGTATCACAATGGCCAATAAACTGGCCTAAGTGTGTCCTACTCTATCACGGAGAACCACTTTAACCCAACCTAACCTAACCTTGGAGCCACTCTTAGATTTTCTTGGTAGATTTTCTATAAAAGTTTCTGGACCGTGGTGGCCAACGGTTTTTTTTTTAAATTCAATACCTAAAAACTTTTTCCTTAGGGGTTGCACGTACAAGATAAGGTTTATGCCAATGATACACAATCAATTCAAGACTTACAAGTTGACGAAAATGATTCAACGCTATCATGCTATTATCATCAATCAATTTAAATGATCTACGTTCAATACTATCCAAAAGATTTAAGTAAGTTGCAGGCCCACCAGCCCAGAGATGGGAGTTGTACTCAAGCTTTGAACGTATAAAAGTCTAGTTGATAACATTCAGATCAGAGGGGGAGAAAAACCTCTTACATCACCTTAAAAAACCCAAACCTCTTGCTGCATTTTTAGCAACATCGCTTATGTGATCGTTCCACAAGAGGTAGTTGTACCTAAGATACACATGCCGAGAATTTCAAGGTTTTCAGTCTTCTTGCATCAAGCAAGTGCCACACATTGATAGTGGCAAAGGTGTTCAATTATGTTTGAATGACAGTAAGCAGCATTGAACTTTCGATGCATTAAATTCTACTCGATTTATAATTCCCCATTTAACAAAGCTGTCCAGGGCACAATTTAATGAGCCTATCATACATTGCCGTTGAAAGTCCACATCCGAAGAGCAGGATTATGAATCTAAAATGAAAAGCTGAGAGTATTTTTGTCAGCGAAAGGGGATTTGAAATTTCACACTGGAGATCATTAAAAAATGGAAAATAGTGTCGGAGACAGAACGCAGCCCTGGGGTACACCAGCATTTAATTTTGTTTTTCTCAGACTTGAACCAATCCAATACTACTTGTACTGAACGGTCCGAAATGTAACTTTTACCCAACGAAGGGGGGATTCGTCAAACAGAAGGGATGCATTTTCGATAAGAGAGCCTAATGCCAATCTCTATCAAAGGCTTTGGAAATATCAAGTGCATTAATCTTACTTTTTCCTAAACGAAGCAAAGATTTGTTCCACTGTTCTGTGGAACCTATTACTGAAAAATCTTCAGTTAAGGAGCCTTCAGTCTTCGAGATATTTTTTGAGTTGAAAATTAATCAATGGCCTTGGAAAGAAGGGACGCAAGTGAAGTTTTGAAACACCTTGAACAAAATTCCTTTATTGTTTCAAATTTGTTAGTGCTGATTCTGAATCCAAACTTCGATATAAGATGTATGTGCTCAAATTTAGAAATACCCTTTTCCAACATTATTTTTATAAATTTGTTTGTACATTTATTTATAAAACTTGATGTTATAACCTTTAGACTACGAGTTTGTTACACCTTTTGTGTTTTAAAGTTAAGAACCGATTTAAATGCTTCATGACTTTTTTAAGTTTTATGTAGGGCAGGTGAAGACTTACAACCACTAAGGATTTTTTGAAAAATAAATAATATACTGAAAACATTTAAATGGAATATTAAAGTAAGGGATTGTAGATTTAGAAAATCATCACGAATTGTATTGAAAATGAATTTAGATAGCCTCAAAAAACCCAACATAAAGTTTTTTTTCTAATTTATAAAAGGTTATTTTTCAAAAACCATAAGTGATAAATTTATTTTGAAGTAAGATTTATACTAAGGCCATACAAAACCTTAGAAAAAGCATATTTAATTGCCAGTTACATGACCTTTTTCAATAATTTACAGGCACTCAATGAGTTATTAAAACCCTTAACACGTTTACGTTTAAGCAGTACGAGATTAGGAAAATAGAAAAGGTTTCAAGAGGAGATACCGGTGAACGATAGTCTTTAAGTTTTAAATATCAACATGAGTTGGAAAACAAGCATTGCACATTCTTGATGTAAAAATAAAAAAGAACACCTATACTTGACAGTATGTTCGAAATCGAGCTCAAGGGTAAACTGATGAGCATTCCTAGAAGTGCGAGTATTAAGTTTGAATTGTTACATATCTTTCTAACTTGTTTGAATTTATTCCTTTTTGTCTTCCCCAGCGGGGTTGGCTTTATAAGAACGGAAACCTACATCTCTGATTCTAATAACCTCTTTACAGCTAGAATCAAACCATTAGTTTGTCTTTAGATTTGACAGATTTTTTCATATTCGGGATAAAATTGCTAATGCCCCAAGGAGTTTAGTTTGTACTCAAATTTGCACTGGAATCGACGTCACTATTGAGGAAGCATAGTGACCAGTTAAAGTTACTGAAGAATTCTATAGAGCTGGTCGTCAAAAATGTAACCAACAGCTTGATACACACTATCAACTAAACCGTTTGAACTAGCTTAGCTCATAATCGTTTTTGCAACTTTGGAAGCACCCTGTTCTCATCTTGAGTCGTATAATAATTTACATGCATGTTCTACACTCAGACACTATCAACCAAAAATAAAACGAAAAAAACCTTGAATTCAATTTCCTCTGTCAAACTATGTACCCATATCTCCGTCAGTAATCCAGTCAAAAAAAGTACTCCTTTTTAGATAAAACTCAATATACTAATGCTACAGAGCTCTTGAACAACGATTGTCTAAGAAAAGAAGGATACCCTAAAAATTCCTATAACAAGCATACCTACCTATCTTACCTAGGATGATTCTGTTTTACAAAGTTTGTTGCTACAAGAGGCACATATGCAGCAGAGTAGATATGTGGAACTCAAACATAGTTCCAACGTTAACGTTCTCCTTGAATATAGTAACGTTATACCGTATCAAACGACAATGAACGACAAAAAGAACGAACGAATGAAATAACAGTGCGCCATATCAACATTACCATCACTGTTACGGTTACAGTCACAATCTTACCATCACCATCACCATCATCAACAACCGGAAAAAGAAGTAAATCTCTCAAGAAAAAGGCTTCAGAGCAAAGCTATTCATATTTTCATAGCCTGCAGATTTGTATCCTTTGTAGCTACTATCCGAGTAGGAAGGAATATATGTACGACTTACAGTACATCCCCAGCTGCTGAAAGTGGCAAAACTTCAAAAATACTTCTCGCATAACGTAAATCGCACATGTATACAACAGTAACAACAATTCAACCATCCGTCGCAACTCGCAATTCAATTCTGCCGTTTTACCTCGTCCTCGTTTTCGTTTTCTTCCTCGTCCTTTAGCTTCGAGATATCTTCTATAAACTCATTCCAGAGCCAGAGTCAGTGTTAGGCTATAGCTATAAGTTCATTGTTGGCTCACATGTAGCATAGTCTAAGCAGCAAAAGCATAAGCATAAGCATAACAAGCCAGGCGATAACAAATCCTTCTTCTTGCACAACATGTCGGATCCTTTTCCAGTTGCAATTGCAATTCACATAACACATAACGAAGACTGTGTCACACCCCCGCCGCCGCCGCGCCACCCACCCCTGCCACATTCGTCGCTGCCACCACATCACGCTGCCACCTTGGTCTCCATTTCCACCGTCCCGCCACCATCCATGCCGCTGCTTCTATGATTTCCGGAAACAAAGTGTTAACTTCTTCCGCATGATGGCTTTGGTAAAAATAAAAAAGAAAACCACTCCCATTCCATAAAGACTTAGTTTCCATGAATAGGACGACAAACTGGTGCCAGTTTGCGGTGTGGCGGCTGGCTTCTAGTCTCGTTAGACCCTCATTTAATAAATTTCCTATGGCAACATATCCCCTGATGGTACTGGTTTGGTTGGTGTAGTATCCTAGCCTCGGTTACGGTTTCAGAGAGCTCAGTGCTATAGGCACATGTGTGTTGAGCATGCTTAGCATTACCGGCAGCAATTTCACTTAGTTTTCACCCCCGCGGTGTTGCTCAACGTCACCACACCCCCCACCAACCCCTCCACCCAAAAAATCAAGGAAAAAAAAAACAACAAACAAATAGGCAACCGGATGTGGAAGTGGATGTGAAGGAGGAAGGGGAAGCCATTTTCAGGTTGTATTTAGAGGACTTTTTTCGGCTTTTTACCTTGAGTGTTGAAAATTTATTTATTCACATATTTCTGGATGTGTTAAGGATGCCTGATGAATATGTTCGTGCTTCCTGCTGTGTGCTGTACAGTGTGCATGGTGGTTATTCGTTCGTTCGGGTGTTTGGTTATGGTTGGTCCTGCTCCTGTTCCTGCTCCTGCTGCTGCTCCTACTCCTGGTGCAATGCAGTCAGGTGTTGCACGTATTTCCGCAATCGTTATTTTCATGCGAAGCGTGCTAGTCCGTATAATATAATTTGTTTTTGCAAAAATATGTATGAATGAACACACACATACATACCTACCCTATACACAGATAATAAGGACGATACAACATCGCTCGCAGTCCGCTCACAGGATTCAAATTGAATTGCAAAAGCACTGAGCACAACAACGTGTATCTAAAACCTTTTGCAATTTCACATAGTGAGTTGAGTGTACAGGAAAAGGAATGATTCGTTTTGATGGCATGACTTGGGCTTCCAGGACAAAACTCTCATCTATTAACACCGAACAGCTGGACTTAAGGTCATCACGTGGGTAATTTGACTTTTTTGTTGTTGTTTTTGCCAGAGCTCTTGCCAATATAAGCATAAAATAAGCAGATTTGAGTGCTGTTTTTTGGCTTCAGTTTACGTGGTTGTTAAGGTAGTTTTAGATATCAGAGGAGTTCGTGCACAAAAACAAATAGGTACACAAATCTAAAAACGCATTTAGGGATTTGGAATTGTAGGTAGGTAAATAGTGATTCTAATATCCATTGTGCATTAAGTCATTATATTTATGCTTCCCCAAAGAGCAAATTATAGAAAGAGATGGTTGCATTTTGCACGATATAGATAATGCATAATCAAAACTATAATTTTGAGTATTGGTTTTTAAAATTTCTTAGAAATATGTTGGACATTTGTTTAGATGAGCTAAAATATAATACAATTTAAAAAAGTACGTATACGCCTGAGTATACCATAGTAAACATGACCATGATCACCATTAGAGTTAAAGCAGATCCTAACAAATTTAAATGGCCACCTTGGCTTCACTGGTTGAAGGAAAGGTCCAATTTTCGATGACTTTGACGATTATGTTTTCTTTGAGGAACCTGGTGGTTTGCGGCTAATAATAGACTTGCAACTTTAGAAAGCCCAACAAATCAAATCACACATTCTTGGTGGCCAATCCATAAAAGATTGTGTCTTGAGATTCTTTGGTGTTACATCACCATACTGTTGAAACCACATGTCTTCGGTGTCCATGTCATCCAGTTTCAGGCCACAAGAAGTTGTAATTATTGAACTATAGTAATGGCCATTCACGGTAGTGGGACGGCCAGCATCATTTTCAAAGAACAACATACCAATGACGCCTCCAGCATCATTGCTAAAAATGATTTTTCGAAACTTTCAACAGCTCCCAAATCCAAAAACACACGACGATGTGTATGGTCGTTTGAATTTAGCTCCACGTCTTGCTTGACATTGTTACTTGCCAATGGGGATATGTTTTTAGTGTCTGATTAAACGAAGATATTTTGATAGAAATTAAAAGAAACAATATGACCTTTTTTATTTGTCAAAATCAATCTATCCCTACTGGATGTTTTCTGAATAATCAAACTATATTATATTACCTGAAATTTTCAACATTTGAAATTTTTTGAAATTGCTGTAACTTCTAAACGCTTGATCTTAGACAAAAATGACCAATTAATTGTCTATGAAAAACCTTAATAATTTTGTATGCTCAGGTGGGATTTTTGGGGAATTTTTGTCACTTATTAATAACGTTGTCCTCAGTGTTTGTTTTAAAATAACTTTTCACATAGAATTGATTTGAGCAATGAATTTGTCTATGTTAAAAAATTAGACAAAGTGACTTCAGCAAATATCAACATTTTTTTGATTGTTGCGCAATGTAGTTGCACAATGATGAATTATGCGATCTTTTACATTCTTAGAATTTGACTTATTTTTAACTTCTCATAGGAAGTTATTGTAATGGGTCCGATTTGTCGAATTGAAAATTTTGACTTTCTCGACGTTTCAATGTCCCTAGAGTCAAAATAAAAGATTTTTAGAAAGATGTCTGTGCGTGCGTGTGTCTGTGTACGTACGTTCGTACGTCCGTACGTCTGTACGTTCGCGACGTACCAGAAGAGATATCGAAAGCAGAAAAATGCTGAAAGGGCTCTCAAGAAGATTGCGTGGGCGGTTTTTTTACCATAGCAGTTTAAAAAAAAGGTGAACATTTTGGTTAACCCTAAATATCTCATGAACCAATGACGTTAGAGACTTGAATTAAATTTAATATTATATATTGTAACGTGATTAAAAACAATTATATTTTTGGAAAAAAATCGAATTAACGGTTTTTTTTATAAATCAAAAAAACTGAAAAAAAAATTTGTTACCTCGAAAATTTTACGACTTAAATATGATTTCATCTCCAAAACAATTTTGTGCAACGAAGAATAATGTTTTCGACATCTGATAAAATTTTGAGAAAAATCTAATTGACAGTTTTTTTTATAAAAAATAAAATCCTAAAAATAACATTACTCATAGTTGGTAAAAATTGAATTTCGACTCAAACATCTTTTCAAAAACTTGAGATTAAGGCTTCAAACTTCTATTATCTTATAAGAAATATTGTTTTCAACATTCTGAAAAATGTTGAGAAAAATCAAATTAACAGTTTTTTTACAGAAAATTAAAAACCTAAGAAAATAATTAATAAAAAATGGTAAAAATTATTTTTCGACTCAAATATCTTTTCAAAACTTTGAGATATTGGATTTAAACTACTTTTATTTTTCAAAGAATATTGATGTCAACATTCAGTAAAATTTTGAAACAAATCTAATAGACAGTTTTTTTACAAAAAATTAAAAACCTACAAAAAATTTAACAAAAGTTTGTAAAAATTATTTTTCGACTTAAATATCTTTTCAAAAGTTTGAGATAATAGCTACTAACTAATTTTAACTTATAAGAAATATTGTTTTCAACATTGCGTAAAATTTTGAGAAAAATCGATTTGACAGTTTTTTTTACAAAAAATAAAAACCTAAAAAAAAACAATACTAAAACTTGGTAAAAATTTACTTTCGACTCAAAAAGCTTTTCAAAAATTACAAATATTGGCTTCAAACTTATTTTATTTCTCAGAAAATATTGTTTTCGATATTTAGTAATTTTTTTATAAAAATCCAACAGTCCGTTTTTTCATGAAAAATAAAATCTACAAAAAATTGTACTTAAATTTGGTAAAAATTGATACATATAGACAAACTTTTAAGCAAGACAAATCGACAGACGGGATGGGAAGTTATCAGTGTGGGTCGCATCCCAGCCTCTTTTTTTTGAAACTCCAAAATGTCACGTACTGAAGGTATCGGAAAACTGAAACGCACTTGTTTTTTATTGCTATTTATTTATTTATCATCAAGCAGAGTTCTTACTCTTACAGACTAGGATATACAGAATTACATTAATTTATTAATAATAAATATAATATTTATGTTAATGAAAAAAACAAAAACTCAACACTAATAATAACAATTAACAAAAATATTAAAGTTCTGCTGATTGAATAGTTAATTCATTTAAAACATATATTTTGAATGTATCTCTTGAACAACTTTTAAAAATATCTAATTTATTACATACAGCATTAGTTTCCCTGATGCAACGAGAAATTGGCTCATTAAGGCCATAATTTGTACGATGAAAATATTCATATAAAAGGTTAGATTCATGAACATTCCTCTGAGGAACACGAAGATTTATAAGATTTAATAAATTAGGACATTTTATGTGATACGTTAAAATATCTCTGATGAACATAACAGAGAAGCAAGTACGTCGACTTTCCAGAGTTTTAATATCAAATAATAAGCACCTTGTTTTGTAAGTTGGCATCTCAATTCGCCAATGTAGTTTAAAGATTAAATATCGAGTAAAGTTTCTTTGAACTTTTTCAATTCTTTTACAGGAGTTTCTATAAAAAGGATTCCAAACCACACTAGAAAACTCCAACACAGATCTTACCAGAGAATTGAAAAGTGACTTAAGAGAATATGGATCTTTGAACTCTCTTATGTTTCTCTTTAAAAACCCGAGCATTTGATTGGCCTTGTTAACCATATAATCAATGTGTGGCAGGAATGAAAGTTTTATGTCTAAAACGATCCCAAGATCCTTCTTACATTCAACGCGTTCTAAAGTAACATGATTAAGTTCATAATTGAATAGAATAGGGGTAGTATGTCTAAAACACGACATAACTTAGTATAAACTGTAAATTTTTAAACAGATTTTATGTTTTTGGTCATGTAGAAATTTAGTGTTTTTGCTGTAAGGTATTTCCTACAGCTTTGGAACGTCCGGAGGGGGAAAACTGGAAGTGAAACGTCTGGCATCTATATTTTCTCTAATCTAGAGGTTTCTTCTGAATTTTTCGTACACCACAATATTATTATAAAAATTATAGCATTATAAAAATCCACCAATATTGGAAAACATATCTATTTTCTCCGCAACCTACACCAAATACTAATTTTGGTTTACCATATCAAGGTGTTATTTCTACAACCCAGTTTCTTTTACTAAGAACCATGTATTTTTTTTGGTTAGGAAAATTCAATAACAACAAAAAGTTTACAAACATTTATGTACTTTCGGATTTATTTCAAGAAAGCAATAATGCGCTATTTTTGCTCATCGTTCTAGAAAAAAAAACGTTAAAGAATGAGACACAACAGCCCGTTCAATAACTCAAATATTTAGATGTAATTGATATGAGTCAAAGAACTGAAGGCGGAAAAGAGATGTCGAAACTTCAATATGGGCAAGACAAAATTAAAAAGTACAAAAAAGGTTTTGCCAAAGTGAAAATCATCTATTCTGACCAGGCGCATTTTTTTTTTTGGTGTTAACATTTACAATAAAAGTTGTCTCATCTGTGGCTCAAAAAATCGGTTCTTGAAGCTAATGCATCCACAGAAAGTACCCGTTTGAAGTGATGACATAATTGAACAGTGTGTCTTTCAACTTTTTTATTTTTTTACTAAAGTTAAAAGCATGGATTCGAAAAACTCTGATTGACATAGGACGGTGAGGCGCACTAAATTACCAAAAAATGTAATTAGCCGTTTTGACGATTGACCACTTCGGAGCTGTGAAAATAATATTTGACCATTTTAGACTGACTTTGAACCGATATTCAGATAACAATCTGGAAACAACTCAAATGAAAGAATACTTGTTGACATAACCCCAAGAATTATCAAAAACATGTATATGAAATTCTCAAAAAACTCCAAGCAATCTTATACAGCTACTTACTTACTTACTTATCTTATACAGCTACACTTTGGATATTGCTCGAGAGGGCTTTGGTACTCAATAACTTTTTTAAGTAAAAAAAAAATAGCGGTTAGCGAGAGTGGCTCATTTGATATCACCACTGGTGTTACTTTCTGCGTTCATAGTGGAGCCCAGTTAGACTAAGTTCTTAACTACCTCAAAGTAATGTTTTGACGAGACGTCAGTGTTGTATGTCCTTTTTTGATGACAGCATGTACTTTGCTTTTACTTTATAAAAAGTTAAAGACATTTTTGAAGCCCCTTGACATCGCGCTGAGTTTGTTTAAATTATGTCGATATCGTAAGGATATGCGAATAATTGGTCAGATTTTTAAAAGATAGTGTCTCTGGTGTTTCAAGGACTATGTCAAAGAAATCGCATATGACAGAGCAGGTTCGGCAAAGTAATCGGACGAGTTTGGCAGGGTTTTCAAAAAATTAGACGACTCTATTGTAGATGATGTCATATGCGGCCTTGA
Source organism: Eupeodes luniger (assembly GCA_951509635.1). NCBI lineage: Eukaryota > Metazoa > Arthropoda > Insecta > Diptera > Syrphidae > Eupeodes > Eupeodes luniger. The sequence continues at coordinate 37,300,636 of OX608075.1, forward strand.
AATCGATGAAAAGCTGGTAAGTGTCGTTTCGATGTTCTTTTTTTTCAAGATCTCCCATAATGTGAATATTTGATCGACTGTGGATTTTCCGGTCTAAGTCCAGACTGATAAAAACCTATCAGGTTATTGACGATAAGTTTAAGACGTTCACACATTACGGCAGATAAGATTTTGTAGGGAGATTGGTTGCTCTATAGTTGGTGCAGTTTAGAGAATCTTCTGTATTTAGTATCGGTCAAACAATCATCGGACGTGCTTTCTTTCAACCACATTTTACAAATAATTTGATGCTCCTTACCAAATAATTACCAGATGCTTTAAAGCTTGGCATTTAGATCATCTCTTCCAGCAGCTTTGTTAAACTTCACCTTAAATATAACAATCTTTACTTCGTCTAAGTCAGGAAGACGGGATTGTTGGATTTTGTCGTATACATTGAATGGATCAGCCTGTAAGCGGAATCTGTTTCGTCATCGCAGCTAAAATATATGTATATTAAGTTTAATTATTTGAAGCATGTTACATAAGGTTTGAATAAACCCACCATAAAATGGAAATTGCAGCCAAGAAAGCCATACGTTGTGTGTGCCATTTAAAAGCAAAATTGAGAGTTCAAATTGAAATAGGCTTGTGCGAGTATTTCCGACCCAGTTTTATAGTCATTTGAGTTGATAGCTCAAATTGAATTTAATTTGACATGGTATTAATTTCATTGGAAATTCTTGGAGTATACTTTTTTTTTAATTTTGACATAACTCCTCTCCTCGAGTATATTTAAGTTGAGTCAAGCTCATTTTAACTCGTCTCAGGCTTACAAATAGTCGAAGCGAGATTCAAGCTCACTCCAAAACCACATACATACATATAAACGTAGTAATAGCATCATATTAAGCTGAAACTATTACATTATATAACATAAAGTATGACGACTCTCTGAATTTCAATTTAACCTTAACAGAACAATGAACTTCGATTCAACCTTAACAGAACTCTTCAAGAAGTAATAAGATGCGATTTGACAAATACTTTACCAAGAACTTAACCAACTCGTATAACTGCGTTATGCGTTACAATTAATTCAATATTTATTGTCAGCGTTCATAATACTTTAACAGCAGCTCCGTTAGCGGAATTGCGGTACAATGTTTTCCATGATAGTTCGATAGTAAAATTTGGTTCAACAACTTAAGAAAAAAAAGTCGTTAAAAATCAAAAGTTTCAATTGTATTAACAACTGTTTGACAGGACACATAAGTTTCACAATTGAAGGATAAATTTGATATGTTTTTAGCAGAAAGGACTTTAATTTTAATTTGTTCAATTTAATAACGAAATAAAATGCAAAACAACAATAATATCATCAATATTTGTTTACACCATTTTACAACATTATATACGGCATAAATGCATGCATATGTATATAAGGGCTGGCTGACTAAAGTACATACATATATGCAATTGACTTCCAAACAATAATAAGCTATTATGCAAGACTGCATCCAATATTGACAATATTGACAAGAACGAAAGCAGGTTAGTTAGCTGTAGGTTTATAGCAATCAATAACTTTACCGTACGCAATCAAAGTGCATTTCCAATTAATTGGCCGAATGAAAAAACCACTGACGTGTGTTATTATTGTCACCACAAAACCAAGCGAAGTCCCATCATGCAGATGCAGAAGCAAAGGACTATATTCTGGCTGATTCTGGTGCACTTGCAATATTGACTGATGAACAAATTAAATAACACATGGCGCACTGAACTTGTAAAAGCTGCTGACGCCGCTGTAAGATGATATTTTTTGTTTTTGGTTTTTGTATAGTACACATTCGAAAGTGTGTTTGTGTAGTAGTTGACGCTTTATATTTTCAATAAAAATAATAATAATAAGAGAATTTGTTTCAAAAACTAAAAAAAAACAACCTACCAACCAATTAGTATAACTTTCGTCCTTAAAAGTCCTTGTAAAACAAAATAATATCGCATATACAACAAAAATTTAACTAAAGCAACACACACCATCATCATTGCCAGCTTCCCGTTCCCCATTTTGGTTTCCTGATGATGATGTTGGTACTACTCCTGCTCCCTGTCGGGGTTGACTCCTGCCTTCTGCCACTGATGCTGAAGCTGATGCTATTCCTCAACTCATTCTCTGTTTTCCTCTGAATGTCATCACAAGTGCGTTGCGTACGAGTGTTGGAAACAAAACAAAATAAAATAAGGGAAAAAACCTTAAAACTCATTCAGGAAACTCATTTCCCAGCAAAAAGGAAACATGTCAATAGCACTTACATATATTATTGTGCATGTATCACAAGGACGACTACGACTACAACTACAACTATGAATATGACTATGACTATGACACTATGACTAGGACTATGATGACGATGGCGATGATGACGACGACGACGTGTCGGATGCCACATTTATATATGTATTCTTACGGTACGTGTATTATTATGTGGAAGTAAAAATGTAAAAGTGTTTTTTGATAGGTTTTGTTCTATTCTGAAGGTGTTAGAGCGAGAGGGAATGAATGTACTTGAAGTACAATGATTTTTAGTGACTTGAAATTTTTAACGAACTTTAAAACACTTGTAAGGATGCACTATACACATCAGGGACACACTACATACATATGTATAAAGATATAGTACATAGCTTTTTGTCACTTTGTGCTGTTAAAGTTTAATATGCTTACAAATTGGCACAACGAGTTGTTGTCAGTTGTTTGTTATTGAAGAATCTAAAAATCTCTCTGTATGAGCTTGAGCTCTCATTGTTGGAGCTTGTGTTCTGTGTCTGTATATCTAAATAAGTACAGATAGTGTTGAAGAACCGAAGGTATAGCATATGTAGGTACTTACAGTGGCGGAAAAATAATTAGAAACAATGACAAAAAAAAACACTTACTTTCTTAAATTTTGGTCACATAAATTGTTCAAGACAAGTACTTAGTTTAACATGACTATGCACTGGTCGACAAAATTAAGTTTTTTGTCTCTATTATGGTTCAATTAAATTTTAATTATTCTTCTGTTATATGTGAAAATCAACATGAGTTTGTGAAAAAAATCTAAAATTACTAATTTAATACGATTTTCTACTTTTTGTTTGGAAGCATTCAAAAAACTCTCTCAAGTCGATTGTAAAGGGTGATTTTTTAAAAGCTATAGGAAAATTTTTAAAAACAAAAACATAAAATTCAAAAAAGTGCATGAAATCTTTATTTCATATCCATATAATTTAATATTTGAAGATTATTTCATACAAATGTTGACCTTGACTGCGCCTCAAATGCTCCATCCGCTTAGTCCAATTTTGGCATACCCTTTCCAACATTTCATATCTCACGAATAAATGCTTCAATGTTGTCTTCCAATGCGTCAATTGAAGCGGGCTTGTCTGTTTAGACATGAGCTTGAACATAGCCCCACAAAAAATAGTCTAAAGGCGTTAAATCGCACGATCTAGGTGGCCAATTGACCGGTCCCGAACGTGAAATAAAATGTTCACCGAACTTGCCTCTCAATAAGTCCATTGTTGCGTGTGCTGTGTGGCATGTGGCACCGTCTTGTTGAAACCACATATCATGCAAATCAAGCTCTTGCATTTTGGGCAAAAAAAAATTGGATATCATCTTACGGTAGCGCTCACCATTCACAGTTACGTTACGATTCGCATCATCTTTGAAGAAGTACGGTCCAATGGTGCCACCAGCCCATAAACCGCACCAAACTGTGACTTTTTGTGGATCCATTGGTAGCTCTTGCAATGCTTTTGGTTGATATTTACTCCAAAATCGACAATTCTGCGTATTTATGTACCCATTGAGCCAAAAATGAGCTTAGTCGCTGAACACAATTTGAACGCGATGAACTTTCTTAACAGAGCACGCATTTTGGTAATAAAATTCAATAATTTGCAAGCTTTGTTCGATTGTAAGACGATTCGTGGTTAAATTATAGACTAAACTGAAGATGTTTGACAGTGAAACGAAACACGAAACGTGCGTCAGCTATTTAAACCAGTTTTTCCAAAAAAATAATAGCTAAAAAATCACCCTTTATCTAAACAGCAACGTTAGCAAGGCATTTGACAAATTAAGTCATGAAATTCCTTTTAACAACATATCTCAGTTAGTTTTAGTAATTCCTAATTAACTATAAGATGACTTAAGGGTCTTCGTTTAACTCTATCCATAGTTTAGAAAAACTTTGAAAGGTATTATTTTATGTTTTTGAGTAGTTTGTTTCAAAGTTAATTTTTAGTTCTGATTCCGAATCCGATCAGAAAACGCAAGAGGTAATAAGTACACTATGCATACCTGATTACTGTGATAGTTCTTCTAATTTCTCGTGCGAACCCTCCAGTTAAAGAAAGAGCTCCTGAGAGAATAATTATTTTAGGATTTTTAATTGGTCACATTCTTTTGAGAATGCGAAATTGAATTCTAAATATGGTTTAAAGTATCAGCCTTAAAAATTCGCATGGTTTGATTTGAGTTGTAAGGAAGTTATTACGATTAAAAAAGTACATTTCCGTTGTTCTAAAGCCAACTAAATAAAACCGAAAAAAGTTCAAGCAAGCCAGAAAATTAAGGCAGAAAATACTGCAATGTCCCAAAGGCAGTACAATTCTTCCTCTTACTCGGTTCCTACGCTCGTTATCAATGACACTAAATTTGTAAGCACTCTTGAGAAAGCTTATCTTTTTGCTAGGCAGCTCGCCAACAATTTAACACTGCCAAAGAGTGTTATGGTTCCGCCTTTACTTGAGGGTGTAAATTATTTTATGGGACCAATCTTTTTTTTGCTAGAGATTCCTTAAAGATCACAACACACATAAATCCTCTGGCCCGGATGGCATCACCGATATTTTCTGGCAAACTTACTGCGTAAGATTTTTAGATTTTTCATCTATCCTGCTCTTCAGTTATTTTACCGAGTAGATGGAAAATAGCATTTGTCTAGAACATACCCAAAAAATCGAATACTCCTTTCCCTCTAATTATTTCCCGATTACACTTAGGTTCCTTCTTCACAAGGTCATGGAAACGCTTATAAATTATAAGTTCAAGAAATATAAGGCTTCTTTTTTTCTTTCTTCGTATCAAGAGGTCCACTGTCTCACCGAACAGTGGAACAAATCTTTACATCGTTTTGGAGAAAGTAAGATTATTGCACCTGATATTTTAAAAGAATTTGGAAAATTTTGTCATCATGCTCTTTTATCAAAAAGGTGTGCCTCCGGTTTTGACGAATCTTTTCTTCGTTGTATTAGAAATTACCTTTTGGACAGTCTGAGAAAGATCAAGCAAATTCTGGTGTGCTCCAGGGCTCTGTTCTTCCTCCGACAATATTTCTCATTTTTACTTATAATCTCCTGTCTGAAACTTCCAATCAACTGACCTAGTTTGTTAATGATAATACCTTTGCTTTTCATATTCGTTTTAGATTCACAACCCTGCTCTTTGGATGTGGACCCTCAACGGCAATGTATGATATGTCCACTAAATTCTGAAGTATGTTAAATGGGGAAATTTTCTGTAACATTTTCTGTTAAAATGGGATTCGCCAAAATGCAGCAAGATGTTTGGGTTTTCTAAGATGATGCAAGAAATTTGTCTTCTTTCTAATCAGGCTGTCATCTATAAGACTTATTACGTCCAAAGCTTGAGTAAAACTCCCATCTCGGGGCTGGTGCTCCTGCAACTCACTTAAGTCTCTTGGACAGTAGGAAACGTAGAGCATTTAAATTGATTAGAGATAATATCATAGTTGAATCATTTACGTCGTTGGATCACCCTGTATATTGATGAATATGGTAAAGTAAAGTGATTCGTTCTTTAACTGTACTACGCGAATGTGGAATGGTTTACCACCTAGTACGCAAATTGGTTTAAAACTAAAACAGGATAATATTTCATGCCCATGAAAACCATAAGAGTAAAAAGAGAAAAATAAAAAAAACTCAAAGAGAAGATTATTTCATAGTCATAGGGTGTATTGCTTGTCAAAAACCATGCGTTTAAAAAAAAAACCTTGAACTTTGTTTGGAGCTTGTGCGAGTACATTTGAAAAGACCGCTTTCATTTTGGAAAAAAAACTTATGGAGTGATGAATTCAAAGTAAATATACTTGGATCAGATGGAAAATGTTGTGTGAGATTTCCAATGAACCATTAGATAAGTCCCAAGTACACAATTAAGACAGACAAACATGCAGGTGGACATATGATGGATTTGGGGAACGTTTTCCTGTCGAGGTGTGGGTAATATGTTGCGAATTGAAGAACTTAAGGATCAATAGCAGTGCAAAAATATAAATGCTAACGGGTTTTCAATAAGGGCGGGTAGATGATGAAATGGACTAAAACAAGCTGTGTGTGAGGTATTAACAAAATTATTTTTTTATTTGAAAGGCATATGTATGTATGCCATTAAGTGTGGAATATGACATCATTCAAATGCCCGTACGGTGGCACGGATCCGAGTGGTCCAATTTTCAATGTCTCTTACGCATAGATCCGGCTGAATTTGAGCGATGGCCTGTGTTATGTTCACCTTTAGGGCATCGGTCGCTTGTGATTTATTTGCATAGACATGCGACTTCAAGAAACCCCACAGGAAAAAGTCTAGCGGGGCCAAATCGCATGACCTTGGTGGCCAATTTACGTCACCCCTGCGAGAGATAACCTGACCCTCAAATCGTTTATCCAAAATGTCAATTGTGGCGTTTACTGTGTGGCACGTAGCACCGCGCCGCCCGTCCTGTTGGAACCAGGATGCATATAGTTCAATTTGGGCCATAAGAAATTAGATATCATTGTTCCGCCTCACTAACGTCGTTTTCAAAAAAGTACGGGCCAGTTACGCCGCTGCACCGGACCAGAATCCACACCAAACGGTAACTTATAAGGATGGTGAACATCGCGTGGGTTGGTGTCGTCCCATATACGGCAATTTTGCTTGTTAACACAGCCATTTATCCAAAGATGCGACTCGTCAGTAAAGATGATTTTTCTGCCAAAATTGCGGTCCTCTTCCAAACGATTTGGCGTTGTCTATGGTCATGAATTTAGAGCTCGTGGGTCAGTTGGATCTTGTACGGGTGTAGGCCCAAGTCCCGATGCAAAATTCGCCAATTCTGCCAAAGGCCAAATTTTGTGCACGACGTGGAATAGCCTGCCTCGGGTTCTGCTGTACATTTTCACGACCCGGGGCGATGTTCTCGGTCTTGCGATCTAGCGTTCATTGAAAGTACGGGTGTTGGCTGATTTTTTACTAAACCGGTTGTCTTGGCCACCAAACGTTGAAGAGTCGAATATGAAGGGCCACCACGTCTACCCTAAAATGGGCACAATGCGCCCAACGTTTGCGTTAACGAACACTCATTTTTATAATAAAGTTTTATCATTTGAACGTTCTGTTCAATTGTATAACTTGGCATAACAACTAAATAATAAACAAAAGATTTGACAGGTGTCACCAAAACAAAATGGCCACCACGGGCACCACACATGCTTTCTAATTTCACATGCCCCTTCTATTTGTAAAATAAATGTTCTTTAGTAAAAATAAAATAAAGACACATTTTTACAAATTACTTCAGAAACCAAATTGTTTTAAAAAATATAAAAAAACCTTTCTAATGATTTTTCCACCACTGTATAGAGTATATACATATATGTATGTTTAGGTAGCTCTAGTTGCTTTTGTGTCTAAAAAGTAAAGTGTAGCTTTAAGCCATTCATTTTTTCTTTTATGGCAAAAGAAAACTTTTATAGTTGTTTGGACCGACTACTATGGCAGACCCGAACAGGACAGTACTCAGTATGTAAACAACAAAGCTGTAAAACTTCTATTATTATGTTGGAAAGGATGTGTTAAGAGTGTTAAATTAAAAATTATTATCTTACAACTCTCTTAATATGAGGACGACAATAAACGAGGAATTGTTGGAGGGTAATGACCTTGATAGGTTTTTTAATATTTTAAACATTACAAACTTTTTTATTCCTTATTTTTATGAGCTGTAATATTTGAATAAGTGAATAAGTGTAACTTCAAAGACTCAAATTGTTCATTATAAGCTCATCCTTGTTTTATTACAACTTGTGGAAAGATGTGAGTTAGAAACAAAGTGAAACAACAAGCATATATTAGAATGGTAATGGTAATTGGGAAGTGAGAATAAGAAGTACAAGTTTGGATGCAACAATAATACCAGCTATGTTAAGTACTGCGAGAACCTCAATTGACGGAGTCTTAAGAGACTATGTTTATAGTTAGGAGATAGTGTCAAGCATCAAGAAATGTAACAGTGCAAAGTGCCAAGTGGTACCGACAAACAACAATGATGTCAACGTGATGCAACAAAAAAGGAGTATACAAGCATATTTAAGGAAGTAGTGGAAGCGACGAGTGTGCAGGAGCAAATTGGCACGTATAGCAAGTGATAAAGGCAAGTACGGCCAGTGGCAATTAGGAAGCGTTAAGGAGTAATATCCCCGGCAAATGACAAAAAAAAATTAATGGAACGTGACAAGTACTAAAAGAAAAGAGGCTAGTATGTAATCCACATTCATAACTTTTCATTGGTGCCTCTTTAAAATTTCCAAATGATGTTTCTTCTAATGCGTCAAATGTTCATTTAAAGAACTTCAAAAAGTATGAAATAAAATGAGATATTCGAGTAAATTTAAATGTAACTTAATTTGTTATTTAACTTTTTTAAATTGCTGTTGTAAGAAATCCAATCATTGATATTATTGATTCATGTGTATTTACGTTCATTTTTTGTTTTTGATCTCGATTTCTTGATAATTTTAAGAACAAAATACACAGTAAGCAAATTGCCTTTTCAATATTAAAAATCTGAAAATGTTTGATTTTTCAAATTGAAAATTTAATTAAAAAAAAAAAATTGTCTAACGAATGTATGATACCCCAAGGATTCACAGAAAATATTCAGTCCATATTTATGTGTAGTTAAAATATATTAAAAGCCCGAAATCAATTCATAAGCATTCTACACGCCATCAAGTTGCTAATTATAAATAAATATGTATGTTTTTTACCGTGCGCAACAGCTGTACCCAAGTTTGTGCAAAAAGTTAAAAGACTATTTTAGAATCGAAAATACTCTTTAGTGAAAGTGAAAGTTTGGCTTAAATTGTTAAGGGTAGGCATCATTGGGGTATTTTTTTTCAATAATGACACTGGACAATAGTTTCGGGCGTAACGTAACAGAACTAACAAGGTGCGTTAACAAACACATTTACAGTAGTGAAGACACGGATTTGGATAACCTTTATCTAGTTCATGTAGGATAGCGTGCCACATAGATAATGCCACTTTTCATCCAAAATTGTGTTATCAGCTGTTAAGGAGTTGTCTATTGGCTTCCTCGGAGTTACGATTTGATATTACTTTTGAGTTTTTCCACAACAATCCAGAAGTGATTCAAGCGCTTGAGGCGAATATCATCTACCCAATCCAGAGCCAGAGCCCAATAAAATCAACAAGGTCTTGGAAAATTAGAGTACTACTATGAGGTACAAAATTGTCAGTTGAAGTCAAATCGGAATGTAATTGAATTTAATTATTTCTTCTCTTGTTTCAAAAGTTAAGGTTATAATACTGAGAAGATATCGTTTTATAAAAAGACGTATTTTCTTGAAAATTTAAATTGCCCCTTATAATAGTTTCTGACAACAGCTGCTCAACTACCCACTAATATATCTGTATGAATTCGTAAGTTTTCCTTAAATCCAGCTCTCAACTCCTCCTACTCTGTGAAAATCGATATCCTAATCGATAAAATTATGTTTTTCAGAATATTCTTGGGGAACCTTCCTTCTTCCATCTCTAATATCCCAAAAGCAATGGTGGTACTGATGTTTGCGAATGCAGAAAGTAAATAAGTGTATTCGAAAACAATTGAAAAATGGGTTCAAGAAATTATCTCAGAAACCATTATACTTCTTCATATTTAGAATGTATTGAAGTTATACGATTCATGACTAAAATTGGCAAATTTACTAAAAAAAATACTTTTTAACTGAAAGAAATACCTTTGTTATATATGTTACATTCTATAGATTTTAGTATTGAATAAAATATTGCATTTCAGAGTTTTTTTAACAGGATTTCGAACTAAGACCTAAAAACGGCTAAAAATAACACTTTCTTCTATTTCATTTGAGTATATAATAATAATCACTGAATTTTTTTTAATGTCATTCGAAAACAGAGTTTAACAAGTAATACCGCAAAAGGACAGACCAATATTCTTTAAACTGAACTCCAATAGACATACTTTAAATGTCAAAAACCCCAATCTAATTTTGGAATTATGTCTTACTATTTATTTTGAATATCATTTGAAAACTACCATTTTGCTTATTGTTATTAAGAAAGTCCGAAAAAATGTTTCGACTCGACTTTTTGGAAGTTTTCTATTTTTGGCACTCGTTCACTTCTAAGAATTTCAAAAGATGTGCAGATTAACTATATACAGGTCTCCTTCTAGTGAATGGAATACAATCATTTTTCCGCTTGTTACAAAAAGATCCAATCTTCTTCATTCTCTAGATATCGTCTTATTGCAAACTTATTTACAAGCAGCTTAAAAACATCTTGAAAAACAGTATAAAACCCTTGCCAAATTGGTAAAAATTGATGTTTAATTCTCGATAATCTAGTGATATAAATTATTTAAGGTATTGACTGCATTCTATATATAAGAAATAAAAACTTTCAAAAAATGCTACTCAAATTGGTAAAAATTGGTTTTCCACTAAAAATCTCGTTTACAAAAATGGATTTTAAAAGTAATCTATTTCATCATTTATAAAATATTGTTAATAATGTAAAGTTATTTTTTTAAAAACACAAAAAACTCAAAAAACAACAAAGAACTGATAAGGAATGGTTTTCGACTCAAGTATTAGGAGAACAAAGAAAGATATGAACCACATAGTATTTACCTCACACAATATATTGTTATGAATATTTTGATTAAGTTTTAAGCAAGACAAATCGACACACGGGATGGGAAGATATTAGTGTGGGTCGCATCCCAGGCTATTTTTGACTAGTTTCCTAACTCCTTTTCATATTGGCTTTTTAATTCTCACATTTAAGCTTTTAGTAAGAGGTACTTTTATAATATCGTATTATAAGATCAAATAATTCAGATCCTTGGATATTAAAGAGGAATCAGAAATCACTTTGAATTTAATACTTCAAAAACCAACTAGGTTTAAAAAATTTGTTTCCCTTTCTGCTACATATATATATGTAATATATTTGTGTATTTAAAATAGTCCTATTTTGCAAAAATGAAAGGAAATGCTTTAAAAAAACCTTGACTCCTTAAATACATAACACTTAGCCACAGTTATGAAAAAACTCATAAACTCGTCATGGTTTTTGTCTTACAAATCTGAAAACAATCGAATGGTTGAACATTTTGCTGTCAAACATCATGATGTTTATTTCAATTCAACATTTTTTTTAACAATGACAAATAGAGATATGAGCCTTCAATTTTTCGAAAAAAAAACAAAAACAAAAATTCTTTCTAAAAAATCCAACATAAACTCGATGATTTATGATTGTCGACTCGGAACATCCCTCTCTACTCAATATCCATGTTACCACCATACAAAAACGAAAACGACTATGCAAGTTCTTAAATCTTCCTTTTTCAATTTAAATCAAATTCGTAGGATTTTATGTTTTGGTGTGTTCCTTTTTTTGGTATTTATTTTTTGAATTTGATGGGAAGAATATTTTCTGTTTGGATGCTTATAGATGTGTTTTTTTTTTCGGCTTACATTTCGCACGCCCAGAGAGACTCTAATGGAAAATGGTTTATTTGAATTTTTCATTTTTTGAGAGTTGATGGCAAGTGAATTTATACCCCAAGAAATTCTTGTCGAAATGGGATAACGGGTAATGCATTTCAAATAACCCGGATATTCAAAACATACTTTTTTTTTTCTTTGGTAGGTTAGGTAGTTAGGTACATATGTATGTATGTAGTTTGAAGAGAACACAATAACAACATGGACATGAAAAAAATGTTCGTTTTAGCACACATATCCTTGCAGAGATTGATGTTTGCCATGTTTGTGATTAGGAGCACACTCGGGAACGTTTGATTTTGACTATATTTTGATTTTGTTCACTGGCGGCGAACACCTAAGAAATCAAAATTTTGAAAATGAAGTTTCTGTTGAATTCAAAACAGCTCAGTTAGGTTAGCAAACAAATAGCTGCAAGCTCTGCTTTTCACCTCAATGCTTCGTTGCAGTGGATTAACAACAACATTGGCAACAACATTCCGTAATTCTTAGGTATTTAGAATCAATTCCAAAGCACGCAGACTACACCATCCCCCAACTGCGATTCGACAGAAACTTCCAGATTTTTATAACTTCGAGATCTTACTGCGATGATAGGGCATTCCTAGAAGACGAGTCAGTCCATTTTTTTTACAGATAGATCTAAAACAAAAGAAGGGGTTGGTGGAGGTCTGTACTCTGAGCGACTGAAATCAAGTCTTTCATTCCGCCCTCCCAATCATTGAAGCGTGTTCCAGGCGGAACTTTTGGCGATAAAACAAGTTTTGTCCTGGGTTGAAGAAAATGTGATATCAACATCTGAAATCCGTATTTTCTCAGATAGTCAGGCCCCTATCAAATCTCTGGACTATGTCTCTTCAAACTCTATAACAGTTCATAACTGTCGATCATCTCTAATGGAAATGGCACAATAGTTTAATATTTACCTTTGATGGGTGCTGGGCCATAGAGACATTCCAGGTAACTGTAAAGCAGATAAACTCGCCGGGAACGCTACAGCACAACTCATTCTACAACGTTTAACAAATGCTGGAATACCAATCGCTACTTGTAAACTGTTGCTAATGCAAGATGCTATGAAGAAGGCCAACACCAGGTGGAACAACATCACCACGTGTCAGGTTTCAAAAAACGTCTGGCCTACACTAGATTTAAAGCGAGGTGCTTGCTATCTCTTAGCAGATCGCATATAAGCTTGATAATAGGTGTCATAACCAGGCACTGTCTAATAGGAAAGCACGCTACGCGGCTAGCCGTATTCTCAAATGACTTTTGCAGAAGCTGTATGGACGAGGAAGAGGAGATAACAGTTCTTCACCTTCTCTGTACATGCCCTGCGCTAGCTCAAAAACGCAAGAATTACCTAGGACAATTCTTGTATAACAGGAATTCCCTCTATCAGATATTATAACTGAGGAACTAGGTTCAATCCATTATGCTGATAATACCACTATTATTGGCAAGTGATCCACGGCCAAGTATTGCGTTGCAAAAAATAAAACAGAAACTTCGACATGCTTAAAACTATTTTAAAAGAATGGAAACTTGAAACTTATACGGATAAATGTGGGTTAATGTGGTTTAGGAATTCCAGTGGTAAAGGACATTATCTTGCTGTCAAAGAAAGTAAAGCTTTTTTTTTGAAAATAAACGAAAACTCAATAGCACGAGCTGAAACAAAGTACTCGTATTTAGGTTTACATTTCCATAATAGATTTGTATTCAATAAAAATGCCAGAACCGTTTTAAATAGAACCAAAATGGTCTCGGTTGTGTTAAAACCACTACTTAACTCGAAGCAAGTGTCGAGTACTACAAAAACACTCATATATAAAACACTAATGAGACCAATACTATTATACGGTTTTCCTATTTGGTTCACAATTTCACCTTCTATAGCCAAGGAAATGGAAACTTTTGAAAGAAAAATATTGCGATTTTGTTGTGGAAAATTTAGAAAGCCTGACAAAAAAATACTACTCTAATAAAGTCATATGTGTAACAACAAAAATAACAACCAATGTTGGTCTATCAAAAAGATATCCTCTTTAAAAAAAAATGGAAAGACTAAGCTCTCATCACAATCCACTAGTTAGTTCCTTAATTGATCCTTAAGCACATACTCTTTGGATGGTATAAAAGCTTGTATTTTGTTTAAGAGTATTTGAAGCGTGTGTTTACTAAGTATAGTTTTAATTTTGAGTCTTAGATATAAGTTAAAAAACTGGAAAAAAATATTTAAACGTCCTTGGTTATAAAAATCTTTAGGGTCCATTATAGTAGAAAATTTATCCAATATTTTTTTTTTCATCTTGCCAAAAACAATTCCCAAAAAACTGTGGCTTCAATCCATTGACCTAAAGTGTGTGGATATGAAAAAGATTTATTTCATAGAGGAAAACCGAACCAGAGTTTCAAGCTTTCAAGATACAGTTTCTCTTTCGTACATATAAGAAGAAAAAATTCATATATACACAAACAAGTGATGTAGACCTCCATACGTAAAATATGCCTATAAACATCTGAAAGTAACTATAACGTCCGGGTTTATGGTACTGGCAGGGCTGTATACACAGTATATGAAAATCCTATTGCGCCTAAAATTGTTGATCAATCAATCACTGCATTTTATCGATGGGTTTTAGTTTGCAATTGGAATAATAAAAGGCTGTGTGTGTGTCTACGAGGTTTTTTTTTTTGTAATTTTCATGTTTAGAGGCTATTTTTGAGAAAAGTTTGTTTACAAATCTATATGCTTGTCTGTTCCTCATGAGGCCCCCTGTATCACCTCTAACACGGAAAAATTTTAGTTTTATGGAGAATTTATGCTTGCAGCTTCATAGACTTCAAACAATGGAGACATAGAGTGGTAATAGGTTTGTTTGTTGAACTTTAACCTGGGTTGTCCTGGCTCCAGGTTTCTAAAAAATGTAGAAAGTGCACATATGTATTTCATATACTGACACCATTCAGGGTATAATTCATGGGCAAATGGTTGAAATATTGTTTATTATTTTGTATTTATTTGACATTATTACTAAATAAATTTTGTGGCGCAACAGTCCGTTGAGAACTAGGGCTTAGTGACTTACAACTCTCAACCATTATTGTGTGTGAGTCATGCTAGGAGTCATGGAGGGAGCTTACAGTTTTACACCGAATCCAAACGGCTTTTTTAAGAAAGCACTTTTCATGACAAGAATGAATCTTGGATGATTTTTCAATTCCTCGCAAGAGGAACTGTGGAAGCTGTCACGGGCAGGGATTGATTTCTGTGACATAAACTTAAAATAATTTGAAGAAATAATCCAAAATTTTTGTAAATAAATGTATCTTTTAAAATCATAGGTTATTAGCTGCTGATCCTTGGCAGAAAGTCAGTGTCATGGAATAAGTGGCTTAACGCTTGAACAACGTTGGGAAACATTGAAACTTCTTTCTTAAATAGGTGCAGTTGCTGTTTAGCCTAAACAGTGTTTTTTGGATTTGGCCGAAATGAAGCACTCTCACCAGACAGTAAAATTGGCCTATCTTTGGCTCAGAAAACCCTTACGTTACTGTTGAAAAAACAAACTTGTTACTGGCCCCTGCTTTTAAATTTTTAGATTTACAAAAAAAAGGAAATTTCAACAAACCTGAACCAAGGATTCACTTGAAATCTTAGTGGATGTTTGTTTTAGTCCTTTTAATTGTATGGGAAGCATGTATTAAAATTCAAAATATGTTGAAGATCTCAAGAAGAAGAAGAAGATCTCATTACTTTTCATGGCAAACGTTTTACTCATGATTTTGTACAATGTGTGTACATACTTACAGCAGAAGTCAGAACTTGTCTTCATTCAGGTATTGGTACCGATTTTTCAATTTATTGATAGATAGATAGATACAGATTTTATTGAATTAAAGTAAAATTTACATTACACACCAAAAATGTTTACAAAAATCATTGTAGAATGGCGATTCCTGTCTGCCAAATTTATTTTGTAAATAAAAAAGAACTAAAAAAAATATGTGAGCCCAAATAATTTATGAAGAATAAATTTAAACGTTTATTTATTTTTTGAATGTCCTTACATAACAATTATGCTACTTACAAACATTTGAAAATTTTTAAATTCATGGAAAGCTATCAATGTAGATCGCATCGCAGCCTATCTTTTGCATTTACATAATATGTTTGATTTCGATTTTGATTGTAGATAAAAATATTACATTATTTCTTTATCTTAAATATGTATGTATATGTAAAGTATGTATATTGCACAATTTACAAAGATTGGTATATAATCTAACTTACTGCTTTGAAGATTAATTAAGTTTTTAACAAAATTGAAAGATAAAGTTTTGATTAAAGGAAGTCAGTGAAAGCTCGAGTGGGGAGGTTCATGTCCTCTCGTCGTGTTCTGCGTTTTGTATTAATTGTTGTCTTGTCTCCCGTCCCCGTCCCCGTCGCAGTCTCGTTAATTTAATTTATTCAAAACAAAACAAAAAACTCAAACAGAATAAAAACAAAACAAAAAAAAAATAGTGATAAAAAATATAACCAATAAAACTAAAACAACACAAAATAATAATGATAAAAAAAAAACAGTGAAAAACAACAGCAATATATAAAAAAAAAGCAACACAAAGGGAAAAAAAGCAACAATACAAAAAAATACCTACCAGAACACAGTAAGTGCATTCCCTTCACTCTTTCTTTCATTTTCTTGTACAGTTGAGTGACTCAGCAGGTGCATGCATTGGGCTAAGCTTTTTGAAAGCTCGCTCAATTGTGTGTATGTGTTGGTTCATTCAATAACACATGGATTGTAGATTACTGTTTTGATTGTTAGGGTCCGGACCAATTTAACTTCACTACTAAAGGCATAACACTAGTAGTGTGGTTCTATTGTAAAGACCTCTTAAATAATCTTATACAGTGATTTACTTAGAATTTCGTCTGTTTTGATTTTAGGATTTTTTTATATTGCAATGACTGGTAATTTTAGAGTAGATTATAGCAATGTTCGCGGGCTGAGATCGAATTTTCTGTCTGTGTACATCCACGCTAATTTTAACAGACCAGCTGTTTTGGCATTGAGTGAAACCCAAGTAGGTGAAGATTCCGATCCTGCTGAATTTTTTATTCATGGGTATTGCTTGGTGCCATTATTCTTTTCACACCATGGTCTCGCCATATATATTAGGAATGATGTTGCCTATCAACTTTTACCACAATACGGTCATTGTACCAACTCCTTCTTTAATTTCATGTGGTTAAAACTTTCCGTGAATAAGCACATCATTCACTATTGTTTCCTTTATCGAAGCCCAAACCTGGACAGAGTTTCGACTTCTCAGGAATTTGATGCTCTGTCTGACTCCATTCAAAGAATTGTCTCCCTGTATCCTCACACTGAAATCGTTATTACGGGCGATTTCAATGTACACAATTCTTCATGGCTTCAACATTCGGGCCAGACAACACCAGAAGGAGTGTGTGCTGAGATCTTCGCTGAGTTGAACCACCTAACTCAGCTGGTCAACGAGCCCACTCGAATATCGGACGTGGTAGGTCGAGCAGAAAACACTCTTGACTTGTTTCTTACCTCTGACCCTAGTAAGTACACTATTAGTGTTCTATCTCCTCTAGGCTCATCTGACCATTGTGTCATATCAGCAAATTTCTCGTGCCAAAACTCTCCAGTTAAAGAAAGAGCTCCTAAGAGAACCGTTTGGCAA
Organism: Eupeodes luniger; assembly: GCA_951509635.1. Lineage (NCBI taxonomy): Eukaryota > Metazoa > Arthropoda > Insecta > Diptera > Syrphidae > Eupeodes > Eupeodes luniger. Next base: position 37,318,243 of record OX608075.1, read on the forward strand.
TACGAGAAAGCCAACTGGGACGGTCTCAATAATTATTTTAGGATCTTTAACTGGTCACTATGCTTCCTCGATAGTGACGTTGACGCCAGCGCTGATATGATCACAAGTTTGATTCTCCTGGGAATGAGAACTTTTATCCCGAATAGGTATAAAAGCATCAAACCTAAGGAAAACGCATGGTTCGATGCGAGCTGTAAGGAGGCTATTAGGGTCAAGCAGGTAAGTTTCCGTTGTTTTAAAGCCAATCCAACTGAGGAAAACCGGAATAAGTTCAAGCAAGCCAGGAAGGCCTGCAACGTCCATATTCGACGGACCAAATTTTTACATGACCAAAAACTACGGCAAAAAATACTGCAATGTCCAAAAGGCAGTAAACATTTTTGGTCATTTGTAAAAAACATGAGGAATTCTTCCTCTTCGTCGGTTCCTACGCTCGTTGTCAATGACACTCCACTTGTTAGCTCATTAGAGAAAGCTAATCTCTTCGCTAGGCAGTTCGCCGCCAATTCAACGCTGCCAATGAGTGATATGACTCCGCCTGTCATCGAACGCGTTAGTGATTCTATGGGACCAATCTTTTTTCGCACTCGTACTGTGGCGAGAGTCCTAAAAGATCTTAACATACATAAATCCGCTGGTCCGGATGGTATCCCCGCTATTGTTCTGAAGAGGTGTTCTTCAACGCTGGCAAAACCACTGCGTAAGCTTTTTCATCTGTCCTACTCCTCAGGTCTCGTTCCGAGTGGATGGAAAACCGCATTTGTCCAGCCTATTCCCAAAAAAGGCGAATCTTCCTCACCCTCAAATTACCGACCGATTGCACTTACGTCCCTTCTTTCCAAGGTCATGGAAACGCTGATTAATTATCAGCTCAAGAAATATCTTGAGGAACGGAAGCTTCTTAATGACCGGCAATACGGCTTTCGTAGCAATAGGTCCACTGGTGATCTCATGGTTCATCTCACCGAACAGTGGAACAAATCTTTACATCGTTTTGGAGAAAGTAAGATTATTGCACTTGATATTTCAAAGGCATTTGATAAAGTCTGGCATCTTGCTCTCTTATCGAAAATGCGTGCTTTCGGTATCGACGAATCTCTTCTTCGTTGGATTAGAAATTTTCTTTCGAACCGTTCAATACAAGTTGTTTTGGACGGATTCAAGTCTGAAACCCATAAAATAAATGCTGGTGTCCCCCAGGGCTCCGTTTTGTCTCCGACCCTCTTCCTCATTTTTATAAATGATCTCCTGTCTGCTACTTCTAATCCAATACATTGTTTCGCTGACGATAGCACTCTTAGCTTTTCATATTCGTTTCCAGACTCACAACCCTCCTCTTCGGATGTGGAACTGCAACGACAAAATATGATTAGCTCATTAAATTCCGACCTACACAGCATTGTACGATGGGGAATAAAAAATCGTGTGGAATTTAATGCTTCGAAAACGCAATGCTGTCTTGCATCGTTAAAGCGAGATAAACCCTCTTTGCCACTATCTATGAGTGGCACTTGCATCAACGAAACGGAAAATCTCGACATCCTCGGAATGTGCATCAGCAACCACCTTTTGTGGAGCGATCACATACGCGATGTTGCCAAAAATGCCGCAAGATGTCTAGGTTTTTTGAGACGTTGCAAGAAATTTTTCTCTCCGTCTGATCTGGCTACAATCTACAAAACCTATATACGTCCGAAACTTGAATATAACTCTCATCTCTGGGCTGGTGCTCCAGTAACTTATTTAAGCCTCTTGGACAGTATTCAAAGAAGAGCTTTTAAAATGATTGGTGACATTAACATCATCAACTCGTTTACGTCACTCGAACATCGACGCAAGGTTTCTTGTCTAACCCTTTTTTACCGTTATTTTAACGGACTATGCTCTAGTGAAATAGCCAGTTGCATTCCTCCCCTTAAACAATTTAACCGTAATACCCGCGCTTCTAGGAATGCCCATCAGTTTACCCTTGAGCCCAACTTCGGCCGTACTATGAAGTACAGAGATTCATTTTTTAGCCGTACTACGCGAATGTGGAACGCCTTGCCACGCTCTATCTTTCCCTATCATTGCAATGTTCAGGAGTTCAAAATCAATGTACACCGACACCTCCTTTCCAACCCTTCCCTCTTTTCCTAATGCTCACACTGTGCCTTTGGCATATTAAAGGTATAAAAAACCCTTTTAGTGTTCGCTAATTATAAAAAAAAAAGGAAAAGCTACTAAAAACCTTAATTAACATTTATGTACATATGTATGTATGTATGTGCTTTTTTTTGTGATGAGCTTAATAGAGCAAAATTGTAAGCTGCCTTTTTCGACTACAATTTTATGTTTAATATCAACTCAACACTTTTTGAAGTCGGATTACATCCCTGACAATTGTTAGCCAAGATTTTGTCTTTGTCTTGAGAAAACATTTATCATTTGGTACAGTTAACCAAAATCTTGGTCACTCTATTGCTTTAAATTAATTGAATATTTTGGCAGCTTATAATAATTAAAGAAAAAAAAAACATTAAATTGGGAATTTGAATTTGGCAATTATCTCCAATTATTTTTTTCCTTAAGATTTCATACATTACTTTTTATTCATTAGAAGTCTTTGCATTAAGCCCTTGTTATAATTAGCAGAATTTTAAGAATTCTACTTCCGGTAAGTTAATTCGATCCACTGACGTTGCGCATTCGGTATTAAACTTAATTATCAAATTTCCGGGATAAACTACAAAGTCGATTATTAAGACTACCTTACCATTTCTGAACTTGCTTATCGACGCCGTCAGTTTCTGACATTCAAATGTTAAAAAATTCATGAAACAAAGAAAGGGAAAAAGAGAAGAGAAACAAAGTCATTAAGTGAAATAACTTGATGCAATGATTTACAGAAAAAAAAAAAACAAAGATGGAGTCCATTGCAGGTGGGTAAGGAACCGATAGTGCTGGTATTTTAGACATTTTTCCTCTTTTTTGACAACCTGCATGGTTTTTTCAATTTGTCTTAAAATTGGCAGGAATAACAGATTAAGGAAATTCGATTAAATGCGAAAGGGTTTCGAGTGCAGTCAAACCAGAAAAGCTGTACAACATGTCGGTGGTGCAGAGCATATTACCGACACTCGTTCGTCTTTAAATTGGTATTTGTATTTGTATTTGTATTTGTATTTGTATTTGTATTTGTATTTGTATTTGTATTTGTATTTGTATTTGTATTTGTATTTGTATTTGTATTTGTATTTATTTATTGAAATTAACTAAATGCAACAAGATAATGAATCTTTTAGATGCATGAAAATTTATAGTTACCAGGTTTTCATATTTGACGAATACTTAAAATATAAATTATACACAAAAAATTAATTTTAATACATACATACATAAAATTGAAATTAAAAAGAATATGTAGAATTAATTTAAGGAAGCTGAGAAAAACAAAGTTAAAGGTAATAGTTAAAGTTTCAAAACAATTCAAACTGTCACTTTAGCTCATTTGCCGAACTCTATTCGGTGTATAACTGCAAAGACTGATTCTAAAATGTAATACAAACTAAATTCTAAAATACTCAAGCTCAAAGGATTGTCCAATATAACAACTCAAACCAACTTATTTTTTTAAATCTAATAAAAGTTGGTAACACTTAGAACTTAAAGTTGGCAACACTATTTCAATTGTCATCCATTTTGTCAGCTGTATAATAATTTACTAGTTTGGTTTTGCATTTTAACATGAATTGATTGACAACTAACCAACGCTTCGAAATTGGGAAAATTTATTTCGAAATTCATGGTTCTTTTCGAAATACGAAATAAGTGAATTTTATTTAGCGATGAAGCTCACTTTTGGTTGAATATATACAAACGTCGATCAACAAAACTGTTTTTTTTGTTTTTAAAAACGATGCTGTCCGGAACGTTGCAGTCAATGGTGACCACTATAGAGCCGTAATAACTGACTTTTTCAGTCATCAATTGAATAACCACGATATTCAGAAGCTGATGTGGTTTCAACAAGATGGTGCAACATGTCACACAACTATTGCCCTAATTGATGTATTGAAAGCAACGTTTGGTAACAGAATAGTTTCACGTTATTGAATTCGTGTGATTTAACGCCGTTTTACTATTTTCAGTTGGGAGTAACTAGTCTACGCTAATAAGCCCGAACCGATTGGCAAGGCAACATTGGGAGGGCAACATTTGCCACGTTATCATATTTAAACTATTATGTCAGAATATTGTGTTTCGAATAAAGTTAATTGTATATCAATTTGAAGACAAAAATCATTTTTGTTTTGTGAAAGAAAGCTTTATGGTAGAACATGAAGCTAGAACCCGTTTGGAGTGACATTTCCGTAGGAGTAAAGTTTCAAAGACTCACTTTGAGTTCGCTGATACTAAATCAAATGTGATGCAGCTTACCTCAATTTACCTCAATCGAAAATCAAAGAGGATCTTCGAGAGATGCATGATGGACCTTCAAGAGGCCATTTGCGGGTCAACGAAACGTTAAAAAAGGTATAAGGCAACGTTGAAAAATGGTGTTGAAATTGTGACATTTTTGCTGCATCCAAAGGACCTATTAGAAAACTGCAATATAAAATTATGTAATATAATGTTGACTAACCGTTTGAAAGGATTACTGTAAATGAAGCTGGTCTATTTTCGGAAACGAATGCTAGAAACAAATATATTATGTTGCTAATGGACAACTTCAGCAAATGGCCTGAGGCTTACCCTTCCAAGAAGCCAAGAACGTGGCCGACCAAATTGTGTCTAACCGGGCAAGCAGGATTGATGTGCCTATATGGAGCTACATTTTGACCAAGAAAGGAACTTTGAGTCAAACATATTCCAAGAGGTTTGCGCGTTCCTTGGTATTGATAAAACAAGATCCACAGAACTTCACCAACAATTTGACAGAATGGTCGAGGTATTCAATCTGTTTTAAAGTTATATACCTTTGAAACGCCCTTCACTTCATTATTTTATGAGTCACAATACAATAAAAAAGAAAGTGGAACAATTTAATTTTAATTTGTCATACAGGTTAGGTTAGGTTATAGTGGCTGTCCAAGATGGAAACGGACACACTTAGGCCAATTTAATGGCCCATTGTGATACCACATGAATCTTGAGGCTTCCTCCTAAGCTCAATGGAACCAGTTTGAGTCCCTTACGAAACGTGAGAGGCTGATTATGCTGATTTGATTTAGATCGCTTAGATCGTTAAAGAAGAATTTTCCTAGGTAATTCTTGCGTTTTCGAGCCAGAGCAGGGCATGTGCATTTGTCATACAACTTCCAACTTCTTTTATCCTTAAAATACATTTCACAAAATGTAAAAATCCGAAGAAATTATGTAAATCTAATATAATTTATATAATGAAACTAAAAAGCAATAACATAAAATAATTTTCAAAAACCAGAAAATGCTTTCAAAAAGTTATATAACAAAAAACCAAACCCACATAATATCATCGTCCTTGGTAAGAGTATCATGAATTTATGTACTCCTATACATAGATTGTACAATATACAAATAAATAAAATGTCCACTTATAAAACATTAGTTACATCAACAACAAAAACACCAACAAAATAACAAAACAACTTTTTCTAAATTGCCATCATTTAAAAAATGTTTCACAGCAACCAATTTTTCTGACCACTTTGACTTTGGCACTAGTTTTAGTTTTAGTTTTAGTTTCAGTTGAGAAAGCGCAAAGCATTGTTGTGGTCTAAAACTTGAAACTTCTTATAGGGTGTTTTATTTTGTTTGTATTTCTAGATTTTCAGTATTGTAAAAAAAAGACTTATTCCAATTGCAAAAGTTCCCAGAGCAAAAAAGAACCGGTACAGAGAAACAAACGATTAGCCCATTTGACATCAAGAGGGTTGGAGTTCCTGCTGCGGGTATCGGTGCGTTTGGTGCACCTGATGGTTTATTTGACTTGAAGTTTGAACTCATTTTTCTCCCAACCTGCAACTTCATGTCCTTAGAAGAAAACTCAGCAAAAAAACCAACCCCTACCAATAGCGAAAGAAGGCATTGTACCTATAGAAGGACGTTAGCGTTGGTTGTTTGGAAGAATTTGTTTATTGATATATCCGTTTCCGTACTTCGGAAACTATGTTTAATTTACTCGTAGTGGATTTCAATCTCACAAACCGTGGGTTTTTTTGTGTTCTTTTTCCGAGATCCACGACTTCTTCCCAAGTCAAACCAATGAAGTTTTTCTGCTTGCCTTGCCTTGCCTTTCACTTATCTAAAGTCTGAACAAAATTGGGGTCAGGACTGATTTAATTTTTTCTTTTATTCTAAGAAAATAAAATTCTATTTTTGACTTAAAGTTTGGAGGAAAAAAATCATGAAAAGAAGAAAAAGAGGTGAATAAAACTTTCACTACTACTCGACTTAAGCTATCAATTTTTTGATGAGAAAACTGTGAAAAGTTGCTATACACATACATATAAGAGGGGGTGGATGGGGGTGTGGCTTTTATAAGATAGATTGAAAATTAGTTTTTGCGAAAGTTCTTATCGTACTGAAGAGAACAGAATATGGACAAAGTTTTCTCTTGTGGCTACATATTTTGCATCAGATCAGACTTTTCAGACTTACATACATTCGGAGGAAGATAGAAGGAGGTTTGGGGGAGGGGTGTACTAGAAGCACCATACTTATAAACATTTCTATATAAGTGAAATTGTATTGTAATATAATTTGTTAAAATTATGTTATCTCTCCATAAAATTCGATTTTACAATAGAAAATATGAACAGATTTTCCATAAAGTAGGTTATAAAATGGTAAGAGCTTGAGAACATCATCAGAGAGAATGTGTGTATGAGATTGAGATTACATGCGATTTGTTGGAAGTGAAAAAGTTTATATTTTGTTGTCTTTGTCTTTGTCTACTTATAGTTGAATATTATGAAAGTTATACTATCAAAATAAGAGAATAAAATAATCAGCTTGTTATAATTTTCAATTTAGTTGTTATGTTTATGATGAAGAAAGTTTCTTGCTTTTGAAAGTAATTTTTGTTTGTGTTTGTTTTTATTTATATTGAGGGTGATTTAATTCAATTCAGTTTCGGAACTTTTAAAAAAAAAGAAAACAAAAATAGAAAGGTTTTTAAGGGTATATAGAAATCTTTTGTTTATTTTCAAAATTATTCAACTTTTTTAATTAATTTAATATGAAATATATATTATAAATTAAATGACTTAATTGGAAGTTCTATATACATAGCAAATGTGTTGTTGAATGTTTATAAAATGTTTAAGGACTCAATCCTTGGAAAGTAATTTTTAGATGAGCTTTTATTTAAGTTTGAAGGTTACCTCGTCTTTTATTTGGCGAAATATTTCTTAAAGATGAATTAATGAAGAACAATAGAATTGACAACCGTAGGAAATATGAAATTAAATCAAAATGTCTATTATTTGCAATTAGGAGGTTATTACTGTTATTATATATTGACGTTCATAAAGCTCGCTTTTTAAATAGCTTTTAGTTCTGGAACTGTCATTTTTTGAAGAAGCAATGAAAAATTTGAAATTCTCTACAAAACTGCGCCAGTTGCGGGCTCCACATTGGAAATAAACAAATTGTAATTATCTACAAAATATTTTTTTTTTTTTTTTTTTTTTTTTTTTTTTTTTTTTTCGCAGGAAGGTGAGAAATCTTCAGAGACACTATAAGCCCGATGCTTATAGTAGTGTCAGATTTTTACTGACTAAAACTCACCTCCCTTATCTTCTATATTATTACTACAACTAAGTCCAGCTTAACAAGTAGTTTTAGCGTCATTTTGTTCGCGTTTTGTCAGGAAGCTCCCCAACGAGAGGACCTGAAGATTCCACAAAATTCGAGTGGAGAGATTAATTTGTTTGCGCTAGATCAGAAGGTCTTGTTCGGTGCAGACGCCGAAAAACGAACGCCTCGCTAACAGATTGTTGGATTAAGTTATTACTATGATTTCTAAGTCGTGATCTTAGCTCTGTAGCAAATTTTTTAATTTCGTTTTCTACATATTTTATATTTAAATCTCTATGTAAGTCGCTATTTCTTACATACCATGGAGCATTTACTATTATTTTAAGTACTTTGTTTTGGTATGTTTGCAAAATTTGTATATTTCTTTCGTTGGTACAACCCCAAAGTTGTATACCGTACGTCCAAACTGGTTTCAGTACTTGCTTATAAATAAGAAGCTTGTTATAAACGCTTAGATTGGAATATCTTCCAATAAGCCATGTCAATTCGCGGAGTTTATTTTCGAGTTCATCGCGTTTCTTTTTTACATGAACTTTCCATTTAAGTTTCGCGTCTAGAGTCATGCCTAGATACTTCGCTTCATTAGCGTATGGAATTTGCACAGAATTTATATAAATAGGTAAGTTATATACTTTTTTATACGTAAAATTTGTGTGCGTCGATTTCGTTTCATTAAGAGCAATTCGCCATTTCTTTGTCCAATCTGAAATGCTATTTAATGCCTTTTGAAGCTTAGAGGTTGCCGTTTCTATTGAATCCGATATTGCGAGTACAGCTGTATCATCGGCAAAAGTGCCTAAAGTTGTGCCTTCTGTTTGGGGTATATCTCGGGTATAAAGAACAAACAAAATCGGTCCAAGGACGCTACCCTGGGGAACCCCAGCGTTTATTTCTTTAAACTCCAAATACTCCGTTCCTTGCTTAACTCGAAAGAATCTATTTTCTAGGTACGATTCAAGAATGTTATATATTTGCTCTGGAAAGACTTTTAATTTATATTTTAGCCCGTCATGCCAAACTTTGTCAAAAGCTTGAGAAACGTCAAGAAATGCAGTTGAGCAAATCTTTTTTTCTTCAAATGCTTTTTCAATTTCGTTAGTTATTCGGTAAACCTGATCAATTGTCGAGTGATTATTCCGGAAACCGAATTGGTGGTCGGGAATTAAACGTTTTTCTTCAATAATTGGTAGCATTCGTTTAAGAAGCAATTTTTCAAATATTTTAGATATAATTGGTAAGAGAGAAATTGGTCTATACGATTTTTTCTCATTCGGTGGCTTACCCGGTTTGGGGATCATTATTACTTCGGCGACTTTCCATTGCGTGGGTACGTAAGCAAGTCTTAAAGCAGCGTTAGTGAGCTGTAAGAGCTTAACCATTGCTTTTTTAGGCAACTCTTTGAGGACACTACCGTTAATCAGGTCGTAGCCAGGAGCTTTATTATTTTTCTGCCGTTTTATTTCCTGGACAAGTTCAGTCAAAGTAATATTCCTGATAGAAAAATTTTCCGGCGCTGGTTGGAGCTCTCCGTCATTAGTCAGAAACTCTTGACCATCGAAAGGTTTGAACGTTTCCTCAAGGTGCTTAGCAAATAAATCCGCCTTTTCCTTATCAGTTTTTGCCCATTCAGAATTATTTTTTCGAATAGGTGCCGACATTATTTGAGGCTTTTTAATACCTTTTATCGTCTTCCAAAGAGAATAATTCGTTTTTTTGTCTGCTGTTAGGCTTTCAAGATAGGCAGAATTCTCGCTGTTTTTAAAATCTCGTAACAAATTTTTAATCTTGTTTGATAAAAAGTTGACGACACTTTTATGCTGAGGAGCACGTGATTGCTGCCATACTTTTCGAGCTTTTCGTTTTTCGCGTATCAATTCTTTTATATCTTCTGGAATTTTTTCTTCGTATTGCCTTGACTTTTTACTACAGATCGGAGTATTATTCCAAGCTGCTTCTTGAACAATATTTATAAATTTTTCTGTTTCATCTTCTAACTCAAACGGAGTTTGCAAAGAGACGTTCAGTATAATTCTATTTTCGCAATCTTCTTTGAATTTATCCCAATTTGTGTTATTATTTGTTAAAATTAGGGGCTTTTCTTTTTCGATTACGTTACTGTTTATTGTTAAGATAACGGCCGAGTGATCCGTAGAAAAATCGAAGTTATCATCTACTGTCATATATTTTCTGTTCATTCCTCTTGCGATGAAAAAGTCAACAAGATCGGGTGTTTTCGCTGTATCGGTTGGCCAATACGTTGGTTTTCCTGATGAGAAAAATTCAACGTTACATTCAATACCCGCTTTGTAGAGTTGTCTACCCTTCGTCGAAATGCAACGTGATCCCCAAAATGAATGTTTCGAATTGAAGTCGCCACCAATAATAAATTTTGGACCTAAAGCGTTGAAAATATCTTTAAAATCGTTTTTGTCTATCTTGGACCGAGGAGGACAGTAAATAGACGCAATATTAAAAAATACGTGTCTAACTTTTATGCTAACGGAAGTAACTTGCATTGTATCGAGCTCGATATTTATCTCAAACGAATGATTGATATTTTCTCTGATAAATACGGAAGAACCACCCCTTGCTCTTTCGGATGGATGGCATGCGTGGTAAGCCGAATAACCTTTAATACTTAAATTTGAGTCTTTTTTCAAATGAGTTTCAGAGATCAAACAAATATCTATTCTTTCGTTAAGTAGAACCGTTTCTAGTTCTTCGATTTTTGCGGTAAGTCCGTTCGCGTTCCATGTTATTATTTTGAGTTGTTGGGACAACTGATCCATGTTTACGGTAAATTTGGTGTTTTAAGAGCCGCCGACTCAAATTTGTCCAATTTCTCAAGAATAATTGTGTTAATTCTCCCTTGTTCTTCTAATCGTTCAAGTATAAGGGAAAATACATTTTGAACGGAGTCAGGTTTAATAGTTTTAGGTTTTTCGGGCGCCGTGACTTGAGCGTACGTGTTCGTCTTTTTTGTTTTTATGTTTTCTGAGGGTAAAACGTTTTCATTATTTTTCCCGTCCGTTTTACTCGACGCTTGAGTATTAGTCTTGGTTTTTAATTTTAATTCTTTGTTTTGCTTTGAGGTATTTTTTTTAGTTTTCTTACTAAATTCTTCGCGCCTCTTTAACATTTCCTTTGCGACCTCACAGCCACGGTAATTTGCTGGATGATTACCTTTGCAATTCGCGCATGTAGCCGGAGTTTCTTTTTTAAGACGGCATACATCAGTCATGTGCTTTCCCGCGCATTTAACGCAAACGGGGTCCTTCTGACAATAAGCTGCTGTATGGTTAAAACCTTGACATCGCTTGCACTGAGGAATAAGGCGTTTGTTCTTTCTTAGTGGTTCGATTTTTACAACAATATTCATTATAGTTTTAATATTATAAACATTGTCTACATTTTCATTTTTATCGAAACTTAGAATAAAAAGCGGAAGAGCGCGTTTTATATAAGCGGTTTCGATTCCTTTTTCTCGCTTCAAAAGATTTGTTGCGTCAAGAATCTTAAATCCTTTGGTTTTTAAGTCCGAAAGGATGTCTTCTTTTGAACAAGAGGGATGAAGTCCTCTAGCAACTACACGTAGAGGTCTTTCTTCTTTAATTGAATAACTATACCATTCAATTTTTTCATCGCTGAGTTTTTTCGACAGTTTTCTATAAGAATCTGAATCATTTACGTTAATTTTCCACGTATTATTGTGAGTGGATGTAGCTTTGAAATTCTTTTGCGCCGTTTCTTTCAGAATAGGAAGAATTTTGTTATAATCCGCTTGACCAACGATGTTTATCGGTGGAGGAAGTTTCTTATTCGCAGAAAACTGATCTTTCCGTGTAATTTTATTTGGTTTTAGCTGATTTTGAGACTTAGGCGAATGTTCAGCCTTTCGTTTTTTACAAGGTCTACTTTTTTCAGTTTCCCGAGCAAGTTCATCTTCATCAGTTTCATATTCGTGCCGATCTCGATGTTGTGGACTTAGAGTATTTACTTTCATGTTTTCAGAAGTTTTTAACATCTTGTTCTCTTCACGAAGACTTTCGACTTCTTTTTTAAGCTCTTCGTAGAGTCTTATCATTTCGTTCAGCTTCTTTTGCAGTTCACAATTGTCCTGCTCAAAACTGTTTGTTTTCGGTGAGTCGCTTTTAGTGCCTTTTGGCACAACCGGTGGACTCTTTCTGCCGGTAACTCTCGGTACAGATGGAGGTGATCGAGGGACCTTATGCGCTTTCGCGAAAGGATTTATCAAATGCAATAAATGGCTCTCCCCAGAATCCGTAGAGCCTGCCTCCGAAGAGGATGGATTTGCCAGAGAAACTGGCTTTCCACCTGGGGTAATTAATCTATTTGTTTTTTCCATTGCATATTTTGTATACTTATGTAGTTCTCAGTATACGGAGATTGGATTTTAGTCGCCTTTTACGACAAGCATACCTTACTTCGGGTAAATTCTTAACCCCTACCCGAAGGGGTATGACGAAATTTTTAAAATTACGTTTTTTGCTCAAAACATCTTAATTGTTTTTTTCATAGAAATTTTGTCTGGGCAGTTGTTTTAGACCTTATTTATTTCTACCAATCTAAGTGGTGTGTTATATTTATTGGAAATGATTTGAAAAATATTCGTGTTCATGAAATTTGGTCAATGAAATTTTCGACATAAAATTAATACATGTTTTTAAGTTTAGTCAATTTTCTTTAAGAAACACATATGTAATTCTAATTTCATACCATGAAGATATATGAACATTTTATTTTGTTTGTATTTTCCATAAATAACATTTAGTTCCAGCCCCAAGTATTAATTTATAAAGGTTTAATATTAGTACTAATGTTTTTTTTTTAAGAATTAAAGTAGCTTAAATTTCGAAAAAACCTAAGATTCAGAATCAATTTGCGGAACGGAACATGTAACACACACACAAATTTAACGATCTTGAAGAAAAAGGAAGTGCGAGAATTTCAGAATATGTTGACCTTAACCTCTTGATTAAACAAACCATATTATTATATTTTTGTAATGGGTCCGATTTGTAAAATTGAAAATTTTGACATTTCTCGACGTTTCAAGGTCCCTATACAGTCAAAATAAAAGATTGTTAGAAAGATGTCTGTGCGTGCGTGACGTCCGTACGTCAGTACGTCCGTATGTCCGTACGTTCGCGACGTTTTTTCGTCTTCCATAGCTCAAGAACCAGAAGAGATATCGACTTCAAATAAATTTTGTTATACAGATAATAAAGCAGAAAGATGCAGAAAGGGCTTTCAAGAAAATTGCGTTTGCGGTTTTTTACCATAGCAGTTTAAAAAAAAGGTGAACATTTTGGTTAACCCTAAATATCTCATGAACGAATGACGCTAGAGACTTGAATAAAATTTTATATTATATATTGTAACGTGATGCAAAACAATTATATTTTTGGAAAAAAATCCAATTAACGATTTTTTTATAAATCAAGAAAACTGAAAAAAAAAACTTGTCACCTCGAAAACTTTACGACTAAAATATGTGCAACGAAGAATAATGTTTTTGACATCTGACAAAATTTTGAGAAAAATCTAATTGACAGTTTTTTTTTAATACAAAATAAAAACCTAAAAAAAACATTACTCAAAGTTGATAAAAATTGAATTTGGACTCAAATATCTTTTCAAAAACTTGAGATTAAGGCTTCAAACTTATTTTATCTTATAAGAAATATAGTTTTCAACATTCTGAAAAATGTTGAGAAAATCGAATTGACAGTTGTTTTTACAAAAATAAAATTCTAAAAAAAACAATACTAAAACTTGGTAAAAATTTGCTTTCGACTCAAATAGCTTTTTCAAAAATTACAAATATTGGCTTCAAACTTATTTTATTTCACAGAAAGTATTGTTTTCGATATTCAGTAATTTTTATAAAAATCCAACAGTCCGTTTTTTCATAAAAAAAATAAAATCTACAAAAAATAGTACGCAAAATTTGGTACAAATGGATACATATAGACAATCTTTTAAGCAAGACAAATCGACAGACGGGATGGGAAGTTATCAGTGTGGGTCGCATCCCAGTCTCTTTTTGACATTTGTTATTAATCAGTGCCTGTAACAATTTTCAGAGGATATGTGAATTATTCCTAGGCTTGATGAAATGTATATTAATTAATGACTCGACTATTCATGCCGCATGAAAGATATGCCACTGCTCTACAAACAATTCAAGACCTTAAGATCAAATTCGTGAAGATATTAAAAAATTACATTGGTCATGGATTTCAAAGGATTAAAAAGGATGTATTTCAGGCAACTGAAGCCATTACGGTCATTTACATGATATCGTCTATAGCATTTCTTTTTATAATACAATGCTGATTTTTTTAAATATTAAAATGAAACTTCTTATTGGAAAATATTGTTAATATAAATTGGCTGATATCAATATTATTTTATTTTCTTTAGATAAGATATTCCAATAGAAAGCAATATTTAACCTTTTTCAGTAGCATTTTGTGTAAATTCATACATATTTTTTTTAAGAAAAAACTGTCACTTTTATTTTTTTTATTTTTTTTTAATATTCTAAAGATAATTAAATTTTTGTTCTTAAAGTTTTGAATCTGAAAACATTTTTTTCAGATTTTTCTTTAAAAAAAAAACTATTATTTCATATATAATGTGTTTTATACATTTAGTTTAAGTCTGAAGAATTTTGTATTGTTAATAATAAAAAATTTCAGATAGTTTTTTTTGTCAAAGTCTTTCTACTCTGTTTACTTGATTTTTGTTAGTTATTTTACGATTTATGCCACTATTCAATTTGAAGACGATTTCGTCAAATAAGAAATCATCAAATTCGGTTAATTAAGTCTTGTGATATAAATGTAGACATTTTGGTTGAATTTGTTTTACTTACTTAGATTTTCCTGCATTTTGAAAAAGTCTATATGAAATTTATATAATATATCTATCTATATAATTTATTTATAAACTTCATAAACTTAAAAACTGTAATTGTTTCTATGTAGTATTAAACGTATGCCGAATTATCTACCATTGTTTATGATTGTCTTTTTGTATTAAAATTAGTTCGAAAACTCAGATTATGTTTTCGATTTCTTGATTTTTCCATATCCATCACCCAAAGATAAAACTAAAAACGGTTCTGTTACTTGCGAACAAAACATGTGCATAAGTACAAAATTAGTGTGTTAAAAAGGACGCGTACAAAATCTTCAAAAATTGGAATCATCATTGGAAAAATAACCCAAAAAAATAATCTAACTTGCCATTATCTCCAATTAATCAGTTCTTTTGCACAAATCCTTTAAAAAATCTAATTACCACATTTGTATTTGTTTTGGAGATATTGGCTAAGAGTTTTTCAACACAGGGGTTTTCTCTTTTGAAATATTTCGCGCTGGGGATTTTGGAATGGGAATTTTAGGTTTGGGGATTTTAGCTTGGATATTATGTCTTGAGGAGAATGTCACTAACACGTTTCTAAACCTTTCAATAGAAAGTTCAAACCTATTATAAGATCATTGTAGCTAAAGTCTTAAGACTCAAACCTTTAAAGTATGGCTCAAATGAAATAAATTATTTAAGTTAATGATTAGAGTGGAGAACTAAATCAATTTTGAAGTTCTTAACAATTTTCCAGATTTCGACACATTTCCTGGGTTAGGTTCTATTGGGTTTTGTGTAAGTGCTTTATACTTTACGAATCTAATTTGCACCTGTGAAAGTGTACTTCAAAATTACTCTACTTTCCTTCTCGTGAAAATATATGAACTTGTTAAGGTTAATACATTTAAGTATCTGCTCATAGCAATCACTTTAAATTGATTACTTTAAGCAACAGTCACCAATTAAATAAGCCATTCGACTGGACAATGGACATCGTCAACGCCATCAGGAAAGTTTTCATACATATTTTGATAATGCAAACGTTATTATTTGCAAATCAATTATCATATATAGAAACTTAAACTAAGCACTTAACTTATGCTATGTACTTGTGTTCTTGTGTATGGATACTCCAATTGTTTCTATGGTGTTTAATTTATTAATCCACCAAATACTTACATTATATCAATAAACATATGTATGTACGTAAAGATATCAGAGAATAGAATTTATATTAGAGGATAAATCTGAGTGATAGTGAGTCAAGATTTATCAAGACAAACGCTATTCCTTCTGGGCCAACGCACTATACAAACGACATAAATGTTTTAATTAAATACTACACACAAGGAGACACAATTTCTGAGGATTGTACCAATATCTTACGCTAACCTCACCAAAGTTTGAATTAATTTAATCTAAAGGATTCTCCATAGATATGTTATATGTTCTACGTTGTATCTTTGCCATAGCAGGGTATGTACATTGTTAATACAGCCATGGTCAATATATTAGGAACATATTCTTTTTTTAAGTTTAACTTTTTTCATTTAAATAAGACTAGAGCACATTATAAAAAAGCTGCAAATATATTAATTTCTTTTAATAATCCAAGTTTCCAAAAACGAGCTATGAACGCGAGATTTTCAAAATCAGAAAAACCGCGAAAGTTTCAAGCTCTTTTCACTCATTGGTATTTTTTACCCTGAAGGTGAATTTTTTTTAATGTAAGCATGTTTTTTTAAGGCAAACAGATTAACTACAGTCTGAGCCTAAAATTATGTCTGTAGATATAACTGTTTTTATAATACATTTGTATAAAAATTAGGTAAAATACTTTTCTTACAAAAAATCGACGAATGCTAAAATAACAAAAATAGACAATTTGCCATAAGATACACCTTAACTCTGGATTGGGAAAAAAAAGAAACCAATAGTTTTAGATGGGGGTTCATAATCCCTCCTGTTACTGTGATATAACTTTCCTCACAGCCAGAAATCCATTCTTGCAGTAACTTTTTACAAAATGTTGCTTTTGTTCACAGTATCAAAAACAAAAATAAATTTAAATCAAACAAAAAATATTTTTATTTTCATTTTTGTATCGTTTTAAGCTCTAATTTTATTTCAGTAATCACTGTCCTTGTTAATTATTGATCAAACACAAACAATCTAAATCTAAAAACGTATTTTAGTTTTTGAGGAAATTTGAAACAACTACAACTACCATACAATATTTTAGACACGTAGTCTTTTCACTGGACAGAAAGAGCCGTTTCTGTAAATCCGGTAGATCCAATTTTTGTTTAGGGTGTTTTTGAAGTTTGTCTTTTAAATAATCAAGGTTATCGACTTCGGCATCTGAACGATAGTTTTCAAAAAATTGGCCAACATTTCGGAGATCCCGAAAGTAGACCAAAGTTCTGCAGGAATGTTAATTAATTGTTTACAAATTTAAAAATCATAGAAAGCTGGAAGATATTAGTTTTAATTGATTTTTAAAGACAGAGTGTTAATAAGAAAACCTTAAACTGATCTATTTATTCCATTCAAAAATTTGCGGATGGTTTTCCGTATCCCGCAAGAGCCTTAACTTAACTTAAAAGCTTCATAGAAGGTGGAATAGCAAAAATAAAACCGTCGTACCCGAAAGCGAATTTATTTCGCAAAAATGTACTACATAAAGCATGATGCCTTTTAGGCGTAAGGAAAAGGAGAAATGCACTTAAAATCGAAAATTAATTTATTTTGGAATGAAATAAAAAATGTTTGTTCGGTGCCCAATGTGAGAAGTGTTAAAACCAAAGTTCAAACTTGTAGGTGTGCAATATTGGATTAAAATAAAGTGATTTGAAAAACTTGTAAGTTTTGAGATACTATAGAATTTTGAATATAAAAATATGACCCTTAAATGACATTTTTACAGCGTGGTACTCAACTTCTCAAGAAATAAAATAGAATTAAGTAATAACATAAAAATACGGATTTTTCAAATATTTATAATCTTATAATAAATAATTGGATGGCGCAACAGTCCGTTGAAGACTAGGGCCTAGTGACTTAAAACTCTCAACCATTCATGACAAGAATTACTCAATTCCTTCCAAGAAGCAGTACCCGTGAAAAAAACTTGAGATGGCACCGGCCGGCAGGGTTTGAACCCAATACCTCTGGTATGACAGTCCAACACACTAACTATCATGCCACGGGTACTACTTAATCTAATATTCCTATTGTTTTAAACAGCCTTTAATGGAGACTGCAGAAAATGTCCTCCAAAATCTTGACATTCAATATGACTTTTTAAAAATCAGATAAAATATAAGGGGTTTTCAATAAGGGCGGGTAGATGTTGTGTTTAGATGTCGTGGCGTTTGCTTTGTGGCACGTAGCGCTACCCCCGTCCTCCTGGAGCCACATGTCGTCTAGGTCCACATGAAATTAGTTATCATCGTTTATGTAGCGCTCGTTGTTGACGGTGACCGCCTCACTAACATTGTTTTCAAAAAAGTACCAATTAATCCGCCGGCCCCAAATCCACAACAAACGGTCACTTTTTGAAGATGCATTATCACCTGGTGAACCTAACCTCGCGTGGGTTGGTGTCGTCCCATATGCGGCAATATTTTTTGTTACCCCAGCCATTCATCCAAAAATGCGCCTCGTCACTTAAGATGATTTTTCGGCCAAAATTGGAGTCCCTTCCAAACGATTCAAAGCCCAGTCAGGAACAAACGGTGTGGCGTTGTCTATGGTCATGAACTTTGAGCTCCTGGGTCAGTTGGATCTTGTAAGTTCCGACTCAAAATTCGCCAAGTTGAAGTCTGCGAAAGACCGAGTTCTTGTTCACGGCGAGGAATAGACTGCCCCGGGTTCTGCTGTACACTTTGACGGACCGCGGAGATGTTCTC
Source organism: Eupeodes luniger (assembly GCA_951509635.1). Taxonomy (NCBI): domain Eukaryota; kingdom Metazoa; phylum Arthropoda; class Insecta; order Diptera; family Syrphidae; genus Eupeodes; species Eupeodes luniger. The sequence goes on from OX608075.1 coordinate 37,336,830, forward strand.
TGTCGATTAGATGTTTCTAAAGAACATATTAAATTCAAGATGGCAACATGCGGAGTTTGCTTGCCTTAAATAGCGTGTTAATGGCTCATTATTTTCATAACTAACTCTATGAAAAGGGACAAAGAAATGACAACAAGAGCGAAAATCTCGCAACATGAGAAGTGATCATTAAAAGCAAAGAAGGACATTGTTTCAAAATAAGATCTCCAAACCTCCAGATATTGGATCCCTAATAAAATAACAAACATCCGAATTGTAAAAGGGCATATCGATGTTCCAACGCAAAGTCATTATAAATATCCCAGTGAATCCTTTCTTAACTCTTCCAACTCTTAACGAATAAACACTATAATATGGATTCTACACGATACAACAGTATTCTAAAATGTATCTAACCTTACTTAAATAGAGCAATAACAACATGAGAGGATCAGTAAAGTCTTTTGAATTTCCATAAACAAAACCAAGCATAGAACTGGCTTTGGCTACGTTGTAGTCAAAGTTTCTAGTAAAAGTAAACTTTGTGTCAAAAATCTAAAACTGATTTAATGCTTAGACAAAGTTTGAAATCATCGAAATGCTTTAAGCATATTCAATTTTTATTTTTTTACAATTAACGGGCACTCAAGGGGTTATTAATACCCTTAACATGTTTAAAGTTAAAACACAGTGCGAGTTTTAGGAAAAAAGGGAAGGATTAAAGAGGAGATACCGATGCACATTGGTCTTAAAGTTTTGAATATCAAAATGATAGGGAAAAACAGAGCTATGTAAAGCATTCCACATTTTCGATGTGCGGTTAAAAAAAGAATCTCTATACTTGAAAGTACGTCCGAAATTGAGCTCAAGGTTAAACTGATGTGCAGTCCTAGAAGTACGAATATTACTGCTGAATTGTTTGAGGGGGGGGGGAATGCAACTCGCTAATTCGACAAAACATTGTTTATAAAAATATCGGTAGAACAACAATGATTGAAATATTTAGTAATATCGTTGATAAAAATCAGAAACAGGAGAGGTCCTAAATGGATTCCTTGGGGCACACAAGAAGTAACTACCACTGGATTGGATTTAATGTTATTAATATGATCAAACTGAGTCCTACCAGTGAGATACTTTATATTGACAATAATATTTAGTATAGAAAGAACTAAACTTGAAGTCAATTTTCATTTCATTCTTTCTCGTGAAGTTCTAGTCGAAAAACAGTTTTTAATAGTTTTGTACAACATTTTTGTAGATTTTAGATTTGTATAAAACAAAATTTCAAATTGGACTTTTCGAAAAATAAAAAAGGTAAAAATAATGTTTTATAAATTGAAATTAGTTCATAACTAATATCTTCAATTGTTGCTAGCATTTTCCAATCGAAATTTATTTTTTACAATTTTTAGTAGTATTTTACTTAGGTATGTATTTCTTGCAAAAAAATTCAAATCTTTTTTTTCCAAAAATGTTATCAATTGTTAAAATGTTAGTCTTCGATGCATACAATTTTTTTAAAGGTTATATAATTTTTCGTTCGCAGTTCTTTTCAGTGCTTTTGATTTATTAAATCGAATTAATTGTTGCCAATATTGTGTAACGTTAAAAGACATTTTAGGTCAACTAAATTTTCAACGTTTTTGTTTAAGTGTACTTAATTATTGTAGTCATATTTGCACAACACAACATGTCGATATGATTGCCTTTTTTTGAGATATTTTCAACTAAAAAACGTATTCCAAATGTACGGACGTTTAAACAGAAGCACGCAAAGACTGATTATTTGTACTTGATTTTGACTATTCCTATTATTATGGCCATAGCTGTACATCATGAATATGATATGAATGTATAAATTTCTGTACAGACTTTCAACGCGATTAAGCAAAAGCAAAATGCCGAGCATTCGCAAATTTCGATTATTTTGTGCGTATCTATGGAATATATGTCATTCAAATTTCCAATAACTAAACAATAATCCAATTCATCCACTTCCACATCAATATATTCACATATTGAAATATATTAAGGGAGAGTATTTAAGCAATTTGAATTTACGCTAAGGATTTCTCTTCCTATGTCTATTTAGTTACCACTATAAGAAGCCTTTAGACGAGTAGGTACGTAGAATGTTTCCTTATGTATTGTTATGTCTAACCCTAAAATAGAGAAAGTTGTATTCAAATGATCATCATCACTTAGCAGCAAAAGGTTGAGAGGAGGATTTTAAAGTGGCGGGAGCAAATACTCGTAAATGCCAAATTTGAACTCAAATATTATGTCGTATTTGGGTTTCCATATACATATATGTAATTTAATCTATGTCAGGGATAAAATTGTCCTCAACAAATTGAAGGTTCTCTATTTAATTATTAAATTTAGTTTTAAGTAATTGATTAATTTTACATGACTATAGGTTGGTGTTATTATTATGCAGTAAAAGGCTTTTTCGTAATTCTTGATTCAAAATTGTTGGTGTTGGTTCTAATATTAATCTTTCTTAACTTAAGTTAAGTTCCCAATAATAAAAATTAGGTTCCTTAACAAAAGAAAAACACTTGTTGATGTTGTGAAATGTGTCTGTAATTTATTGTTTGATAGAACACGTAGTTGTTCTCAAGTATCACGATGTAAAACTTTTTCTTATTATTTCAATGATAAAATAATTCTTTTAGTTTTTCTCCAAAAAAAAAGAAATGAAAATCAAAAATAAATAAACAAAGAAATGCACCTGGAGTAGAAGAAGTAAAAACTCAAATGATGAGAAATCGTTCTGAAAAAAGGATTCATGTCTGTAGGGCTAGAGCATACTATGGTAGCGGAATTGTCCTTTTTGACGCCTTATTACTTTGAAAGAAAATGAAGAACATTCACTTTACTTCAGTATACTTAAAATTATTACTTGGCATTGCTCGAAATATTAGTCCAGAAAAATTAGATAATCACTTTGAAAAAATTCGAAAAAGTTGAATTTTTGATAGAGAGCATCAGTACCATCCTTAAGAGTTATTAGAAACTATTTAGTGCGTAAATGAAAGCTGATATTTAGTTGAATATAAAATTTTAAATATTTTTAAAGTCTGTTAAGAAATTTTCGAGATATTTAATCTTGACGTTGAAATAAAGGCTTTTCTTATAATTTTTTTTTTTTGATATTTAAAAAACGAGTATTTTTTAAAATGAAATCAATGGAAAAATTGGAAAACGATATTATTCAAATTGCCACTACGGTTGCAGCACCGTATTATATAAACATTTGCACATTTTCTTCGATGCTCAAGAGTTATAAGAACTATCCGCAGCTAGATTAGCAATAAGTGTGGCCTTGAAAATAAGTTTGGATAATTGTTCCAAGTCCTTAAAAAATCCCATTGAGTTAGAACAATTTTGTCTTTCGTAGACGACTTATCTCCAAGATTTTTCAGGGAGTCTTTAAATCGATAATGTTGCATGGAACACAAATGTGGAGCGATTTTTCCTTTAACGCATTTTTAAGCTACCTTAGAGTTCTACACAAAATATGCTGCTTGTTGAAATTGTGTCGTTTAATGCAAAAAGGATGGCCAAATGAATAGCAAGTTATGAAATAGAAAGGAAAATTTTGTAATATTGAGGAATGGGAGTTATTAGTAAAGTTTTCTGGAGGGAACTTAGGAATAATCTTGGATATACCCCAAGAGTTAAGTAACTTAAGTACAGTAGTCAATGAACAAATGCGGGCAGAGAACATTGAAAAAGTTCAAACCACCGGACAATATTCCCAAATCCTAAACCATAATGTGATCTAAAGTAAAATATTCAAGTGATGCAATATCTAATATTTTTAGGGTCAGAGGGGAATTAGTAGACATAAACTTCATTTCACATAGAGAATATTTGCCTATTATTTGCAATATTAGAGAAAAGGATAATGTTTTTCACTTCCTGGAAAGGACTCATGTATTACGAGATGTATTGAAGTCGGATTCTAACTTAAGCCATCGAACACCTCAGAAAAAGTATGTTCATAACCTTGTTGACTAGGGTAATAGCTTTGGAATGCAATTTATAGACGTAATCGTTGTCTCACTTTTAATTCATTTAGGTTCAATTACACCTCCATCAACTAAAAAACTGTGCGCAAATAAAGACACGTTGAGGATAGAGAAGCTATTTAACAATCACTCCCGGATTTTCCCAATCCCAAATTTAATAGTTCTGCCACAGTGGTAAAAAAGGCTTCATTACTCAAGATGATTTTTATATGGAAATCTGATAAAACATATTATTTTCAACATTCAGATAAATTTTGAGAAAAATTAAAATGATAGTTTTTTTTACAGAACATAAAAATCTAAACAAAACATTACTAAAAGTTATTAAAAATTGAGGCTTAAGCAATCTTCTACTCAAATATCTTTTTAAATATTTGAGATTATGGCTTCAAACTAATTTTATTTTATAAGAAATATTGTTTCCAACATTCGGTAAAATTTTGAGAAAAATTAAATCAACAGTTTTTTTTTTTCAAAAAATAATAACCTAAAAAAAAACAATACTAAAACTTGGTAAAAATTTGTTTTCGACTCAAATATCTTTTCAAAATTTAAAAATATTGGCTTCAAACTATTTTTTTCTCACACAAAATATTGTTTTCGACATTCAGTAAATTTTGTATAAAAATCCAACAGTCAGTTTTTTCATAAACAAATAAAATCTACAAAAAATAGTACTCAAAATTGGTAAAAATAGATGTTCGGTTTTTGATATCTCTTGAATAATACAAGACATTGACTTCAAATTAATTTCGTTCATCCAATTTGTATTTGTTTACATAAGAAATAAAAACCTTTTAAGAAATGCTACTAAAATTGGTAAAAATTGGTTTTCAACTAAAAATCTCGTTAACTAAAATAGATTTTAAAATCAAACTGTTTCATCATATGCTGAAGTTATCAGTGTGGGTCGCATCCCAGCCTCTTTTAATTTTAAAAATATGCTTGGCCAGTTTTTCAGTCAAAATTATGATTTTTCTCCATCAAATTTCAACTTTAACAGAATTTTTTCGAAGTAAAGTTATTGGTGTATCTAATTTTGCTGGACTAAAGAAGACACGATATTGGAGTCTTACTATTTTCATTGTCCGAAGTTTTAAATTAAGCCAAATTTACTTCGAAGCTTTTTATAAAATTGGTTCTTAGTTCCATGAACGAAGGGTAACTGATCTACCAGAAATACATGTGAAACTAGTGAGTCGGTTTTTATAAAACTTGGTTCTTAGTGTTTTTGTTTAAAGTGTTGTGGAAATTATTGCAGTTTATAGAGATTAAATATAGTTCCATACCTGCTGCTAATCCACTCCCGCTTTTCCAAAGTTTCGTCTTGAATAATCACGTACATCGAAAACCTACATATGTAGGTATCCATTCTAACCTAGAAAATCCTGCTCGTTTTTGTGTAGGTATCTAAGTTGGAGTAAAAGTTTTACCATAAAAATTGTTGAAAAAAAAAACTTCCAGTGGAAAACATTTCAATGCAAGTTAAAGTGGAGAAGTATCTTACTAACTCAAGTTTCTTTCACTAAACGTCTATAACTGAGAACCTGGGAATGTTCTTCGTGATATGCGATTTACGTGGGCTATATTTACGAGTATGGTTGTACCTAAATTTTGTAATATTGAGGAATGGGAGTTATTAGTAAAGTTTTCTGGAGGGAACTTAGGAATAATCTTGGATATACCCCAAGAGTTAAGTAACTTAAGTACAGTAGTCAATGAACAAATGCGGGCAGAGAACATTGAAAAAGTTCAAACCACCGGACAATATTCCCAAATCCTAAACCATAATGTGATCTAAAGTAAAATATTCAAGTGATGCAATATCTAATATTTTTAGGGTCAGAGGGGAATTAGTAGACATAAACTTCATTTCACATAGAGAATATTTGCCTATTATTTGCAATATTAGAGAAAAGGATAATGTTTTTCACTTCCTGGAAAGGACTCATGTATTACGAGATGTATTGAAGTCGGATTCTAACTTAAGCCATCGAACACCTCAGAAAAAGTATGTTCATAACCTTGTTGACTAGGGTAATAGCTTTGGAATGCAATTTATAGACGTAATCGTTGTCTCACTTTTAATTCATTTAGGTTCAATTACACCTCCATCAACTAAAAAACTGTGCGCAAATAAAGACACGTTGAGGATAGAGAAGCTATTTAACAATCACTCCCGGATTTTCCCAATCCCAAATTTAATAGTTCTGCCACAGTGGTAAAAAAGGCTTCATTACTCAAGATGATTTTTATATGGAAATCTGATAAAACATATTATTTTCAACATTCAGATAAATTTTGAGAAAAATTAAAATGATAGTTTTTTTTACAGAACATAAAAATCTAAACAAAACATTACTAAAAGTTATTAAAAATTGAGGCTTAAGCAATCTTCTACTCAAATATCTTTTTAAATATTTGAGATTATGGCTTCAAACTAATTTTATTTTATAAGAAATATTGTTTCCAACATTCGGTAAAATTTTGAGAAAAATTAAATCAACAGTTTTTTTTTTTCAAAAAATAATAACCTAAAAAAAAACAATACTAAAACTTGGTAAAAATTTGTTTTCGACTCAAATATCTTTTCAAAATTTAAAAATATTGGCTTCAAACTATTTTTTTCTCACACAAAATATTGTTTTCGACATTCAGTAAATTTTGTATAAAAATCCAACAGTCAGTTTTTTCATAAACAAATAAAATCTACAAAAAATAGTACTCAAAATTGGTAAAAATAGATGTTCGGTTTTTGATATCTCTTGAATAATACAAGACATTGACTTCAAATTAATTTCGTTCATCCAATTTGTATTTGTTTACATAAGAAATAAAAACCTTTTAAGAAATGCTACTAAAATTGGTAAAAATTGGTTTTCAACTAAAAATCTCGTTAACTAAAATAGATTTTAAAATCAAACTGTTTCATCATATGCTGAAGTTATCAGTGTGGGTCGCATCCCAGCCTCTTTTAATTTTAAAAATATGCTTGGCCAGTTTTTCAGTCAAAATTATGATTTTTCTCCATCAAATTTCAACTTTAACAGAATTTTTTCGAAGTAAAGTTATTGGTGTATCTAATTTTGCTGGACTAAAGAAGACACGATATTGGAGTCTTACTATTTTCATTGTCCGAAGTTTTAAATTAAGCCAAATTTACTTCGAAGCTTTTTATAAAATTGGTTCTTAGTTCCATGAACGAAGGGTAACTGATCTACCAGAAATACATGTGAAACTAGTGAGTCGGTTTTTATAAAACTTGGTTCTTAGTGTTTTTGTTTAAAGTGTTGTGGAAATTATTGCAGTTTATAGAGATTAAATATAGTTCCATACCTGCTGCTAATCCACTCCCGCTTTTCCAAAGTTTCGTCTTGAATAATCACGTACATCGAAAACCTACATATGTAGGTATCCATTCTAACCTAGAAAATCCTGCTCGTTTTTGTGTAGGTATCTAAGTTGGAGTAAAAGTTTTACCATAAAAATTGTTGAAAAAAAAAACTTCCAGTGGAAAACATTTCAATGCAAGTTAAAGTGGAGAAGTATCTTACTAACTCAAGTTTCTTTCACTAAACGTCTATAACTGAGAACCTGGGAATGTTCTTCGTGATATGCGATTTACGTGGGCTATATTTACGAGTATGGTTGTACCTAATATAACATTGCATTAAACTTATTTTCCTACTGGATTTGAAGTTCTCCTTTAGATACTTTAGTAGATATTTATGTATCTACTGTACCTATAATGTGTATTGTATATGATGTAGGTGTATTGTATATATCTATTACATACCTTAAACTCAAGTTAGAAAGATGCATTTTCTAAAGAACTATATACAATAAAAATAGTCCTCATGACATTTTTGGTGCAATTCAGATGAATTGAAAATTGAATTCGTTTGCATTTTGTCAAAGGCTCAGAGCACACAAAATACGTTTTTTTTCTTCATCGGATTTTAACTTCTGACTGTTTAGGATTTTTACCTGTATATACAATGTACATATATATGCATTTCAAATGAATGCATATCTGCATGCAGATACATAGTCGTGAATGACAAGTCCAATATATCGATGGGAAAAAGAACGACAACAAGCTTTATGTATAGATAGATAGAAGAACTTAGTTTGCTTTTGTGCTTCGATAATGTATTTCGAAACTTGTTTGATTTTGAGATTCAAAAATTGGATTTTAAAGGCTATGCAAATACATATAAGCAATAAAAAAAGTTTAACGAAAAAATAGAAAATAAAAAATAGCTTTTTCACTGAATGGGGATGTAAATTCTGGTATGTCAAACTGGTATAATAAAGAGTTTTCCACTTAGAGATTTCATTATGAATAGCCCATTTTTTGGGCAGCTATCACATTTAAAGCTCTCATTTATTGAAATTTGACAATTAAAAAATTTTCCATTTTTAAAAAGTAATAACACCCTCAACAACGTATTGAAATTTATCAAATTTACTATATTGTTGATCATTTTGGTGCTGAAATTTGTGACATTTATTTTGGGCAGTACGACGATTATGATTTATATCGTTTCTTATGTCTAATCACTCAACGACATTTAACCCAAATCATGAAATGACATAAGACCCGAAAAGTAAAACGTCCTTAAAAAATATCACTAAAAAAATGTCACAAGGCCCAAGCAAAATATCATATCACCCAACTAACTTTAAGAGTCGTAACACCCAAATTTAGAAACGTCAGAACGTTAAACAACTCCGAACGTTTCATGTTTGCGTTTGGGCGATAAAATTTAAAACCCAAAATGTTGTAGTGCCCAAAATAAATAAAAAAATTGTCAGAATGCCCAAATGTTAAAACACATGACACCTTTTGGGCGATATGTCAATTAGTAATTTGGGAGTAATGATATTTTAAAATTGATTCGGGCAATATGACATTGATTTTGGGCTTTGTGGCATTTGTTTTCTGAAAAAGTTTTTTGGGCGATGGGACATTTTTAATGTCTTGGCGTTATTGTATTGGTCATTAAGACCTAACGTTTCCTTTTAATATAATATAATATGGAATTTCATATAACCTAAAAAAGCTTTAATGACAAAAGGTTCTGTAATATGGCCCAAATCGTACAAAAACAAAATGTTAATAAAATAATTTTGGGTGCTTTGACATTTTTAATTTGATTCATTTTTAATATGGTTTTGGGTAAGCCGATCGATAAGGTACGTGCGTCGTGTCTTCTTTTAAAGAAATGAAACTTCTTATTGGAAAATCATTAAGCTATCCTTTTAAACTGATTTTATAAAGAATATAGAAAAGAAGAATTAATTTTTTTTTTAACTATGTACAAAGTTTACAATTTTGTTTAAAAAATTTAATTTAAAATTTTTTTGAGTAGCTCTCCTCTAACACGGAAAATATTTGAAATTTCAAACAAGCTCAATTCATAGGTGAAATAATTAAATTCGTTCAAATTATACTCAAGTTTTGGGTATAAAGATCGACGCGATGACCCCTTGGCTTCCTCTATTAGATCTGATCGTATTCGAGCATCTGTTAATTCTAGAATGTTTTTTAATTTTTCCCTAACAGATCCATTAAAAATATCTAAAGATTCCAGAGATATACCACACAAAAAGAATAGAACCTCCTATTTTTGAAACCAGCCGATATTTTTTTGAATGCTGTGTTTTGCAAGAATCTTTGGTAGACGGTTTTCATTATATGGAAAGACTTTCATAACATACTCGAAGTGCCTACCTCCATTTGGTTTGAAAATCTTTACCTTAGACTCTGCCGTATTTACATTACATTACATACTACTCAGCACATAAATGTACAGAGTACACTGTACTTTCCGGTGTGTCAGCAAACAAAAATAAGTCGTCGGCATATAATAAACATTTTATTGTTAGTCCTGCAACTCGAATTCCGTTTGGCAAGGCATCCACTATATCATTTATGTATAATGCAAATAGCAAAGGAGACAATAAGCATCCTTGCCGGACCTCACTTAAAGTTTGGAACCATTTTAACATTTTCTCTCCATCCCAAACTGCCGACAAAGTATTTTTATATATATTCTTCAAAACATTTAGAACTTTCGATGAAATTCCTAGCATACTTAATTTATAAAAAAGTGATCTCCGATCTATACTATCAATAGCCGTTTTAAAATCAATAAATATAGAATTAATTTTTTTCGGTTTTCAAGATAAGAATCAACAGTAAAGAGGTGATCAAGCTTTGAATAACCTGGACGAAAGCCTGCTTGAAGCTTGTTGAGTAATCTGTTTTCCTCTACTCAAACTTCAAGCTTATGTAAGAGGATGCCGGTAAATATTTTAGAAATACTATTCATAAAATAAATGCCTCTATAATTCTCGACCATAATTTATATCACCTTTCTTATGTACAGCTGTCAACAAAATAATAGCAGCGCTACTTTTTTCTCATTTCTTTTTATTATATCTTCTTTGTTATTGCTTTTTTCTCTCTAACTTAAGGTTTTTCTGAAAGCTCTTATTCTAAGCTTTCATTATCACCATCAATCATATCAATATGCATTATATCAATAAAATAACGGCACTTTGTTTAAAAAATTGCAAATTTTGGACACACAAAATAATAGCAGCGTTAATGCAAAAAACAGTTAAAATCAATAAAATAAAGTATAATTCAACTAAAATAGCCAACAAACAGTGAGTATTTTCTGCAAATATCATTTTTTGTTATTTTGCATGTTTTTTGTTAAATTTATTAAACAGTGGGACGAGGAAAACATTGCCTTCAAGAGCTACGCCAAATCATACGCCAAATGAGGAGCGCCGGACAATCGTACAGGCAAATCCAAAAAAAATTGAACGTTTCTGCAAAGCTGATCAATAATTCCATCAATTTTGTGGAAAAAGTGGAAACCAGAGGTCGAAAACGCAAATTGGAGGACGGGGACCATAGGCAAATAGTCAAAATGTTAAAGAAAGACCTCTTTAAATCAGCTGTGGAGATAAACAAAGAGCTCGAGCTCAATGTGAGCGATGAGACAGTGCGTCGCACTCTTCGCACAGCTAATTTGAAGGCATGCCACCCAAGAAGAAAGCCACTCCTCTCCAAACGTCATCTGGTTCAACGCCTTGCTTTTGCAAAAAGCAAGGTGTTTTCAGACGAAAGCAAAATCGTTCTTTTTGGTGGCACTGGGTCTAGAAATTTTGTTTGGCGTCCACCGAACACAGAGTTCCAGCCAAAATACACCATGAAAACAGTCAAGCATGGATGCAGCAAAATAATGGCAAAAGCAAGGCGTTGAACCAGATGACGTTTGGAGAGGAGTGGCTTTCTTCTTGGGTGGCATGCCTTCAAATTAGCTGTGCGAAGAGTGCGACGCACTGTCTCATCGCTCACATTGAGCTCGAGCTCTTTGTTTATCTCCACAGCTGATTTAAAGAGGTCTTTCTTTAACATTTTGACTATTTGCCTATGGTCCCCGTCCTCCAATTTGCGTTTTCGACCTCTGGTTTCCACTTTTTCCACAAAATTGATGGAATTATTGATCAGCTTTGCAGAAACGTTCAATTTTTTTTGGATTTGCCTGTACGATTGTCCGGCGCTCCTCATTTGGCGTATGATTTGGCGTAGCTCTTGAAGGCAATGTTTTCCTCGTCCCACTGTTTAATAAATTTAACAAAAAACATGCAAAATAACAAAAAATGATATTTGCAGAAAATACTCACTGTTTGTTGGCTATTTTAGTTGAATTATACTTTATTTTATTGATTTTAACTGTTTTTTGCATTAACGCTGCTATTATTTTGTGTGTCCAAAATTTGCAATTTTTTAAACAAAGTGCCGTTATTTTATTGATATAATGCATATTGATATGATTGATGGTGATAATGAAAGCTTAGAATAAGAGCTTTCAGAAAAACCTTAAGTTAGAGAGAAAAAAGCAATAACAAAGAAGATATAATAAAAAGAAATGAGAAAAAAGTAGCGCTGCTATTATTTTGTTGACAGCTGTATTTGATTTTTTAAAACTTTGAGTTACTTCTCCCATATGCGTATATAATATTTGAGAATATGACTTCGCTAATTTCTCTATAAAGGTATGAGGAGCATTTTTGGAAAACTCTAAAGGAACTCTATCATACCCTGGAGCCTAAATTGTCCTTCGGTTTGTTTGAAACAATACGTATCTCTTCTGAGCTTATATGTATTTTCGTCTAACACGTTTACCTCTACGGGATTTTTAGCGTACTGCACAGGTTTTGAAGAGAAAATAAGGTTAAGTAGAGTCTTTAAAAAATCAGCTAGTATATTGGCATTCAAAATTTTACCAATTTTAAACTTTGTTCCATTCAGTTCCTTAAGTATTTTCCAGAAATGGGAGGAAACTTCTGTAGACCAATCTGAAACCACAGTCTTAACCTGCAAGTTTACTTTGCAATCTTAGTTTGTTGAATGCGACCGAAATTACATGCGCATGATATGAGCTATCAAATTTTCGAATTTCTTTGAAGAACGTGCTTGTTTGAACATAAGATTCTACGAACCAAGGTATATTGTGATCTCACACAGTGTTCGACGAGAATCGAAGTACCTAATCTTGAAACACGGTTAATCGTCATCAATTACATTGGGAGTTCTGTAAAGATCTCTGTGCTACAAAATCGTGCATACCGCCTAGGAGCGAGTCGTCTCAAGCCACAGACTTGCTGGACTTAGGAGATAACCTTAATGCCAATTTGAATTGTATGCTCTAACCTCGCACACAATTCAAATTGGACGTGATCGTGAGCATACCAAAGTTAATCTTCTAGACACAATCAGAGATCATTGCATTGCAAGAAGCTTTGATCCCCTTCCACCTCGCCAGTTCTAATCCAATCACTTTATAAAAGTGACACCTTGACAATAAAATGTGAGAGCCAAAACAACCAAACTAACCTATATCATTTCAAGCCGTCCCGCATCTCTGCTAGAAGTCTTTGCTTCACAATTCTCGTGGCACTTGTCCCACAGATCATACAAACTTACCCAGTAACAACAACACAGCATTACTCCGTACCATCTATACATCTCAGCACACGTCAATCAAAAGCTTTCCTCAAGCGAAAGTTTGCAAGTAATACAATACAAAAAAAAAATACAACAATCAAGTAAAGACCAACGCAACGTCATCATCATATGCATCATTCGAATCATCATTTCTGTGATTAATGTACTATACTGCATTACTTCATTACTTAATATAATTATAATCAAATCATATTCATACAAAAAAGAAATATTTCGTTCAACTTGACATGATCTTTACCAAATCCTATAAAACAATTTAGCTGCAGAAATCACCGAGTCAACGACAACCTTAAAGCTGCTGTGCACACATCTTTGGGAAGTCGGTAAGTCCTATTTTGAATTATTATATCTATGACAATTTGAACGAAGAAAAACATTAGTTACATGAGATAAAGATAAGAAAGTTATTTCATTCATAAATTTGTATCATCATTTTTTTGAGTGCTTTTTCGGGAGTGTGAGTGAAAACAATATATTGAGTCGAAATATGTTTTAATGAATTTTATCGAAAGGCCTTGAATTCGTTGTGTTCTCTTTTAAATCAAGGCTACGATCATAGTTCCACTCAGAGTATATTATTCTCACTCTACCTCAAACGATATTGTAATCAAGCTTATTATGCTTTTACGCGTCATCATGATTACTGTTTGACAACTAAATTTTAATTTTTAATTTAATTTATTTTGTTATTATTAATATGGATTTAATTTACGAATTTTAAATAAACCTGAAATGAAATTCTTTATGAACTCTACAGTTAAAGTCCTAATTAATATTTTGACTAATTGAGGTTTTTGTTGAACGATGGAGTAATTTTCGGAGTACAGAAGGGAGGGTGAAAGTGATGCTACATAAAAGCGATGAAAGTGAGATAAGTGATCTTTAGAGATCTGTTTATCTTTTAATAAGGGGTTATAGAGAAAACAACAATAAGAGTGGCTCTGTAACCATGGAATTTTATTTTTACTTTCGCAAAGAAAGGAAATAAAACAGAGGGAGGGATACACTCTGGATCCCCGAATTACAGCCAACTAAATCCGTTACAAACTCTTACATTTTTTAAATTCGTTGCAATTTTCGAAAAGTATTCTTGTTTTTTACTTTTACAACGTTCTTTTTAGTAACTGTTGGCTCGAACATAAGATTTCTGGAATAAATCTAAGTTTCGAGTTTTTTCAAGCTTTAGCAATTTAAAAGACTTAACTGTAGCTTTCTCGCAATCAAAATCGAACCATTTTGGTTTTCCTCTGACAACACACAAATTTTATCAGTTGAGGTAACCGAATATTTAATAACATTGCCGAAAAGATCAATTTGGTCATTGAGACTAACTGAACTAATATCGTTTTGTTGAATAATTTCATCCAGTCTTGAATGATAATTCAGCTTATCCCGTTCTTTCTTAAGAGCTTAGGCAGAAGAATGAATGAATAAATGGTTACTGTTTTAGGCATTTGGTCCGAAAAACTTAATGTACCCACATTAAAATCAAATATCTTTTGAAATCAATTACCACTTATTCCGCGAAAGTCTGCAACCGAGGAACCTGGCCCTCCTATGTCAACGTTAATTGAACCATTTAATATAAAAATATTGAAACTTTTAAAAAGATCTCATAATTTTTTTCCGTTTCCGTTCACTAATTTGTCTTTTGAATGTCTGGTCCTAGCCGTGCATTAAAGTCACCAATTTTATTAAGATAGAAAGTATAACGAGACCTTTTAACTAATATTAAATATTTATAATGGACAGAAAAGTCTGATTAGTGCTAAATTGTGTGAACAAAGGACCCCAAACAATTTGAAGCACATGCTTTTCTTCTCATACCCAAATGTCGATTATTATTATTTGCTGAGAAGAAATTATATTTCTTCATTAAATTCAACATTCATTTACTTCTCTCAGTACAACACCAGAAACACCATCAAACATCACACATCAAAAGCATAATAATGAATTCGACGTAACTTCGGTTTCGTCCACAAATTAACCTTCCAAAAGGATTTCATTCGTAAATTTTGTAAATGTCCTGTGGTCCTTGTTCAAACAAAATTTGGTTTCCCGATTGTGAAACATGAGTATACTCAAGACATTCATACATTTTGTCAATACTCAAATTATGTGAGCTCGAATATTGATTAAAGTTCTTCAAGTTGAAGAACCATACATCATAATGTACATAACATGAAAGTGGATTTGTTTATATAAGCTCAGGATATTTTCCAGGAAAGAAAATTTATTACGTATTTAATTGTTCATGGGTAATAAATTTGCCTGTTGGATTTATCAGTCAATTTGTTTGATTTTCTTCTGATTACATACTACTCGTACAAACATATGTTCACGTTCATAAAATGAACAAACAAATCAAAGATTTATGAGATTTCATTTAATCGGAGAGAAAAGAAAAAATACACTTGACGATGACATATTGAAAATAGAAAATTGGAAAAACTGCTTCAAGTGGAAATACTCGTATAAATTCTTGAAGAAAGAGTTTTCAAACACTGTTTGACCTATACCTATTTGATATAAGTTACATAATTTAACTATTGACTTTAATCGGGTCTATTGTATGATGTTTGTATTTAAAACTATATAAGAATAGAAGCATCTACCTTAGGAATAAAATGTGGATACTGGATTAGATTGATTTGATTATGTTAGACTTTATAGATCATAGGATTCTAAAAAAGAAAATTAGGCTGCTTTTTTTCCTGAGACCAAGTGTTCAGAAAATGGGTTTAACGGTTAATGAGGGCAAAAAAAGTACATGCTGTCGTTAAGAACAGACTTACAACACCGACGTCTCGGTCAAAACGTCACCTAAACAGACGTAACTTTGAGGTAAAGGACTTCGTCAACCTAGGCTCCACTGTAAAAGCAGAAAACAACACCAGCGCTGAGATCAAACGAAGAATAACTCTTGTTAACCGCTGTTTCTTTGGGCTAAGAAAGCAATTGAGTAGCAAAGCCCTCTCTCTAGGGACCAAAGTGTCGCTATATACATAAGATCCTCATCATCTCCGTCCTGCTATACGGTGAAGAAGCATGGACTATGACAAAAGCGGATGAAAGCACCTTGAGTCGTTTCGAGAGAAAAGTTCTTCGTGTGATCTACGGTACCGTATGCATTGAAGGGGAGTGGAGGAGAAGATGGAACGACGAGCTGTACAGGCTGTATAGCGACTTAGACTTAGCCAGAAGGGTAAAAGTCCAACGACTAAGATGGCTGGGACACGTAGAGCGCATGGAAACCAATGCTCCGGCCCGAAAAGTCTTCGAATCCACACCCACAGGACAGCGCAGTAGAGGAAAACCGTGGATCAGGTGGCGAGCGCAAGTGGAAAGTGACCTCACTCAACTTGGAGCGCGAATCTGGCGACATCTAGCTAGGGACTGAGCTAGATGGAAAAGTTTGTTGGGTGAGGCCCTAGTTCACACAGGAGTGTAGCGCCACCTTAAGTAAGTAATTAAGTGTTCAGAAGTTACAGTGGTTAAATAAAATGTCAAAAATATTGATTTTTCGCATACAACTTCTGACTACTTGATCTCTTCATAGAAATTGTATTGTAGCAGTTTTTTAAGACGATGTTTATTTCTACATATCAACGTTTTTTATTTAGTGGTATTGATTCGAAAAATACTTGTGCTTATAAATGTATCCAAATAAAAAAAAACTAGATTTCTAGAGCTTCAAAATTTACAATTTAAATATCAAGTATTAAACACTTTTACTATAAACATTTAAAACACTTGAATAACCTTATGTGCTAACTTGGGATTTTTTGGGAATTATGGTTTCTAAGGAATAAGTTTCTAAACGTCTGTACCATTTTTCATCAATGTTGGAATTATTCCAGAGCTATGTTTCTATTTTAATTGGGCTGTACTACCTATTTAACTAACCTATATAGGTCTAAAACTCTTATGTTCAATGAGCTGAAATTAAAAAAAAAATACGTAAACGCCTGTGTATACCATAATAACTATTTTCTTTGTAATGAAGTGACATGGTCAACATTAGAGGTTTAAGCAGATCCCTACAAAAATATAAATATAGTTTCTTGGTTTAATCGACATTGATTGAATATCTACATATATGAGAAATTTTCTTACATGCAAAATACATGTTTTTATATATTTTTGACTACAAGAAATTATATACAAATTAATAGGGTTATCCATTTTGCGGTTTCAAAAGTAAAAGTACATAAAACACATATAAAATAATTTTGTTCATGATACTTTTTTTTTATTATAAAGTTTGAACTTTGACATTTTGAGTGAAACACTATATTATTTAAATAACCACCACGCGAATTGTTGCAAGCATCGATTCTTTTGAGGTAATTTTCGACCACTTTTTGACACATATTGGGCGGTATCTCAGCCATAACTTGCCGAATGTTGGTTTTGAAGTGCTCAAGAGTTAAAGATTTATCTACATAAACATGGTTTTTCGCGTAGCCGTACGTAGTGGTGTCAAATAAAGCCATATTGGCTCAAGTTGTGTGGCATGTGGCACCGTCTTGTTAAAAAAACATATTATCCAAGTCGTATTCTTCAATAGCAGGCAAAAAAAAGTCACTTAGTATATGACCATAACGCTCCGAATTGACGTTGACAGTCGTTCCATCGTCGTTTTCGAAGAAGTAAGGTCCAATCACACCTCCCGACCAAAGAGAGCACCAAACAGTGACTTTTTGTGGATGTAATGGCCTCTGTTCAATTACTTGAGGATTCTCAAAACCCCAAATACGACAATTTTGTTTATTAACATAAACAGCGAGTGGGAAATGGGATGTTGGTGTGGTAAGAGTCCTAGTTCCTGAGAACGACGACGAGGAATGGACGAGGAATCGACGCATTCGTGTCTTCGGCAGCACTTTCACTTACATCAGCGATATTTTCAGTAGTACGAGCGAAAAGATGATGTACAGGCCTTTCAATATCTGTAACCAATCCAGTCTCTTCAAATTTCTTTACAATTTTGGCAATTTCTTGTGTAGTTGAACGATTGTGTAAACCATAATCTCCGATATGTCGCTGTGGCAGAGTCACTATTTTTGTAGTAGGTTTTAACAATTAAGCGATCCATTTTTGTAAATGTCAGACTTTTAACTGAAAAAAAAATTGGTTTAACAACTTATTTTGACAGATGTCGAATTCCAGCCCTATACTTTTGAAATCGAAAAATGGATAGCCCTTTATAACTTTAAATAAAATTATTCAAAACAAAAATTATGTTTTCTGATAGCGAAATAATAAAATTACGTTTAATACCTGAATGGCTTTAGGCACCATAATGTGAAAAATCGACATTTTTAAAGTTGACATTTTTTGAAATCGCTGTAACCACGTTTGGTCGTAGAAAAAAGTAGTATTTGAGTGATTTTTGGCACATCTCATGATCAACAAAATTTATCGGGGGTTGGGGTCGAAATACTGTATGGATCAAAATACTGCATTTCAAAATACTGTATCTCAAAATATTGTAATTCAAAATACTGTATGTACAAAATACTGCATGATCAGTATTTTGGGGGAGAGTACGATAACTTTGGCGACAAAGTTTAATGACGGATTTGTATAGAACACTTAAAAACAAGCATTTTTTACTATGGGAGGGGGGGTCTATCTCCCCCCGTTTAGGCGGTAGGGGCAATTTAAAAAAATATGTACTTTAAATGGAAAAATATAATTAAAAAATAACGGTAATGCTTACAATTAAGTATTATACCTTTTTTTAAAGCCAACATTTTTGTCTATTAGCTAGTTTTTAAATCAAGTCAAAACTATGCATAGTTTTTGAAAAAAATTGTTTTAAACTAAAAATGTATGCAAAAAAAATAAAAAGGTTTAAAGTGTAGTTTTTCAAAACTTTCAAATTATCTATTGTTTTTTTTTTTTAGAATTCATTGCTCTTATTTGTTTTTGATCAAAAACTGAAAATTAGATGACTTTACGTCTTCTAGTTCTTGAGAAAATTGAAACGCAGACATCTTTTTTTAAAATGTTTTATTTCGACTCTGGGGACCTTTAAACGTCGAGAAATATCAAAATTTTGATATGGAAAGTTAATAAAATACCATTCATGGCGAAGAATAGTATTTTGATTCCATTTTCCATGAAATTAATTCCAATTGTGTACGACGTCATTAATTTCTAAAATAAAATTTAATTAAAGTAGATATCTTATGTATATAAATAATATCAAAATCCCTTAATTCAGTTACGTAATTTTATTTAAGACTAGCGGCCCGTCCCGGCTTCGCATGGGTAGACATAAATAGTAACAGATATTTAAGTTATAAGCTTGCTAATTAAAACGACTATGAATCACTAAATTAGTAAACATTTGTTTGTCCTATAATTAATACTCTTCGCAGCGTATGCGATGGAAGACATTTTATGGCTAGTTTTTTACACCTTCGGTTCATTTTAATATGAATTTCTTAAGATTTCTATAGTAATCTAGTACTAAATATAGCCTATGTTACTAAGTGATAATGTAGCTTTCTAATGAAAAAAGAATTATTAAAATCGGTCCAGTACTTTTTGAGTTTATTCGTTACATACAAAAATACAAATCTTTCCTCTTTATAATATTAGTGTAGATTTAATTTATGTTTTTAAAATAAATACTTTTGAAACTTTTCTAAATATTTAGTAGTATTCAACTTGAAAATAAATTGAAATCACTTACCATATTTAAATGTTTGTAACGGATAAATTTTCTTCTTACCTTCGGTCACTTAAAGATTTTTATATTTTTATACTTCACATTTATTTCTTATAGCAAATTAACTTCAAATTTGTTTAATGTGCATTGACTTTTTCTTACCTCACTTTAAGTTTTTAAATATATTCTTATATTTTTCTTACAATTTTTTGCATTATTATTTCAATAAATTTTGTGCACCTCACTTTATTTTTTAACTATTTTGTTTGTATCTAATTTTTCACATTAAATACGCGCGTTTCGCTGAGCATTTCTGTAATTAGAACCGTACCAAGAAAGGCGAGAGACAAGACTGGACTAGTGGACTGGACTACGATTGCGCTGCTTTCTTTTTTCTTTGTTCTCTGCTATTAATTTCATCTCGACTTAATCCAGTTGCTCTTACTGAGAGATTAAATGAAAAGGACATAGCTTTATAGTACAGCTTTGAGCTTAGCGCAAGTGCATATGACTGAAAACACTCTATTTAGTATTGAGAGAAACGTTTCGCAATGGGAGAAAGTGAAATGGGTGGTGAAGCGTGAAGGTGATTGAATTGTTTTGTTTCATAATAACTCGGGTACGGGGTAAGTAGAATAAGAACGTTGATATAAGAGACGAAACAAATACATTAAAGGTAGTAATGAGTAGTGAGAAAATCAAATATGAATTTTGTAGAACAAACGAAACAAATACAGGGTTGTGCAATTTGAGGTTTCAAAAGCAAACGTAAATATTTAACACATACAATATTTTCTCTTTTTATGATATTTCTTTTTATTATTAAATTTGAACGCTGACATCATGTGTGGAACATTACATCATTTTTAAATGCCCACCACCCGAATTGTTTCAAGCATTGATTTTTTTGAGGTAATTTTTGACCACTTTTTGCCATATATAATTGGGCGTTTTTCTCAGCCATAACTTGACGAATGTTGGTTTTTAAGTGCTCAAGAGTTTAAGGTTTATTTGCATAAACATGGTCTTTTGTGTAGCCCGCCAAAACAAAAGTTCAGCAGTGTCAAATCACATGATCTTGGTGGCCAGTTGATATCGCCGCGACGAGAATTTAAGTGAGGTCCAATCACACCTCCTCTGGACCAAAGAGCGCACCAAACAGTGACTTTTTGTGGATTTAATGGCCTCTATTTAATTACTTGAGGATTCTCAGAACCCCAAATACTAAAATTTTGTTTATTAACATACCTACCGAGTGGGAAATGTGGTTCGTCGCTGAAGAACATTTTCTTCGAAAAATCGCCTTCCACCGCCTGTTGTTCAAGCACCCATTCGACGTATCTAGGACGAGACGTTGTGAATGGTTACACTTGTTGTGTGAGCTGGATTTTTATGGATGTTGGTGTAAATCCAAATGCAAAACACGCAATAATGTGCCGTAAGATAGTCCTAATTCTTGAGAACGACGAGCAATCGACACATTCGAGTCTTTGTTAAAACTTTCATTTACAGCAGCAATATTTTCAGTGGTACGGACTGTTGGATTTTTATAAAAAAAATTACTGAATATCGAAAACAATATTTTCTGTGAAATAAAATAGGCTTGAAGCCAATATTTTTAAAGCTATTTGAGTCGAAAGTAAATTTTTACCAAGTTTTAGTATTGTTTTTTTTTTGTAGGTTTTTATTTTTTGTAAAAAAACTGTCAATTCGATTTTTCTCAAAATTTTATCGAATGTTGAAAACAATATTTTTTATAAGTAAAAATTAGTTAGAAACCATTATCTCAAATTTTTGAAAAGATATTTGAGTCGAAATTCAATTTTCCCAACTTTGAGTAATGTTTTTTTTTAGGTTTTTATTTTTTCTAAAAAAAAACTGTCAGTTACATTTTTCTCAAAATTTTATCAGATGTCAAAAACATTATTCTTCGTTGCACAAAATTGTTTTGGAGATGAAATCATATTTTGGTCGTAAAATTTTCGAGGTGACACATTTTTTTTTTCAGTTTTTTTTATTTATAAAAGAAACCGTTAATTGGATCTTTTTCCAAAAATATACTTGTTTTTTATTACGTTACAATATATAATATAAAATTTAATTCAAGTCTCTAGCGTCATTGGCTCATGAGATATTTATGGTTAACCAAAATTTTCAACTTTTTTTTTAAACTGCTATGGCAAAAAACCACCCACGCAATTTCCTTGAGAGCCCTTTCTGCATCTTTCTGCCTTATTATCTGTATAACAAAATTTATTTGAAGTCGATATCTCTTCTGGTTCTTGAGCTATGGAAGACGAAAAAAACGTCGCGAACGTACAGACGTACGTACACACGCACGCACATACATCTTTCTAAAAATCTTTTATTTCGACTCTAGGGACCTTGAAACGTCGAGAAATGTCAAAATTTTCAATTTGACAAATCAGACCCATTACAATAACTTCCTATGGGAAGTTAATAAGGTAACAATCGTGCATTGACGTATTTAGAAATTAACTCCATATTATTATTGATGAGGATAAATAGGAGAGGTCCTTAGAGACTACCTTGTGGTACACCAGAGTTAGCAAGAAAATTGTAGGAGAGAGCGCATTTGAAGCAAACATTATGTATGTGGCGTATATAAAATTCGTAGAAAGTAGAAAGCTTAAAGAGTAAAAGTCTGCATGATATATTGTCAAAGGCTTTTCTAAAGTCAGTAGAGATAACGCCAACTTCGTTTACTTTTTCAAAGCGCTGAAAGTGTAAAGGACAAGAATTCCACAAGTTTAATCGTTCTGTAGGGGAATTACAATTTTTGTACTAAAAACTTAAAATATCGTACAAGACACTTTCGGATAATTTTGGAATATGGGACAGTTTGGCAATTGGGTGATAGTTTATAATATCATCTGTGGGGCATTTTTTCTTAGGCTTGATGTATTTCATGTGAATTTTGACTCGACTATAAATGTCCACATCGATTAAGCACTGCATTTAGTTTTTAATTGCGCAAAGCTTTCAGCTATAAAACCTTTTGTTTTAAGATTACCAACTTTTGACTAAACTTTTAAGATGACATTTTAATCTTATGTAAAAGATTGGAACACCCTTTGTGAAGACTATTTATTTAGCAACATAAATAATATCTACTTTTTCTTGAAGGCATTCCTTCTCATCCGCATTCTTAACTATGACATAACACATATGTAAGTATATTATTTTTCATATTTATTATCTCGACGTATCTTTACATTATGTACAGTACATATTATGTATATAGCATATATATGATATCAAATCAAGACTACAACAAGAATATATTATATCTAAAATGCCCATGAGAAAAATATGCCTGCTTTGGACACAAAATGTCTAGCCTTGAACTTTTCATGAACAATTAACATTCTATTAAATCTGGCATTGGACTTACATGTGATTGTGATTTATGATGTTAATGCTTTTCCTGCTGATATTATTAAACCACTGACTATATACAGCATAGAGACACATACTTTATGTAGGCCTGGTCTAGGTTGGGGTATAGATATTGTTAGCTACAATATACACAGCTACAAAAAGATTAAAGTAAATAAAAAATATTTATGTTATTAAATCATTAAAAGAGGATTTAAGGATAATAAATTAATAATAATCGATATTTATAAGAGATGATTCTCTTAAATTGTATTAAATGCATATAGCATAATATTAAAGCTTTTAAATTTTAATTAATGTTGTTTCAATATACATAATTCCAATATTTTTCATTTAACAATTTTAAAAATTTAACTGTAGACTTGATGGCCTTTAGTTACAAAATAACTGCATATTGAAAGTGGAACACACAAGGGTTTTCAACCTAACCATAACGTTAGTTAGTTTGTTAATAAAGCTGCTCGAACAATAACATGATTCATATATTTGATAAAAATTACTCTGACTGATTAAAAATTTAATCATAAATTTTAGTTATTGCTGTGTGCTAAATTGAAATTCTTCATGCATGGTCTTAATTGAATTTTTGACGTTAATAGAAAATATGGTTAAAATTACCAAAATCTTAGACCTACTAAGACTGCGTATTAGTAAATATGAGAAAGTGTGCGTAAAATGATGATAAAACAAACACATTCTCGCCTTTGGTCCACAGACCAATGAAATTACTTCATTTTGACAGGTTCACGAGTGCGTTCAAAAAGAATGCAATCCTACCAAAACAGAATCGACAGTGTTGACATGGTAATAAATCGGAAAATAAATGAAATTAAAAATAATGTTTTGCCTGTTTTCATAAATTGGGGAGTTCATTAAAGGATTTCTATACTGCAACAATAGGCCTTCATTACAAATTCATAATCAGTTGCATGAAATACTTTCAGAGTGATTTTTTGACGTTTTTTAAATGTCAAAATTGACATTTTATTTTCTTTCCAACTCATCAGGTTTGCTACAATTGTTGTCATTACTTTTTCTTAACATTGGTTCTTCCTTTGATTTTTTATACTTACTTCCGTATTTGTCGTAACGCAATTGACATATAAAGAGTTAAACAGACTAATTGCATTTTTCTAAAACTTGTGAGTTCTTGGTTACATAAAAAAATGACATTTAAAAGTACGTGTATACATTTTGCACTACATCACACAAGAATTAGAGCTAAAGAATATCTTTCAGTAAAATGTCCTCTTACCCTTATTTTTATGACTCTTCGAACGCATCCTTAAAACAGTAATCCGAAGCGAATTTTAAAATTTGATGAATTTCATGTTGAACGTTGGAAATAATGAATTTATTTATAAAATACTATATTGTTTTTTTTCTGTTAAACAAAATTGTAGCTAACATCGAAAAATGTTAAAACAAAAAGGAATCTGAAAACAGCTAAATTGAAGGACGGAAAAAAGTTTTGGCTGTCAAAATTGAACTAACTCATCTCACTATTTTGTTGTTGTTTTGCAAAGTGCTGCTAGTTCATTGCATCGTTTATCTTTTTCAATACAATTTTTTTTAGAAAACATACTTGGCTTAACTCTTTTATTCCTAAAAAAGTTTCAACTGCCAACACTTTCTCTATGACAGCTGAGTTGACAGCAGTTCTCTCTTATTTTGAAGTTAGTTTAGTTCAATTTTTGGCGTATTGTCAAATTGAAAATCCAAATGAGTAAATAAAATTAAAAATTAAGTTTTAAGCTTCTATTCGTAAAATGTTAAAATGTTTCAAAAATGCTTTTCAAAATTATGTCAAATGAAGTTGTTGTATATTTGATTTGTGAAGCTGAAGAAATGATTACTCAAACATATTTCACATCCAATAATTTTACTTTTCCTACTATGTTATAAATCTCTTGAATATAGTCCCTGGTCCGTGAAAATCTTTTCGCTGATGCTGTCTCTGGTGAAACAGACCGATGCTCATTCTTCTTTTGAATCGATATTCGATATTTTGTTTTCTTTTTCAAACTGCACATGACTATGAAACATGAAACGTATGGAACAACCATTGATAGGTATTTTCATTTCAATCTTCTAACCAACAAAACGGATTCTATGGCAAAATGTCATCCAAATTTTTGAATAAATGCACTCATTCCAAGAATTGACTCTGAGTCTGTGAAGCAAAAAGCACCAAGGTTACTTTCGAAACAAGGAAAAAAAATTGGTCTTTTATGATTTATCGAAGCATAAATCGGTTGTTTCGCGTGCCTGGACTGGGACACTCATGGTTGATTGCAAAAACGGTGGAGTTTCTATGCAGACAAACAGCAGTTAGGAACCAACTTTGAATCTAAAATGTTTCTACATTCCAATAACAAAGGCTGGGAAAATACATTTTCCAAAATTTCAATGAAATGATTTCAATTTGAAATCAATATACGAAAAATAATAATTCTGTATCTCACATGATAGAGTTAACGAGTATATTTCATGCGCTGTTTTAGTTGATGATGAAAGATGATTCATGCAGACAGACGATTTTTTTTCCAGATCTGATTTACATAATATTGAATATTATTCCAATAAACAAATACAATTTAATTTTTGATTTTGGTTTTTTATCATGAGGAAAACTACTTTGGAATAGATTAGTTCGTTACAAAGAATTTTGCGATTTGAGAAACTTTTTATTTAAATTTGTTATTGTATTTGAAAAAAGAAGAAATAAATAATTGAACGAAAAAGGCATAAAACGTTGGTCAAATCTAATTTTTGTAGGTTCTGTCCAAAAGATTATTATAAGAGCTCCTTCACAATTATGTACGTTTTGAATGAAGATCAAATGTACCTACTGAAATATTTCTTGCATAGTCGGAGAAATCCTAAACTCTTATCAGCATTCCTAATACGTGATAATTCCATAAGAGCCTTGTTCCTGTCAATGAAATTGTACTTTTCCAATGGGTTTTGATATCTTTAATTAATATCCGACTTCAAAATTATTGTGTCACGTAGGGTTTTTGCAATATTATTTTTTAAATTCGAAAAAAACGTTTGTATAAGGCTTTTTGAGGCTTTATAAATTCATGAAGTGGCTTTATTTTTAATAAAATTCGGGATGGTTTCTCCATCCCTTTTTTCAATATTCAATTAAATTATTAAAAACCAATTTTTCATAAAATTTTCGACATATCTTCTTAGATACATAAGTTCTTAGATGTGCCCTGTCTTACAAAAATCTGATTGCAACACCAAAACTATTGTGCTAAAATGGTTTAAGCAGGAAAAGGACAAAACGGTTTGAAAGTAAGTCTTATGTTAAGTTATTGAAGTATCTATATTCAAAAATATAAAAATAATGTTGGTATTTTTAAAATTTGAGCAGAAAGTTAAAATCGAAGTTCGGATTCGCGATCAGGACTAAAAATTGACTCCTGAAATTCAAGGACTGTTGAATTTCTATAAAAAAATGACTGAATAACGAAAACAATATTTTCTGTAAAATAAAATAAGTTTGAAGCTAATATTTTTAATTTTCGAAAAGCTTTTTGAGTCGAAAGTAAATTTTTACCAAGTCTTACTATTGTTTTTTTTAGGTTTTTATTTTTTGTAAAAAAAAACTGTCAATTAGATTTTTCTCAAAATTTTATGGATTGTTGAAAACAATATTTTTTATAAGTTAAAATTAGTTAGAAGCCATTATCTCAAATCTTTGAAAAGATATTTGAGTCGAAAATCAATTTTTACCAACTTTTGTTAAATTTTTTTTAGGTTTTCATTTTTTGTAAGAAAACTGTCAATTCGATTTTTCTCAACATTTTTCAGAATGTTCAAAACAATATTTCTTATAAGATAAAATAAGTTTGAAGCCTTAATCTCAAGTTTTTGAAAAGATATTTGAGTCGTAATTCAATTTTTCCCAACTTTCAGTATTGTTTTTTTTAGGTTTTTATTTTTTATAAAAAAAAACTGTCAATTAGATTTTTCTCAAAATTTTATCAGATGTCAAAAGCATTATTTTTCGTTGCACAAAATTGTTTTGGAGATGAAATCATATTTTGGTCGTAAAATTTTCGAGGTGACACATTTTTTTTTCAGTTTTTTTGATTTTTAAAAAAACCGTTAATTGGATCTTTTTCCAAAAATATACTTGTTTTGTATCACGTTACAATATATAATATAAAATTTAATTCAAGTCTCTAGCGTCATTGGTTCATGAGATATTTAGGGTTAACCAAAATGTTCATCCCGTGGTACCCGTGGCATGATGGTTAGTGCGTTGGACTGTCATGCCAGAGGTCTTGGGTTCGATCCCTGCCTATGTCATCTAAAGTTTTTTTCACGGGTACTGCCTCTTGCGAGGAATTGACAAATTCTCCAAGAGTAATTCTTGTCATGAAAAGTGCTTTCTCAAATTAGCCGTTCGGATTCGGCGTAAAACTGTAGGTCCTCTCCATCCCTGACAACAGTACTCGCACACAGGAATGGTTGAGAGTTGTAAGTCACTAGGCCCTAGTTCTCAACGGACTGTTGCGCCACCTAATTTATTTATTTATTTTATAAAATGTTCATCTCTTTTAAACTGCTATGGTAAAAAAAACCACCCACGCAATTTTCTTGAGAGCCCTTTCTGCATCTTTCTGCCTTATTATCTGTATAACAAAATTTATTTCAAGTCGATATCTCTTCTGGTTCTTGGGCTATGGACGACGAAAAAAACGTCGCGAACGTACAGACGTACGGACGTACGAACGTACGTACACACGCACGCACAGATATCTTTCTAAAAATCTTTTATTTCGACTCTAGGGACCTTGAAACGTCGAGAAATGTCAAAATTTTCAATTTGACAAATCGGATTACAATAACTTCCTATGGGAAGTTAATAACGTTTCTATTGGGATTGAGAAAATTTGAATTTTCGATTTTTATCGAACAAAATTTTGTATGTGACTCTTGATATTTTTGATCTTAAAAGACACAACTAATTATGGGGAGGTTAATTTATACGTTGTAAATAGTGAAAGGGGATGAAGTTCAGATTTTTCGAAATAACTCAAAAACTTTGGGCTTTTAAAAAAGTGCTCTTTCAATTGTATACATAAAATTTTATACAATGTTTTTCAACAGTGATGCTACAAAAGTAGAACGACAGAGACAGCAAAAGACGCTATATTTCTCGCCGTTCTTTTGAAATATCTCTTCAATAGTGTTTGCCACTTCATTATGGAAAGATAAAAGAGCCAACAACGATTCAAAATTATTAAAATTTACTACCGAAATTCGGAGTCAGTGGCCTCTACGTTAAGAGTGTGCTACGTCAATTTCGGGTCGTCATAATCGTCCTAGCAGATCAACAATTGAGCGTCTAGTGGACAAATTTTAATCCACAGGCACAGTACAAAATGTTCCCGTGCCAGTGAGACAAAGAAGTGCCCGTAGTTTTGAGAATATTACTGCCGGTGAGGCTTCTGTTGCAGAAAGCCCAAATGTGTCTCTTACGCGTCGTTCTCAAGCGTTGGGCATCTCTGAAACGTCGTTGTGGCGAATTTTGCGAAAAGATCTTGGACTACATCCTTACAAGATTAAACTGAAACAAGACCTGAAGCCGCTTGACCACCAGACGCGTCGTATGTTTGTGAATTGGGCAAAGCATCATTTTTAGCGATGAGGCTCATTTCTGGCTGAATGGCTTCGTCAATAAACAAAATATGCGGTATTGGTCAGGCAGCAATCCACACGTACTCCATGAGTCATCATTGCATCCCGAAAAAATTACGGTTTGGTGTGGTTTATTGGCCAGCGGTCGTCACTGGGCCGTAATTCTTCCGTGAAGATCAAGACCGGCACGTTACTGTGAATGGGGATCGTGTTATCTCACGAAATGGTCCAGTCGCTTGCCCGCCTTGGTCGTGCGATTTTACGCCGTTAGAATATTTCCTGTGAGGCTAAGTCAAGTCTATGGTCTATTCCAACAAGCCAGCGACGATTGATGAACTTCGTACAAATATCGAACGTGAAATTGCATCAGTATCGGCCGATTTATGCTTGAAAACCGTCGAAAATTGGGTTCAGCGTCTGGACTTCTGCAAGCGTGCCCGTGGTGGCCATGCAAAAGAAATCAAGTTCCAAAAATAATGACATCGACCGTAATTTTACAGGAATAAAGAATTTCATTGTTGTCCAAAATCGTTTTTGTTTTATTTAAAAAAAAAAACTTTTGTAGCTCTTATATTGAAAAACCCGATACAACATTTTTTAAAACAATTTATAGATTTCGAATAAGTAAATAAGTGATGCATGTAAAATTAAATAAATATTACAAATTAACTCATAAGTAAAATATTTTCTGTAAACTTTTCGTTCTAATGGGTAAATAATTTGGTCTTATGCATATCACCCATTTATTATTTCATCACATATGTTTTCACAAATAGAATTAAGCAAGTCTATAATATTCTGTTCACTTAGGTACCAATACTTCGATTCTTCATTTATTCAAACGGATATTGTTCCAAAATCAAAATATATTGTTTACTCAATATTTGTATGGATATGAAAGCAAATTTATTACAATATAAGTACAATCTTTGCTTTGTAATCAAAATTTTGAGTAACCTTTTCCTGTTTTTTCAATATCAATATCTGCAATGTTGAATAACCAATTAAGTATAATATAAACATCAACAATAAATAAATCTTACATAAATATGCATGGGTTGGCAATATTAGATAACATGAGGTATGTGAAAAGAAGCAAATAATTGCATTTCCCATAGCCATCTTTAAAATGCTTTAATATAAATCCACTCGGAATAGAAAGTCCTTTTATCAGAGACGTAGCCATAGGTTTTCTGAAAGTTTTATAGAAATACGTAATAGTCAATCTAAATATTCTTGCTCATGCGATTTTTAAATATTCCAAAAAGCAAATTTCAATTCATTGATTTTAATTAAGAATGCAATATTAAGGAGTCATGAAAAATATTTCTTATTTGGTAGAGATGGTAAATAATGAGAAACATCATTCAAGAAACTTATATGCAGATAAAATGTATGTTCACACATCTCTAATCCTTATAATTATTCCAAAACTACATGCTTACGAGTAGTATTAAGCTAGTGACGTTTTTGTTAGTATACAGGGTGGGCCATTTTTTTAAAACCCTTTTGTTATTTTGACACTGACAACTCGAAATCTTGACCCACGCGAAATAAAGTGAGTTTTTTACTCTTCAAGTGGCTGGAAATATTAAACACGTATTTTCTGAAAGAAGAGTGTTCTATAACCCTAATAGTTCGATTTTTCTGAAAAAAAATTTTTGGACGAAAAGAACCAAAATTGATGGGAATGTTTCCTATTTCTAGTAAAGCCGTAAGACATGGAGAAGCATGTTTTAAAGAAAACTTATAACTGGTCCACCCATTATGTCTATATTGAAACAGTTCATGTTGTGGTTCATGTTTGGTGTAAATAAATACACCAGAACTTAAAGATTGTAAATCATTTTCAGTTTCACAACACAAAATCAATAACATAGGTTTCCATATTTGCAAGAATGTGTATGTGGGTCTTTGAAATACAAATAGGATGGTTTTATTTCCAAAATATGGCTTAAATGTAAAAGGAGAAAACATTAAGTCGATAACTTTTGAGAAAAAGGTATTAAATCTTAAATTTGTATGCAATTTATTGATATGGGAATTTTGATTAGACCCTTGTTGTTTCAGACACAATGATTTCTATACATAAGTGATTGTGGACTTTTTGTTTTTAGTTGTGAGGAGACTCTGTGGAAATTATTCCATCTCTGTCGTTGCTCTGCTCTGTAATCTCATCACAGGCTGTGTGGCAATTTCAACAAAATCTTTTTGAGCAAGAAGAACCTTGGATGTACTGTTTTTTAAGTTCATTATTATAAAATTACACAATTAATTAAATATGCACAACTATACAACCCTTTGGAACTTTTACTAAAAAGTAGATGAAGATTTGAAAGTTCTTAAGAGATAACAAATACAGTATTTTTATTTAAGAAAACCTTTTTCTTGTATCTAACTTGACAGTCAACTTTTGAAAATATTTTTTTTTAGTTTGGGAAGTACCTACATTTTGATAAATTTTGGAAAATTAGAAATTAGAAACTTCATTTTCCTTCAGAAAGTGGCAGAGTAACAGGGAGATTTTTCAGCATTTTGTAGTCACATGTTTCCAAAAACAAAGCAGTGTTAGGTCGTCGTATCGTATTCGTACAAAAATTCAAACTCTTGATTCTGATCAAACATGTCATAATGATAGTAGAGAAGTAGACAAAAGTGGGTCCGACAACTCTGTCCGTCTGCCTGTTTGTCCTTGCTTGCTTTAAAGTCTAAATAATTTAGCCAATTGAGCTTAAGCTTGGATATAACGATTTAATCAGTTTTAAAATATTTTTAAAAAGAGCCTGGGATGCGACCCACACTGATAACTTAACATTCCGTCTGTCGATTTGTCTTGCTTAAAAGGTTTGTAGGTTTTCGTGTTTTGTTAAAAAAGTTTAATTATTCTAAGAAATTTTAAAATTACCAACAATATTTTGCATATGATAAAAGAGTTTGATTTCAAAATC
Source organism: Eupeodes luniger (assembly GCA_951509635.1). Lineage (NCBI taxonomy): Eukaryota > Metazoa > Arthropoda > Insecta > Diptera > Syrphidae > Eupeodes > Eupeodes luniger. The sequence goes on from OX608075.1 coordinate 37,368,615, forward strand.
TGTTTTGGTTAACGAGATTTTTATTCGAAAGCCAGTTTTTACCGATTTTTGTAGCATTTCTTAAAAGTTTTTATTTCTAATATAAGCAAATACAAATTGGATGAATGAAAGTCAATATCTTCTAATGCTCACGAGATATCGAAAACCGAACATCAATTTTTAAAAAATCTGTGCACTATTTTTTGTAGATTTTATTTTTTTTTATGAAAAAACGGACTGTTGGATTTTTATAAGAAATTTACTGAATGTCGAAAACAATATTTTCTGTGAGATAAAATAGTTTGAAGCCAATATTTTTAATTATTCTTCGTTGCAAAAAATTGTTTTGGTGATGAAATCATATTTTAGTCGTAAAATTTTCGGGGTGACAAATTTTTTGTTCAGTTTTTTTGAATTATAAAAAAAAACTGTAGATTGAATTTTTGTCCAAAAATATATTTATTTTGTATCACGTTTAAATATATAGTATACAATTTAATTCAAGTCTCTAGCTGCATTGGTTCATGAGATATTTAGGGTTAACCAAAATGTTCACCTTTTTTTTAAACTGCTATGGTAAAAAACCACACACGAAATTTTCTTGAGAGCCCTTTCTGCATCTTTCTGCCTTATTATCTGTATAACAAAATTTATTTGAAGTCGATATCTCTTCTGGTTCTTGAGCTATGGACGACGAAAAAAACGTCGCGAACGTACGGACGTACGGACATACGGATGTACGAACGTATGTACGTACACACGCACGCACAGATATCTTTCTAAAAATAATTTATTTCAACTCTAGGGACCTTGAAACGTCGAGAAATGTCAAAATTTTCAATTTGACAAATCGGACCCATTACAATAACTTCCTATGGGAAGTTAAAAAACAATTTTGTTAATATCTCATACACAGCTTGTCTTATTCCATTTCAACATCTACCCGACCTAATTGAAAAACCCTTTTGTATTGGATTTGCAGCACATAAGATTCAAAATATTTACAGACATGTCGTCCTTAACATGTGGATATGATGATGGCGTACAATTTTCGAATTTGATACGTTGATGAAGAAATGACGAAATCTTCAAGCTTATTATCTCAATACAAATCATTCCCAAGCAATATTTAGAGTTGAAAAGTCTCACGATAAGTTGCACACAAATGTCCAATATCGATTTTTAGTTATTGGAACGAAGACACATTGAACCACGTACATTTTACAACAGCAATCGAAAGTAATAACATTATTTGGATGTGTTTTTATTTTTTGATTTTTTCGGACCAGTTGTTCCTAATAAAAGTGTGTTCAAACAAACAAAGTGCTTAATGAAAAGTTATAAATATCAAAACCATTTCTTTGATTTATAAAAAGAATCCTCTTTACTTAAACATGTCCAAAATATAATTTGTTAAAAATCCTCACTATTTCGTCTTTATAACCGTCACAAAATAGAACCGGGATTTAATCCAATATCAAATTAGATACCTGTTGCTTGGTTCTTACCAAAGGAGCTTTTGTTTTTATAGACTAAGAAATTCTCTACAGACTTTTAACATCCCTTTGACATAAAAAGTTTCGTCCCCTCTCCTTCTGTTCTTTCCCAAGGAGAACTAGAAACAGTTTCATCCCCTTAGCTTATAAACAAAATAAAAAACATTTTGAAATAAGCTTTCCTTTCGGAATAGACCCTAAGCTTTCGTGCAAATAAAAGCTCCCATCGTAAGTACTTCGCAAAAGGACATTTTTAGAAGAAAAAAAAATCCTTAAATCAGTTCTTCGTCATCGTCGTTCTAGCGTTGTGTCGGGTTCGGATGTTCAAAAAAACAAAAGTGCTTAAAGCCACAATAACCATTTTTATAAAAATATCACGTAAATTTAACTGCTACCTGTATTGAAAATTCAAAAAAAAAAAAAGAAAAAAGTCACTGATACCATTTTCCATATGTTTAATTTGACGCGATTCGGTTTTGACCAAATGCTATGTGAATGTGCTTCAAAACTTCGACTCAAGTGGAATTTGGTGTGAATTTATTTTTGAAATTTTCTCAATATTCTTATTGAGAAATTTTTGAGAATTAAAGAAAGAAAAGAAGTAAAATAAAAATGTGCTGATATTGTGCCTGGATATACTTTGGATTAAATATCATCTGCTGGATGCCAGTGAAACACTTGACGGGCTCGAGTGTTTCAAATGGATTCACCTCACTGCTTTTGCTTCTTCTCATTTTGTCCAATGTTTTTGGTATGTTTTGAATGTGTTTTCAACTGATTTTTATGAGTATTATTATTTTTGAAATAAATCAAAAATTCCAACAGAGAAAAATACGTATGTACATTAAAATGGAGTGATGGCTAAATTTTCTGGCGAAGTCATAATTGGTCTAGAAGACTATTAATATGATGATATATGTGAAACAAAAACTGTGTTTTGAATGGCTAAATTATTTCAAGCAGACTGGGTAATTGCTTGAAGATGATGAGTTTTAGCTTCAAGCAGCATCTCAATGGCGACGGAGACGGGTCGGGTGAATGTGGCGTATACTTAACTAAAGTTTTCTATTTTGTTGATGTTGATGAATAAATCAAGAACAGCAGCACTTTTTCTAAGTGCTATTAAGTCCGGTTGAGAGTACGCAAAGCTGCACCCAGGCTAATTTCTTAAAACTTCACCGAATGGTTCGTGAAAACTTTTAGGTATATTTGCGAATTGCGAGTGAGCAGTCTTTTCGCATATAAAACTCGTATAACCGCTCTTCAGCTTTTCTTCATTAACATTTATTATATTGTTAAATTTTGTTCGTTTCTCTTTTTCTTCTCTTCATCATTTTGGTTTCCTTCTCTACAAAACATTCTTCAGGGCTGTTAAGTTATGATTATAAGCAGAAAAGTTAATGTCCAAATGGCGTAATAAAGTTTTGAAAAAAAGGGTTCAAATCTTGTTTATCCTCCCTATTGTAGGTATATAGGTGGTATCCTTTTAGGCGAAAGAGTTGAACTACAAAATAAAAGTTTTCAGTTAGTATAGCCCTGTCCATGGGGGTTATTTAGATTTTTCATTTTTTTTTGTTGAAGGAGTTTTGAATGATACTTGGAAACTCTATATTAAAGGTTGTTTTTTTATTTTTATCTTTGACCAAATGGTACACGAAAAGACAAAACAAAAAAGAAATACGGAAGGGTGATTGACGTGATTTAGTTTAAAAATTTATGAAAGAGTAAAAGTTTTTTGAAAGCAAGCGGACAATGCCAACGACTACGTTTTAACATTAAAAAGGGGGTAAAATTTTTTGTAAGTTGACAAATTGAATTTCAATCAAAAAAAAAAGCTATGATGAAGTTTTTAACTAGTTGCTTTTATAGAGGGTGTTTTTGTTTTTTGTTTCTTGGTATTGAGTTAAATTTAAAAGGATTTTATTTATTTACTTTTTGTTTCATCAAGATTGAAAAAAAGGGGGGTTTTTAAGGTTTTAAATTGATTTTTATGGCAATTGAAGGCGAATTTTTTAAATTTAATTTTTTCCAGGTAATCAAATTAGATTTAGGGATTTTTTAAAAATTTAAATGAATATTTTTTTACTTACAGTATGAAAAAAAGAATGTTTGGTAAATTTCAATTTAAAGGTTATTGTGAAATCAGGATTTGATCTGACAAACAAGAGCTTCAGATGCATGAGCAACAGTCTTAACGTAGCCTTTCCAAATATACTTTTTTTGTTAGAAAGCTTTTTGTAATTTGCGCATTTGCAGACTTAAAAGCTCATAACAAAGCCTTCTGTAAGTTTTGAACATTACTTAGTAATATTAAAGTAATATATTTTGGAGCTTTAAAAATCATGTTCTTTAAGGGGTTTTGACCGCACAATTATATTTATCAAAATTTTGTGCTTGTTTTAAAATATGATGGGGTATCCAATATCTTTACCCTCCTAATTACAATTTTCTTCAAAATTTATTATATAACAATGGAATTGGTTAATATACGAACATCATCATTGGGAACAATTTTATAGGTATCGTTGGTTTTTTATCATTGAAACCAATCATTGTAATTTGTTTGTTATAGCTTTCATTGGACAGACATTTTCTGATAGTAATTAAGCATTTGAGGTTAGAGTTTGTTGATACGAAGAAAATGCATCGCTTTCAGTGGACCGATTTTGTTATGAAATGTAAAATCAACTATAAGCTGTTCATTGAAAACTATTCCATCATTGAAAAACTTACAATCAACTAAAAGAAAAGTTCTTGTTTAAATAGTGAATTTTTGTGTAAGTAGACAAAATCTTCAACTGATCAGCTTAATTTCTGCACTATACAATACAAATTTGATTCTCTTGATGATTTTTAAATCCCGAATTCAATTTATAAAAAAATGAACTTATGATGCGTTAAATAAAATTTAATTGGAGTTTATTTGAGACGAACCACATTTTTCATTTTTAGGAAATTTTTTGCCAGGTCGTTTTTATTATGCATATTAACGGCTATTTCCTTGACAAAGTTCTAAATTCAATTCAATACTCGATATAATAATTCTCGGGTTATCTTTAAAATTTAGTTTTAAAAATATTTACAACTCAAGTATTTCTTCAGAATTTCTTAAGAACTCAGTGTAAATTTACTATTAACTTTTAAGGATTCAAATCTGAGTTTTATAAATAGAGAATAGAAACAGTGTTTTCATAAAAAGAATATGTACAGTATTCCCCGCTTAATTGCACTGACCATTTTGTCAGATTTTTCGGTCAATTATCCGGGTGGTTCAATTAACGAAACCCCGCTTAATTGACATATCTGTTCAATTAAGTGAAACCCGTATAATTGAACGAGTAGGCCAACTAAAAAATAAAATATTCATCCCAGAAATTTACTCTATAAACATTTCAGTGCCAACTTAATTTCGGGGTCTGTAAGTTCGCCATGTCCTCAAGAACGTTATCTATGTATGATCACAAGACCATTTTCCGGTTGCTCTTCTTCTTGGATGAAGCCTGCCTTTAAAAAAAAGAACTTACAAATGTAGGTTTAGTAGTAAAATATTTCCAATATTATCTTTCTAAAACAATTTCTTATAGTAGAAGGTGTTATAGTCACAAACAATGTTTGCTTATGTGCATTGCTTGCAAAGATGTGATCGACTTCGAAAATTCTTCGATAGTCTTGCCACGTTCGATGGCTGTAATTTGTTTCCTTATTATATTTTGCTGATAGTAAGCTAAAATAATGGACGTTGTATTTGTTGGTACAAACTTCACGTTAAAATTTGGGCCCATAAATGTTGGGTCATCCATGCTTTTTTGTTGGAGAAATAAAGGTACAACCTTATTATTAAAACACCTTGGCGTTTTGGTTTTTTCAATCACAATAATTTTTTGTCCGTCCAATTATCCGAAAAATGTCCATGTTTTTAGTTTTTCTGCAGCATATTTTTAAGATCAATTAAGTGAGTAAAGCGGGGTTCAATTAACCGTCTAAAAAGCTTTGCTACTAATACGGGAAAGTTTCGAAGCCAATTTTTTCGATCAATTAAGCGGGATGTTCAATTAAGCGAGGTGCAACTAAGCGGGGATAACTGTATTCGCAAAATGCAGATTCGAAATTGATTCTTTGTAGAGACTCGAAATCTTTTTGGAATACTGTTCGCTTCTTAAATTGTAAGTATAATACTAGCAATCTTACTATGTATGTAAATCGCTTCGTTACTTATTTTGAAGAACATTTATAAATAGCTCAATTTCAAATAGCTCAATTTCAAATGATACCAAAATTAGATTCTTCATTTACAATGATGGAACTACCAATTTCTTTGATTAAAATGAAATGCAACAAAACAGCTGGCCGTGATGGTATTCCAGTAGAATTTTAATAGGACGCAACACCCAAGTTGTGGGAAAATATAATTTGTTTCTTCAGTTCCCAAAAAATTTAATTGCTCCAAAATTTCTATTCTTAACAAAAGTGATCGTGATCAACCCGAAAACTATGGGGCAAATCTGTGTAAAATTTTCTAAGAAAACTGTTGTCACATGTATTTGGCGACAATGGCATCAACATTTGATCAGTTGTTATCTGGTTTTCTTGCAAATATTTCAACTACTGATCGAATATTTTGTTTTAGTTACTTTGGCCAAGCATTTTATTGACACGAACAAATATCTATATGCTTTTAGGAAATCCCTTCTTTACAAGCTTTTAGTAATGGGTTTATCAACCAAATTCATAAAGTTCTACGAGAAGATGCTTGTGCAGCTGTTCATAATAGACCAAATCGAGAAACTTTAAATACGATACCGGAGTTCCTCAAGGGTATGTCTTAAGTCTTTTCCTTTTCTCACTGTTTATAAATGTTGTTGAAAATCACATCATAAGGGGAGTTATGTTCGGTGATGAAACTGCCAAAATCCTCCTTTACGCAGAAAATGTAGTTATCTTGTCTAATAACAGACTTACTCTACAGCTATAAATTAACAAATTTCAACAATATTTTCATACGTGTGACCTTTAAATAAACAGCTCAAAATCAAAAATTATTGTTTTGAGAGCGCGTAACAGGCGTAATAGGTTGTAGTCGTAACTGGACTCTCGGGACAATGCTATTGAAGTATTTGATAAATTCAAATACCTTGGTTATTTATTAACGTATAACTTAAACATACATGCACTTGTTAAAGAAGAAACGTAAGCCGCGAAAGCGGCTTTAACAGCATGTGGCCTTATTTTCAATTCAATTTCAATAACAGTTTCGTAGATCTTCAGGATCTAAATCTAAAGTATTTGACTTTGTCCTATCAACGAAATACATATATGGATACGAGAAACTGGAAGAACTGCAAAGTGTTAAAAAACTGCCAAGGAATACGCCAAATTATGCCATCCACGTGGAAAACGGAAAATATCCATAAATATTTTTGAAAAACCTAAAGGCAAATGCAGACAACAAATAAATTCGGATATTATATCAATAAATAATATTAAAAAAATTGTCAGAATTGATTTTTCCGGTGCACAATTTCATTATTTATTTCACATTATTTATTATTTTTCGGATAACGTACAAAAAGTCAATAAATAGTTTTAATGCAAGAACAATACTTTCTTCTAGGCCAAAAATCATAATTTCTTCTGAAAATTGTTACGAGCAGGACTTGTCCACTTTCATAAATAAATTTTCTAATACTATATATGTTAAATCAGAGTTCTACCGCTTGAAAACTTGATGTAGAAATGAGTTGAACTCAAACGAGTTCCAATTCTTCAATAAACCGATTTTTAGGGATTAGATTTTTGTCAAGAATTTGGCCGTCAGATTTTATAATCTGTAAAACAAAATTAATTTGAATCAACATCTCTACTCGTTCTTGAAATATGGAGGACGACATGAAGTACATATTCCCAAAGTACAGAACAGATGTTTGTCAGTTACAATAACTGGAAAAAAATCCTTATTTTTTTTTTCAAATCGAAAAAAGAAAGAATGCGTTACATTTTTGTCTGTCTCCCAGTTTGGGCCTTGAACTACAAATTCAGTCACCTAGGTAAATTTTCTTTAAACAAAAGACTTAAAATATGGGTTATCACAAGATTAGAAGCTTTTTAATAAAAATATCGATATCACTTTTTTCTACATAACTTCAAATTGATTTTGTCGCACTAGTATAGAAGTTTTTGCAATTGCACTGCTACTTAGAGGACTTGGGATTCCGATTCAAAGCATGAAATGGAGAAAACGGATCCGTCAGTCGTTGTTGAAGTTGATCTTTAATTTAATAAAATTTGACATTTTACAATTGTTGATATTAGAACTGTAACGAGCCATACAGAGAATACAAACTAAAATACAGAAACTAAAGAAAAATAAAAAAAACTACAATCAAAATATGCCTGTCCCTATTTGACAAATTTTTATACCACTTAATTATTTGCTTGCTTTTGTTTCTTAAGTTTTAAATTTAAACTCCCTAGAATCTTCTTCTTCAACAATAAATAATGAATTTAGGGCAAAATCGAACATCGCTTATCTCATCTTAATAGCAATTGTTCACAGCAAAATCAATAATATCAATTGAGCTCCAAGCAATTATTTGTGGCTATCAGCTAAATTAGTTTGATTGTGTGTTTGTTAAAGGAATTAATTAAATCTATTCATATAATACATGTTTAACTTTCGTTCATTTGTATGAAGATTGCCCACAGCCCGAATATGTTTTGAATTATTGAATTTATCAATCATCATAGTCTAACTTAAAAACACAATGAGGAAAATAGAAAATGTTATCTAAGGTTCAATTTCAAAATAAAAGATTATATTTAAGATTTTACAAATATTGTCAGATCTTTCAATAAGAACAAATTTTTCAAATGTCTTTAAATCGAGTGAACCTAAAATTTTGTGTGACATTGTTACCAATGTTAGCTTTTCATAGAACTTATAAATGGCCCGGATAATAAAACAAAAAGAAGTTATCTAAAATGTTTTGACACTTCAAATTATGCAATCTCCAATCAATTGTAGTAGAAATATTGCAATCATTTTTTCCACCTATTCATTTTACAGCAATCAATTGAATGCAATCTTTTGATAATTCATGCATATTCAGTATTCTTTTGCATTAGTTGTATTCTTTTTTGTTTTGTAATAAAATTGGGCTTAAAGTTTAATGGGGCCAGAGAACAAACATTTTATGGAGCGAAATGGCAAAGCAAAGAATGCAAAGTTTTCAAAAGAATTCAAGGAATGCAAAGAATGCAAAATAATGCAGAGAATGCAAAGAATGCAAAAAGGATGCAAGGAATGCATGAATTCTCAAAAGATTGCATTCATTTGAATGATGTATGGGAGGAAAAAATTGAAATTGCATAATTTGAAGTCTGAAGTCCCAAAGTGAATTCAATAAATGCAATCCTTTGATTAAATGCAAAAAACGATTTTTAAAGACTGCATTCTTTTACAAGCCTTATTCCGTGTATCCCTTCAATTCTCTGATAATTCTTCGAAGAAAGTAATTAGAAAGTAAATGCATATTTTATCATGAAAAACGAAAAATCTTATGAAAGTCTTGACCACAAATTTTGTTTTTCTTATAAATTTTGTTGTTGTCTTAAAATAGACACTAGTCGAAACTTTCTAGACAGGAGTGAAAGAATCGTGGTATTTTTGTTTTAGCGTTTACTACAATATTCTAGTGTAAACTTTCTTATTCATACTAAGTGAAACTTAAGCTGCTGAAAAAAGGAAGAACATTTTCAAAATAAGCTGCAAATTCTTGAATAAATATCTCTCCTTCCCTCTAGCTTCAAATCCAAATAATATTAAATACACGACTGGGTACCACGAACTTGTTTCTTTATGGAAGAAAAATGTTTCAAAGTAACACCTATACATACTTAAAGATTTAAAAATATAGGTATAACTGCAAAATAAGTTTAGTTTTAAAAAATAAAACCTTGTACATTGGGACTTGTGAACAAAAAAAAGCTAAAGGTATTTTTGGACCAACATAAGACTAGCTAGTAATTGATATTACTAAAACAGACAGTTTTAGTTTAAGCTTTCTTTCAGCTAAAAAATTTTTGCTTAAGCTTAATATTTCTAGCTTTTTAAAAGCTTAAGCGAACACATTTTATTTAACTAAAAGCAAATGCAAGTGAATTTTGGATTTTGGTTTATCAAATCTGTTTACTTACTATATTGCTTTCATGTAAAAAGAACATTTTAATGTCATCCTCTTGAGCTTGCTCTTTTCTTCCAGCTTTTTTTAGAACCGTGTAGCTCCAATACAACAGTTTTGATAATTTGACATTTTCTCAATACTGACTATAACAATTTGTATGAAACTGCACAGCTATTCTAAAAAGACTTTTTCTGAGGTTTTTGTCAAAGAAATCCCAAAATGGAAATAGAGCTTTATTCTAATAAAATTGGTTTATTTTTGGCTTATTCATTTTTGAACAGTTCCATTCGTCTTCAAGGGTTTACATTACATTACATTTCACACTACTCAGCACATAAATGTACAGAGTAGAGAACACAGCACCTTGAGCAACTAGACTATGTAAGGTGATAACAACACAAGACATTAATACAAGACAGAAGGACAGAAGAGAAAGAACAGACAGAAGAACAGAAAGAACACATGACAACAGCACGCGGTAGGTTTCGAGACGATCACCCATCTGTCTACTAACCACGCTCACTGATGCTTGATCTCGGTGATCGATGGGAACCGAAGCTTTATCAGTGACTAGGCCGTTGCCCAAACTTCAAGGGTTTAGTTCACTTAAGTTGTTACCTTCGTTTTCATCGAGTTGTTGTTCTTGTTGTCTGCCCTGGCTTGGCTATTTGATAATGAAGTGGCTTTAAAATGTTTAAGTAATAAGTCATTTAAATATTTTTCAAATTGACAAGAGTGGGAACCGTACTCGTACATTAATGAATATTTGTTGATCTTTTCGCGACCCGCTAGTCGTGAACTGATCCTGACCAGGCCATTGGGAGTCCACACTCAGGGGCGTCTTTAGACTTTTGGTGGCCCTGGGCCCAATAGGATTTGGGGGCCAAAAAAAGTGGGTAAAATATAGGTTAAAAAAATCATTTTGAAATGAATTTGTGTTTTTTTTTAATATTTTTACTTTTTAAAAAGAACTAAATAAAACATAAAACAGATATTTTTTTATACTTTTATAATTTTTGGAATTTACTTCAATAGTTGAACATTTTTCTTTATAGTTGATTTTTGATAATTTTTATTGTTTTTTTGGTTGATTTCTAATGTTTTTATATTTTTTTTTTTAATTTTATGTAAGTTTATATCTTTATATTTGTTTTGATTTGTTTTTTATATATAAGTTTAAGTATATATAGTTATAAGTAAGTTTAAGTATACAATAAAATATTATTGAAGGCATACTTTCCTGACTTTGTCAGTTGAAAAATCATGAATTAAATCATCAAATTCAATTTCCTGCAGAAATTCATTTTCAATTGATAAAATTGACAAGCTGTTTAGTCTATCTTGTAGCATTGTGCTTCGAAGTTAATTTTTTATCCGGTTCAATTTCGAAAATGAACGCTCTCCACTGCAGTTTGAAACCATCAAAGATAAAAAAAATTCTACAGGCAGTTTCTACATTTAGAAATGTGTTAACAATTTTATCCACTGCAATTAGACTAAACAATTTTGATATTGTAATAAGATCTTCATTTACATCTTTATTGAATTCTTTTAAATACTATTCGAGGTGCAGGCAGAAGTTCTTCTGCATTAACACCGCTATGGTATTTTTTTGAAAACTGTTCGCAAGAATTTTGCAACTCCACTGAAGTCAAATATTGCAATCGACAAAAAAAGACAAACAATGCATTCATTTCTTGATAACAATTGGATCGTATTTTTAATTGCAAAGTAAAAGTGTCGATAATTGAAAAAATAGTTGATATTTTAAACTTTTCTTTCCCAATTAGCTGGACGGATGGTGCAGGACCATCAAAATATGTGGCACGCAAACTTCGTACTATTTTTCGTTGCATTAAATCTTTATAATTAGCATCCGGAATCTGAATTTTGCCACACGCATCAAATTTATCAAAATTCTCCCTTAGATCATTTATGAAAGAACATAGTGAACAAAGCAATTTGGCAGCAACGTTAATCGTTATTGTTTCTTTTTGAAGGCTCTTGCTGGTTTTATGAATTCTTTCTAATATTGTGCTCCAAATTTCTGTTAAAATGAGGAACTCCAGTTTTGACATTTTCTTAGACAGGCTTAGCGCTTCGCTTTTTTATGTCTGGAGCTTGCTCTGGATCTCTAAAGATAGATGTCAAACTTCAGTAATTTGCTTATAACCATGATGGAGTGCGTTAACTGCATCAGCTCGTGCAGACCATCTTGTTTAAGAAAGGCTTTTAAGAACTCTATGTGAACCTAAATATTCATTCAATTTATTCCAGCGATGGATGGGTAGAAGCAGAAAAAAAGTTGTATATTTTTTGAACCACTTGAAAGAAACTTTTTGCCTTCTGCACACAACCAGCCGCATGAAGGCTTACTAAGTTAAAAGAATTTGCTGCGCAAGGTACAAAGGTAGCAAATTCGCACTTCTCCTTTAACATTGCTTGCAAACCAGAATATTTTCCCGACATTAGACACATTATCATAGCTTCGTCCTCAACAAACCTCTATTGAAATATCATGATTTTCCAGAAATGTCAAGATTGTGTCAGCCAAATATTAAAAATTGTTCTATCCGACTCATCATGGTACAACTCATCATTTCGCAACTCATCATGGGACAACTTTGTGTTTGTTTATGGAGTGAGTTGAAAAGCCAACATGTGTGCAAAACTGTAGAGTAGAACGAAAGCAGAGTTGTAAAAATAATGTTGACAAAGTGTGCAGGTGTATGATTAAAGATTCATGTTGTTGTTGTTGAAGTTTAAGATGTTGAGGAGGAGAGTTTCAACGGAACGGAGAGTAAAATGAAACTTGTTTTTCTGTTACTGTCTACTAACCTTATTTCGTTTTCTATATAATTCTTGTATACATTCATTCATTTTGAGTTGGTGGATTTGGGGGCCAAATAATTGCGGGGCCCTGGGCCCTGGCCCACCGGGCCCATGCCTAAAGACGCCACTGTCCACACTTGTGTATTCTTTATACGAGCTTAATGATTTTACACTCTGTTGTGTGTTCAAATCCAACATCTTGTCTTTTAACAAACTGAAATCCAGGTTCCCTCAAGTATCTCAAAAATATCTGCATCACCTATTCACAGGTTATCAGAAAGCCAATGCATATTTTTTTTAAATCGTAATAAACCATAAAAATCAACATCACTTAATTCTGACCGTTTTCTATAAAACTTTGGCTGCCGTACGCGTATAAGTTCGGTCATATTCGTACTTCAACTGGAGAGAAACCTTTAAAAAAGAACTAGACAAAGCTTTATAGCCAGGGATCCGTCGAGGAATCTTGATATTTTTGTAGCTTTAACTATAATATTTTAGCTGAAGCTATTTTTACTCACTTGATTTGGAGCTAAAGATTTAAAAACAAGCTCAAGTCACATTAATCCAACTTTATCTATTTAAAAATAGCTATTACTAGACTATATCTTTTAGTTTTTAGCTGAAACTTGTTTTTAATCACACAAAATGAAACCTTGACTTAAATATCCAAGTTTAAGTTTAAGCTTTTTTTTATTCACAAGACCCAGTTTCTTCGAAAATCGTTAGAGCGTTTTTTCTTAAATTAGTTTTTAGGAATTATGAAACTTTTAAATTTTTTGTAGAAATAATTTTGGTATAAAGCTACCAATTGCTTACAAATATACTTTTCAAATTTAAATTTTATTAAGAAATGTTGACATGTTTTTGAGATATCTATTTTTGAAACAAAAAGTATATTTTTAAAAATTAAAATATAAAAATACATTTTTGATCATCAAATATTATTGTTTAAAATCACTTTAATGGGTCCTGAAAAATATTCAACACAAAATTACTTCTGGAGCAATTCAAAAATATGTTTTTATATTGAAAGAAGTCAAGTTAAGCAAACAATTTTTGGAGAAAAACTCATACAACTCTTTTAGGCATTTCTGGAACTCGAATTTTAGATTTCTGCCCAAAAAATCTGTATACTTCTGCTATTGTTAATATTAAAAATAACGAAAAAAAAAAATGCAAACCTGCTTACAAAATAAGTTTCCATGTATGTATTTGTTGTTAAATTAATACTTATGTTTTTCATATTTATTTTAACATACCAAGTCCTCCAGGAAATCTTGATTCGATATTAATTTTTCTTGTTACTTAAAAAGTCTATTGGATTGCAATTTTTTTGTACAATCTTATTTCATGCGTAAAGCTATAAATTTCATCCACATATTAATCCATTGACTTTTTACGACACAAAAAATCACGCACAATAAAAAAATCTTAACACCTCTTTTATACCCTCTTTTTTATGGTATTTACATATAAACATTTAATGGTTTCAACGATAATCCATGTCTGTCATAAGCAGCTGTGTGAGAATTTATCAAGTTTCAACCTTGAAATACTGTTTTTAAGCTACGTATGTTGGTAAATTTAATAGCTCTCCGTCTTGAAAGTAATAAAATTAATTGAGTTTTAATTGCATTTACTTTACGTATGCTTGAATTAATTCAAAGCAAAATGCACACCAGAATCACACGAACCAACTTTTTGTGGTTCAAGGCTTCAATATACATATGTACACATGAGTAAGTTATGAAGGTTTAGCAGTTTAATAATATACTTGGAAGAAATGATGAACAAAATTAAATTTTTTTAAGTTTTAAAATAAATTTCCCTTTTTTAGGGTTCTTAAAACTGTTGTTACTATTATTTTCCGCAATTGAATGGTATATAGTTGTTTGCAGCCAGGTGTTTTTACATTAAACCTCCTTACGTAAAGAAAGATTCGAAAATTAGAAACTGAAACTCCATATTCCAGTGATTGAAAAAAAAACCCAAAAATTGATTGACTCACTCACACAAACGTAAATCTTGTGTCTTAAACAAAGAAAACAAACGAAAATTCACTATCTTCGTCTAAAGAGGCGTGGTGTCCGCCCACTTTTTAATTGTATTTATAAATTTTTTATAAAAATAAGAACTTCCAACCAAATGTACATTGAATACTTTTGGTTCTTGTAGAATAATGAATTTCGTTTGAGCTGCCGAGAAGCGATTTTACCTAAAACTGAAATTCCACAGAAAAATTCTTCTACTTATACTAACATCTTTATTAAAACATTCATATAAAAAAAAAATTAAAATTTCTTGCCTTTCTCAGAACGCATAATGTAGATGTAGGCCTAGTTTCCGAAACTTGGCTCTCTCCTCATGAGAGATTAGGTAATCAAGAATATATTTGTTATCGTTAAGATAGAGTGTAGCGTATGGGAGGCGGTGTTGCCGTGTTTGTCAAAAGAAAAAACAATTTGTGACGAACTTATTTATATTTTAAAAACTAATGTTATTGAAAATATTTGTATAAAAATACCTTTTTCAAATGGTTCAGCTTTATGAAAAACCAGATACTTCCATTAGTACAGTTTGGATTTCGTGCCTTTCACAATTCAGTTCAGCAAGTGTATAGAAAAACCAATTATATGAAGAAAAATGTCTATGGAGGAAAAAGCACAGGTATAGAGTTTTTTGACATTGAAAAGGTATTTGACACCGTTTGGCACAATGATTTGTTACATTAGCTTTTAACTCTAAATTTTCTAATTTATCTCATAAATATTGTACAATCATTTTTAAGTAACAGGGCATTTAGAGCTGATACTCTTGATGTTAGTGCAAGTGTACCTCAAGGCTCTGTACTTGGTCCTATCTTATATAATATTTTCACATATGATTTTCCCTTCTTTACCAACTGTGAATAAACAATTTTCGCAGATGATACCTGTATCTTTTCATCAGATTCAATTGGTTTCTTCATAGAAAACTAACTACTTGCAATCTGCATTAATTAAAAAACAAAGCTACTGCAATGCTTGGAAAATGAAAATAAATGCTTCAAAAACACAGGCTGGCTTTTTTACTCGAAAAAGAAAGGCCTGTTTTTGGGTCTATGAAATAACTCCCACGAAATAAGTCCCACTTTTAAAAACGAAATAAGTCCCACCAAAAATTGCTGTTTTGAAAGTGGGAGTTATTTCGTTTTTAAAAGTGGGACTTATTTCGTCAATTGGTGGGACTTATTTCGTTACGTGTTTCGTTTTGAGTGGGAATAAATTCGTTTTGTAAAGTGGGAGTTATTTCATACCCCTAAATTTATATTTTGGTGGGATTTATTTTTATAATTATAATTTTGCATTTTAAGTGAATGCTTAATAATTTTTGTCGTTATTTGTTGCTCTTCACGTTGTTTCTAATTGAATTTCATAATGTTCTTTTTGTTGCTTTTTTAAAAAAAAATTATTGTATTGTAGAATATGCTTTCGAAAAGTTCCGTTATTTCTTGCTCTTTACGAACTGAATGGTATTGTTTCAAATTTGTTGTTAAGTGTGCCAGTTTACAAGAGCTTATCATTATATTGATTAGTTAAGTTTGTGAATTTCAATAGTGAACATGAGTGTGACATACGAAATAATTGCAGGGAAGAGGAATAACAGCAAGCTTCTTTATATTTTTTTTTGAGAAACAATTATATATAGGGTGTGTAAAGTCGCCAGGCAGGCGCCTATATCAACAACTTCTTTCAATAAAAGCACCTGTGGGTGGCCCGCTTCGCGGGATCTCAGGATTTAAACTCCACTTTTCGGGGTTCACACCCGCTTAACGCAACTCCGTTGCTCCGCTTAGGGTATGTAAAGTCGCCAGGCAGGCGCCAATATCAACAACTTTTTTGAATAAAAGGCCATTATGGCTTTATTTCTCATTTTTTTCTTATGCAATAAGGTTATCTATTGGACATTTCGTAAAAGGGACAACCATAATTTGTTGTCCTTATCTCTCATGGCTCTCGTTTTTTTGTTATTAATTACTTTATACTTACTATAATAAAAAAAACTTTAAAGAAATGTGCACAAATAGGTACCGAACTTAACTACTGGAAAAACAATTTAAAAAAAAATTGTTGACGTAATTACGTAAATAAGTGTTTTATTATATTTTTAGTAGGAAATTGGAATTCGTGTTCCATGTTTTCTAATATCACCATTACAAAATACAACTAATCCCAATGCCACGTTAAAACTATAATACCGTCTACCATGCACTGGATCTTCAAGCCATTTATGAAGGTCGATAATTTTAATCTGATGGTCCTTCCGAAACGGTTTCCATCTTAATAATAAGAACAATTGATCTGTACTTAATCCATTTACGAATCCAAACGGTAAGGGTTCAGATTGGCAAACAAGTTTGAAATATCTTGGGGTTAACCTCGATAAAACACTTACTTTTGGCTAACATGTAAAAGAAACAGTGACAAAAGTTGGTATCACAATAAAAGTTGTATATACCCTTTCATCAACCGTAAATATAAGTTAAGCATGAAAAATAAGTTGTTAATATACAAAGATGTATTTCAAGCAATAATATTTCACTGATCTCCTGCGTGGGGCAGATGTGCTATAAATTACGTTCGTAGGTTACAAATTATTCAAAATAAAGTCTTGCAATTAATGTTGAATCTTTCGAGAATCTTCACCGCCTCCCCTTGGTTTCAAGTTTTTAAATGAAGGCTTTTAAAAGCCTTTCCGTCTCTGTGTTTTTTTTCTACATTTTCATCTTCTTAAAAAATGGTATGTTTATTGTCAGTAGCAGGTAGTTATATACCATAACTCTGTACACTGTCCAATATAGGTTAAGATAGTGTTAACACTAAACATACCATAACGGGTTAAATGACCCATTTTGAACTTTGTATTTTATTGCGTTTGCACATTTTTGACTTCATGACTTTTTCTAAGTAATTAATGTACAGTTATAAAAATATTTTTGTTTTGTTTTGTTTATTCTGAGTAATCCTTGTTGTCCGCTATGGTAGAAATAGGTATATTTAAGTCTTGGTATGATTAGTGTTAATGTAATATATTTTCTGCTAAAATAAACATATCTGTCTATCAATCCATTAAAATCGATGTTATTTTCTCTTAAAAGAAGAATATAATTAAATTGGTACACCCAGGCGTATACGTACTTTTTTATTTTTTTTTTAAATTTTTACATTTTGCTGCACATATTGGCCTTGATTTTCCAGACAAAGAATATTCATTAATTTTAATATTTTAAGCTCATTATTTTTTAAAAGTATTCTGCAAAAGTCTTCCATGAAACCATTTTTGGGAGGAATTTGGTATTGATACAAACAGCGTGACCATTTAGACAAAAACAGGATAAATATTCCTAACGAATTTGTTTTCAACCTCGTAACCAAATAAACGGTTGGTATTTTTCCTAAAAAAATATTCCCACAAAAATATTTAAAAAGAAAAACATAACCCAAATACTGTTATTTCTGTTTTTATATGTTTCAAAAAAAAAATAAAACCACTAGACAATCAATTATATTGAAGCATTTCATAGACCACACATACTAAACCCTTACCTCTGTACCTCTCCCCACACACACACACACAATACACAATTTACACAGCCTCAATTTTATCAAAAATGCCAATCAATGAATCGAACATAGAATAATAAATAAACTGAAATTCTAATAACAATAAAAAAGGATTCTCCTTCCTATTTTCTCCCGCATAAACGTAACATAAACATAAAAATACATTCACATCACAACAGAATATAGCTACTTCTTTGTCAATAAAGTAACAATGTGTAGGTATATTGTTTGTTAATGTGAGTAGTATATCTGTATGTATAGATATGGAATAGAAGAAGATATTTTTTTACAGTGACGGACAAAAAAATAGAACCACTTGTTATGTGTTAAGATATATCTTAAAAAACTCAAATATTTGTAGCCTTATCTGTAAATAATTTATATTTTATTGTTAAAAAAAAGTGGAGTTACATTCCGTAGAGAACCAAGATCTAGTGACTTAAAACTCTCAACCATTTTTGTCGGTGAGTTATATCAGAGATGGAGGGGACCTACAGTTTTTTTTGCGGCGTATCCGAACGACTAATTTGCGAAAGCACCTTTCATGACAAGAATTACTCTTTTAGGATTTTTCAATTCCTCTTAGGGGGCACAGTGAACAAAAAAATTTGGTGGCACAGGTAGCGAGTGAACCCAAGACCTCTGGTACTAATCATCAGGCCACAGGCACTAAATTTTTTAGTTACTTGAACTCATAAGATGGGTGGTTTTTATTCGTTAAAGTGGTAAATACTTACTAGAGATAAATGCCGCAGCAACAATTAATTGAGTAAAACAAAGGAATTTCTGAAAAACTTATAGAACGTTTCTGAAGTTTATTCAGGATTAGTCAACAAAATACAATTCATACCCATATTTATACAATCTTAAAAACAAAGTCTTTTGCTGTAAGCCAAAATGTTTAACAGTTGATTTTTTCTGCCAAATGAGAATGGCTTGAATGTTAAAGAAAATTTTTAAGGATGGCTTGATGGAAAATTATATGAAAAAGGGAAGCAGTCTGACATAAGAACATCATTTTTTCGGGATATTAAGCAGCACGGACAAAAATTTTGCTTTGCATAGCTTCGATTCTTTGAGAGTGAGAGCTCTGACGAGGAAACCAGGGCCCTATTTCACCAAACACTTTCACTTTTTACGTTTCGCCAAACGCAAATTTATAAAGAGGAATTATTGTATTGAAAAGTTTTCCTTTTTACAAAATATATTTCACCAAACTGAAATTTGTAAAGTGCAAATTATTTTCTGAAAAATTTTGTTATTTTGCAAAGTTTTGTTCTTTTTGTTTCACCAAATAATAAATGAACCGCTTTGAAAATGAAGAACAAAATAATAGTTAAGAAGACAATGGATCTAGGCTATTTTTTTTTGTATTTTGACGAATATACCAAAGAACATACATTTTGAATTTCAGGGTAAATGCATTGATTCAGCTCAATTTAAAAAATGTAGCCATCCTTCAATGGAATTTGACCGTTAAAAAAAATATTTCTTTTGAAAAGTTGTTGTAAGATAATTTATAAAATAATTATTGGTTTTAAATAATATCTTAAAAACGAAGAAGCTAATAGTAGGGATCAAAGAGTAGTGAAACCTAGAATAAACTTAGATATTGGAAATGATGTTTTGACAAAAAAAAGTTTTCTATTAACAAAAATGTACCATCGAATCTGTGTTGTCCAAAATTGGAAATAAATTACAATTCAACAGCCAAAGAAATATGTGTTTGAGTCCCTTGCAAAAAATTTTGGGTACACTATATTGGGCACACGGTATTCCATTTATGCTTGGAATAAGCAAAGCGACCGTCTTTATATTAGTTCATCGAGTGTCCAATATTATCACTGCTGTATTTTTCTTTAACCAATTTTTTTAATGCATATTTAATCTTAATAAAAACAATCATAGATTGTTTTTAACTTTGTAACTTTTCAAAATACGATTTATTTTTCAAAATACGAATTAACTAATTTCAAAGTTCAAAGACTTTTCAAATAAAGTCTGAAACATAGAAAAGTGAAAAGTCATTTCACTTTGCAAGTTTTGTGAAACACTTTGCAATTTTAGTGAAAAGTGTTTGGTGGAATAGGTTCCAGATTAAGGTACTGTTTTTATGGAGGGTTCTAACAAAAGTAATGGAGTATAGTGATTTTCATAGGGGTTTAAGAAGGCGATGCGTTGTTCTTGGTAATTAAATAATCACCATGGCCTCGAAACCTAAGTTGAGCATTGCAAATAACTCCTATTGCACGAATGAAATAAACAGATATAATTGTAGGACTTTTAAGAAACTTTTATCGTACCAAGTCTGAAAGGAATCAAGATCTTGTTGCAGTAAGATAGAAGATACCGAATGATTTTTGTTATTTTCAAGTCATCAACGAGGATAGAGACAATGAATCATTAATGACATTAATAACGTCGATGGTTGTTAAGTCAAATAATTAAGGACCAAAGTGGCCCCCCTCCCCGGTAGATCAACACTTATATTAAACACTTCATTATTCTGAACATAACTCTTCACACACAAAATATAACAAAAAACTTCCAAGTGCCCATTCCTCTCATAGTCCGGGAGCTAGCAACGTTTGGAAAACAAGAATTTTAGGTCAGTCAATTTTTTGATATGTTGTCTTACTTGCTTTTTCGGTTAGATTCTGGGCAGTCTGGCTGGCGGTAGCGGTTGCGTTTAGGGGGGAGGGGCAATTTAAAAAAATTTTTACTTAAAATGGGAAAAAAATAGTTAAAAAATAACGGTAATACTTACAATTAAGTATTATACCTTTTTTTAAAGCCAACACTTTTGTCTATTAGTTTGTTTTTTTAAATCAAGTCAAAACTATGCATAGTTTTTGAAACAAATTGTTTTAAAATTTAAAATTTGGTAAAGAAAAAGTTAAAAATATGGTTTAAAGTGTAATTTTTCAAAACCTTAAGATTATTTACTATTTTTTTTTAGAATTCATTGCTCTTTTTGTTTGTGATCAAAAACTAAAAACTAGATGGTTTTATGTCTACTAGTTCTCGAGAAAATTGAAGATTACTAAAAATCGAATATGGATTAGGATATACCTAGGCTAAATTAATTTTTCAATTTTCTCAAAAACTAAAAGACATAAAATCATTTAGTTTTCAGTTTTTGATTAATAATTAATAAGAGCAACAAATTATTAAAAAAAACATATTTATAAACAAATGGTTTTGAAATATTGAAGTTGATTTTTTTTTTCAACTTTTTTTTACTTAAATTTTGAGTTTAAAATTATGTTTTTCAAAAACTGTGCATAGATTTGACTTGATTTAAAAAGTGGCTAATAGAACAGAATGTTGGCTTTAAAACAACGTATAAGACTTAACTGTAAGTATTACCGTTATTTTTTATCTATTTTTTTCCATTTTAAGTAATAATTTTCTTAAATTGCCCCTCCCGCCTAAACGGGGGGAGATAGACCCCCCTCGCATAGTAAAAAAATGCTTATTTTTAACTGTTCTATACAAATCCGTCATTAAACTTTGTCGCCTAAGTTATCGTACTCTCCCCAAACTTTTTTACTTAATTAATTATTTATTCAAAAAATTAAAAAAATCGCCTATGACACATAATAAACAATCATAAAAATGTCTAGCAATAATAAATGCATATTTAGGAGACCTATTTAAAGGTGGAAAATTGAAAATTAACCTTTAAAAAAATCTTTTAAAATTCAAAATTATCACCTGTACAGGTAGGTTGAGCACTAACAAACGGAACCGCTACCGCCAGCCAGGCTGCCCAGAATCTAACCGAAAAAGCAAGTAAGACAACATATCAAAAAATTGACTGACCTAAAATTCTCGCTCGAAAACGTTGCGAGCTCCTATACTATCAGGTCTACCTGGGAGAATAAGTCAATAAATCATTTTTAACAAATAAAACAATTAACTTATATACAGATGGATGAAAAACCGATATCGGGGTTGGTGGGGTCGTGTACTCGGATGGACTAAATCAAATCTCAAATTTCGTCTTCCCAACCACTGTCTATTCCAGACAGAACTTCTGGCCATGAAAGAAGTGCTTTCTTGGTTCAGAGAAAATGTGGCATCGACTTCCGGTATACGCATCTTCTCACATACTCAAACAGTCATAAAATCATTGGACTCTGTCTCATTAACAGGCCAAAAGCAAAAGTATCGATCATCTCTTGTAGAAATGGCGAATCAGTTCCACTTTCACATCATAGAGACATTTCAGAACTTGCAAGGCCGATAAACTTGGCAAAAATGGAATAACTTTACCCCGTTGGGCAACAAATCTATCATCGGTATACCCTTGGTTACTTTTAAACTCATCTTTAAGCATAATATCATAATGAAAGGAAAACGAATATGGTCTAATACAACCTTGACTTGTCTGGCAACTAAATTAAATTGATCAATGTTTGAGCTTGATGCTAAACGCAGCAACTCAATTTGGTTATTAGATTTCACATTAGCTCCCTTAGAGCCTAACAGTACTTGCTCAATGGATAGGCATGTTTTTCGACTTAGAGCAGGAGCAAACGATTTGTGCACGATTTTTACAGAAGTCGCATAGATGGAGAAGAACAGGAGATAGTGTTTCATTTTCGATGTTCATGTCCTGCCTTGTCCCAAAGACGAATATTCCACCTTAGAGATTCTTACTACAATGCTCAACGCTCCATAGCTTGCTCTAACTGGTTCAACGAGCAAGGTAGATCTTTAGATTCATGTGGTATCACAACGTATCAACTATTGATCTAACTGCGTTGGCTTTTCCGTCAGCAGAAACCTTTACCTTACCTTACCTTACTTGTCGAGGAACTCTTATGTAAGTTTGAAAAGATGGAATCGGAGATTGAAAACCATCTTAAGACAACTTTAAATTGGCGGATCTATAGGTATGATCGAAGCCATGAAATCTAAGAAATTAAATTATCAAAGGCAAATAACTTGGTGACTGATTTTATCAAAGGATTTAGTATTTTCTTTCTTTAACAATTTAAAGTTTAAAATAAAAATCTTTTTAAGATTGTTTGTAGTTGACGTGCTTTTTATGAAGCCATCCTTTGTGAAAAAATTGATCTATAATAAAAATAGAGAATGTTTTCGAAATGCTTGAAATTGAAGTAAGCTTGGCTAAAGACTTCTTGTTAATAACATATGTAATTTGTTGCTTCTTTTTTATGACTAGAATTAATAAAGGAGTCTTTCCAAAATTTGAGAAGATGTCGTGAGAAATACTTTCAACATCTAATTTTCTTTTATAAATACCTAATTGTTTTTTTCTTGACTATTTTTAATTATTAACAATATCAACAGATAAGGAATTAAATATTTGAGTTCTCTTAGAAAATCACACTAAAAGTGGACTTATTGTTTTTCCTTCCACTGTATTCAAAAGGATGAGAATGTGTTGAAGGGATATTTACGTATATTATTATTGGCCTGGAGTATAATTAAAATAATATAGAAAATTTAATTGATTATGCCGTTTGAATCTCAATTTTTGTTTAAATATATTTTTTAGTCAAATATTTATGCATATATCTTTTATGGTGTACAATTTTTGTAGTGAATATTTTGTTTTGTTAGAATTTAAATTTTAGAAAGAAAAAACATGTTAGCTACACACTGAAAACATTCAGCGAAAAACACACCCAAATATTTCTGAATAAAAATAAAACTTAAATGCAAATTGTTTTTATTTTTTCAGGGTTTGTTATACTCTATTCGAACTTATAGTTGTTTGAAGTTTTGGGATTTTTACATATTTCATGATGTGGGTTTTGTTGAATAGTTTGTTTGTCTGTTTAGTTTTTGTTTCTGTTACTTTTTGGGTGATTTTAGTTTTTTTACTCTTGTTGAAAAAATGTTTATATTTTTATTTATTTTTTCATGTGAACGATTTGTTTGGTGCAAAAATTAAGTAACCTTCGAACATTTTGTAAACAGAAAAGTATCAATACATTTTGTGTAGATATGTACTTGTGTAAAAAAATAATTTACAGATAAAAATTGATAAGCTTTTCAACTAGGTAAAGTTTTAGATTTAATGATTTTTGATATTTATTTGGATTGTACAAGCCTCCATTCTCCTCTTTGAATGAAACATTTTTCATAACTATACTTCTTTGAGTTTTTTTTTTCAAAATATCTGCTTTACTAATCTTTGAGGCACTAGCTTAAACAAAGAGTTCTTGTTAAGATTTAGAATGTTGGGTTTAAAAAATTTCCAGACGCTGGACCCAATTTTCGACGGTTTTGAAGCATAAATCGGCCGATACTGCTGCAATTTTTCGTTCGATATTTGTACGAAGTTCATCAATCTTTGCTGGCATAAACCATAGACTTGACGTAGTCCCACAGAAAATAGTCTAACGGCGTCAAATCGTATGACCGAGGCGGCCAAGCGACTGGACCATTCCGTGAGATAACAAGTTATCCAAACTTGGTTTCCAATAAATTGATTGTGACATTGGCTGTGTGGCTTGTGGCGCGCGCCGCGCGCCGCGCCGCGGCCGTCCTGTTGGAACAACATGTACTCAAAGTCCATATCATCCAATTTTGGCCAGAAATATTTGGTTATCATTGAACGGTAGCGATCCCCATTCACAGTAACGTGGTGCCGTTCTGGCTCATCACGGAAGAAGTACAGCCCAATGACGCAGCTGGCCCATAAACCACACCAAACCGCAATTTTTTCGGGATGCAATGATAACTCATGGAGTACGTGTGGATTGCTGCCTGGCCAATACCGCATATTTTGTTTATTGACGAAGCCATTCAGCCAGAAATGAGCCTCATCGATGAAGATGATTTTTCGATGAAAGTCGGAATCATTTTCAAGTTGTTGCTTAGCCCTCTTCACGAACATACTAGGCTTCTGGTGGTCAAGTGGCTTCAGTTCTTGCTTCAATTTAATCTTGTAAGGATGTAAGCCAAGATATTTTCGCAAAATTCTCTACAACGAGATGCCCAACGCTTGAGAATGACGTGTGAGAGACAAATTTAGGCTTTCTGGAACTGAAGGCTCAGTGCAGCGGCAGCAATATTCTCGACACTACGGGCTCTTATTTGTCTCACTGGTACGGGAACATTTCTTACTTTGCTTGTGGTGTGGATTCAATTTTTTCCACTAGACGCTCAATTGTTGATCTGCTAGGACGATTATGACGACCATAAATCGAACGTAGTGCTCTTAACGATGAGGCCACTGATTCCGAATTTCGGTAGTAAATTTTAATAATTTCGACTCATTTTTGGCTCGTATATCTTTCCATCATGGAATGGCAAAGCTTACTGAAGAGAAATATCAAAAGAGCTGCAAAAATTTGGCGTCGTTTGCTGTCCATGTCGCTCTACTTTTGTAACGTCCCTGTTGAAAAACCCTGTATATATTTTTAAAACGTTGAATTTAGTATTTGAGGGAACTCAAAACGTAAAGGTTTTTCTAATGAAGACTCCTGAAATTTTAAAGTTGATGTTGGCCATATTGTTGAATTTACTTCTGTTAAATAAGTTGTCATTTATTTTTCCAAATAACAATGGAAACGGTAATAGTGTCCAATAAAACGTAAAAGTGATACAAAAGTTTAATAAAATTGGATTATATTTTTGTGTTAATGTTATTCGTAAATTATTTACAGAATGAGAGATAAACTTAAGTCTCCTAGTTTAGTAAATGATTACCCATGATTACCCATGAGCCCATCCAACCCAAGATCTGTCGAAAAAATCGCCAATGTCCATAATTCGTGAGTGAATGCAGTTGAATTCGAGTCCCTCAACCGTTACCAATCTCCTCACATATGTTCAAACGCTTTAGAACAATACTATGAAGTTGACTGGTGTATACACTGACTTTTCTTAAGCTTTTGACCAACTTACCCATGGAATTATTTTATTTAAACTTAAAGCTCTTGGTTTTCCACAATTTGTCTTAGCTTAGATCAAACCATACCTTGAAAACAGATCATATAAGGTAAAATTTAGAAATTGTCATTCAGAACCTTTTGTTGCTCAATCTGGTTTTCCCCAGGGAAGCCATCTTGGCCCTTTTCTGTTCATGCTGTCTATTAACGATGCATAGTTATATCTACGCTCAAGTAAAGTTCTCATTTTCATAAAAAAGTCCACCCACGATCGTATCCTTTTACAAGCCGAAATTGATAGCTTCACATTTTGGTGTGGGAAAAATAGCCTCTTGCCCTCAACCCTTTTAAGATGCCAGACGATAACTTTTACTAAAAAAACGAATCGGTAGTATATTTGATTATTGTTAATCACAGAAAAAACTCTGTCGCGTCTTAACCTTTAGAGATTTAGCTGTTCATTTCTGCTATGAGTTAACTACTTTCTGAAAATTCTGAAGTGTACAAAAAAAGTGATCGGTCTTTCATCAGATCACAACTTTCGCTTCAGATTTGTGACTAGTGACCCATACAAAATTTAACTAATTTAGGGCCCAAAAGTTAAAAGGCCATAGACAATGACGTGTGTTTTTCGAAAGTATTCTGGATTTCTATCTGAATTAGTATACACCAACAAATAAGTCGAATTTTGGATGATTTACCAATCCACATGAGATAAAAAAGCGTCCAATTTATACCGAAAAATTCACTGCTAGGAGTAGATTTCAATTAATATTTCTTGAAGAATGTTTAGTTGACAAAGCCATAACCTTTAAATTACTGATTCCCGAATTCTTATGGAAATGGACCGCAATGACATGTGGTTACAAGAAAACGACACAAGGTGCCATAGCAAATAAGCCACTGCTGCGACTTTCAACGCTAGCATTACTCATTTCCATAACAATATACAAAAATAATACACTTTAAGGATTTCTCACTCAGAGTTATAAAAACGCATTTTTTAATTTTTTACAGAATTAATTATTAGAAAAAAAAAAATGATTTGCATTAAAAAAGAAATTCAATAGTAAATAAATATTATTTCCATAGACAAAATTTTAATGTAAAGTAAAAAAGTTCTGCATTAAAAAAACAGTAAAATGAGTTAGCATTAAAAAAATGTCAATGTAAAATAATTATATTTTTATATTAAACAAATGTTTGGTGCAAATTCGAAAATATTTTGCATTCAAAATAAAATGTATGGAAAAATCGAAAACTTTTTGTATGAAATATTTTTTTTTACGAATATTAAAACTCTGTTATGTGTGTATATGTAAAGCATATGTATGTGCAGACAAAATGCAACACAAAATACAAACACAAGAAAATATGCAAAAACCAAAGTTAAAGTTATACATATTGAATTAATTGCTTCGTCAACGATGATGTAAATTCAGCTGTTACAAAAATCGATGAGTTTAAAAAATCTAGAATTGCATCAATCGAGAACGTTCTGTTTTTAAAGAACCGATAAGCAGGTGGTTAGAAAATTATACCAAAAACTGGCATTCATTTTGTTGCCCTAAGCTTGAAACTGATTAAAAGGTAGCCAAAGTTCAAATCACTTTCAAGTTAAATTAAAATCAGTTTTACGATTGACTAAGGATTTTTCAAAAATCTTTAGTTTTTATAATGTATGTACAATGTACATTCTTTTCACATTTGCTTTTAATGTTCGATATTTTAATACTGGGATTTAGATTTTCCAATATGAAAAGTTAAGATGTTTTAATGTATGGAAAACTAGAGTTAATATAACATTGTAATGTAATGTAACACATTACTTTATGCATTAATTTTTAACTTCCCATAGGAAGTTATTGTAATAGGTCCGATTTGTCGAATTGAAAATTTTGACATATCTCCACGTTTCAAGGTCCCTATAGTCGAAATAAAAGATTTTTAGAAAGGTGTCTGTGCGTGCGTGTGTACGTACGTTCGTACGTCTGTACGTTCGCGACGTTTTTTTCGTCTCTCAAGAAAATTGCGTGGGTGGTTTTTTTTACCATAGCAGTTTAAAAAAAAGGTGAACATTTTGGTTAAACCTGAATATCTCATGAACCAATGACGCTAGAGACTTGAATTAAATTTTATATTATATATTGTAATGTGACACAAAACAATTATATTTTTGGAAAAAAATCCAATAAACGGTTTTTTTTTATAAATCAAAAAAACTGAAAAAAAATTTGTCACCTCGAAAATTGTACGACTAAAATATGATTTCATCTCCAAAACAATTTTGTGCAAGGAATAATAATGTTTTTGACATCTGATAAAATTTTGAGAAAAATCGAATTGACAGTTTTTTTTATAGAAAATAGAAACCTAAAAAAAACATTACTCATAGTTGGTAAAAATTGAATTTCGACTCAAATATCTTTTCAAAAACTTAAGATTAGGGCTTCAAACTTATTTTATCTTATAAGAAATATTGTTTTCAACATTCAGTCAAATTTTGAAAAAAATGGAATTGACAGTTTTTGTACAAAAAATTAAAAACCGAAAAAAAAAATTAACAAAAGTTTTTAAAAATTGATTTTTGACTCAAATATCTTTTCAAAAAATTGAGATAATGGTTTCTAACTAATTTTAACTTATAAGAAATATTGTTTTTAACATTAGAAAAAATTTTAAGAAAAATCTAATTGACAGTTTTTTTACAAAAAATAAAAACATAAAAAAAATTAATAAAAGTTGGTAAAAATTGATTTTTGACTAAAATATCTTTTCAAAAATTTGAGATAATGGCTTATAACTAATTTTTACTTATAAGAAATATTGTTTTAAACATTCGATACAATTTTGAGAAAAATCGAATCGACAGTTTTCTTACAAAAAATAAAAACCTAAAAAAAAACAATACTAAAACTTGGTAAAAATTTACTTTCGACTCAAATAGCTTTTCAAAAATTACAAATATTGGCTTCAAACTTATTATATTTCACAGAAAATATTGTTTTCGATATTCAGTAGTTTTTTTTATAAAAATCCAACAGTCCGTTTTTTCATAAAAAAATAAAATCTACAAAAAATAGTACGCAAATTTAGTTAAAATTGATACATATAGACAAACTTTTAAGCAAGACAAATTGATAGACGGGATGGGAAGTTATCAATGTTGGGTCGCATCCCAGCCTCTTTATTAAAACTAATTTCATCTTAAAATAGAAATTAAGGATTTTTAGATTAAAAAGACCATTCATTGTACACGAGGCACAAATCTTTTGTTGAAATCCAAGTCAAGCACAACAAGTAATGGACCATTTTTAGCATTTATTTGCATTAAATTGAGCTTCCCCTAAAATATCATGATACTTACTTCCAAATCAAAAGTATTTAATTTCAGAGCTTGTATAGTCATCTATCTATTTAGGTAATATCTACTACAAATTTACATATTAATGACAGAAAATACATACAAAGCTTCTACAGAACTTAAAATAAACTTTAAAGTGACATAAATACTCCTGGGATATTTGCATATATATTATTTGTAAAATATTTACAACATTACATATTTACAAAAACTGAAATGATGTCGACAAAAATAAAAAAACTTAAAATCAAATAATGGGAGGAATAATATCAAATTTCCACAATCTTTTTCAATATTATTTTGTCCTATAAAATTGGTTGATGTGATAGAAAAAGAGAATGAAAAACGATTTTGAATATCTAATATATATTTGAGGTAAAGGTAAAAAACAACAACCATTGAAATGCTAAAGAAACTTATTTCCATTAGATAGAAAATATACATCCTTACAAGCTTTATCATAAAAGGACATATGAATGCGTATGTATGGGTTTGATAATTCAGAAGCTGAACACATTTCCTTCCACACCAATGCCAATAATAATTTTCTTCCGTAAACGAAAAGATACTTTTGTTAAATCGCTTATACAAATGTTTGAGAGTATCTTTTCGTGTAGATAGGTACAAATGTTTTCTAAATTTATCTCATGCAACTAATTAAATTAGAATTCTGATGATACTCGTATAATTTGTTTGCATATGTTTTACATTAACTGATCTCTTGGGGCTGATGTAGGATAAGTTGATAAATATTGATTTTTTTCGTGGAAATTATATCAATTTGTGGATAGCTAAGAGAGTAAATAAATGGATAATTATTTTGGGAATTCTGTGAGAAACATAAGTCAACAAAAATAAAACAAAAAATGATGGACAGATTTTTCTATATCCTTAAACAATTAAATTCCCAAACCCCAACTTAATATTTTATTTTTGATGTATTTATAGCAGAATAACTATTTTTATAAATGAGAAACGTTTTTTAGCAGACAAAAAATATCAAAACAAAGAAATTTGGGAAATTTAGAACATTTCTAACAATTTCGACTTGCATTCGTAAAAAATTCTGAACTCGAGGTTTTAATCAAACATGACATTACAAGACGGTATAGAAGTCGAAAAAGGTTTGTTCAGCGATTTCGTCCTTCTACTTGTCTGCGTCATTTGAGTTCGAACTTCAAAATATGGGTTTTAAGCAGGTTAGGTGTTATTATTTGTATTAAATCTTCTCTAAATTATCTCAAAATTAACATAATTTCAAATACTTATAAAGGGTGATTTCTTAAATGCTATAGGAAAGTTTTTCAAAAAAAAATTCAGAAAAATGCATGAAATCTTTATTTGAATCGATACTACGATGCATATAATTTAATGTTTGAAGATTGATCGAGGATCCAAGGTGCTTTCATCCGCTTTTTCTTCTGCACCGTATAGCAGGACCGGGGTGATGAGGGTCTTATATAGCCACACTTTGGACCCTCTAGAAAGGGCTTTGCTACTCAATTGCTTTCTTAGCTCAAAGAATCAGCGGTTAGTAAGAGTTATTCTTCGTTTGATCTCACGCTGGTGTTGTTTTTTGCGTTTATAGCGGAGCGGAGGTAGACGAAGTCCTTAACTACCTCAAAGTCACGTCGATCGGTTGTGAAGTTTTGACCGAGACGTCGGTGTTGTAAGTTCTTTCTTGACGACAGCATGTACTTTGATTTGCCCTCATTAACCGATAAACCCATTTTTGTCGCCTCTGCCTCAATACTCACAAAATCCCCATTGACATCACTCTGAGGTCTTCCGATTATGTCAATGTCATCACTCATCAGCATATGCTAGTAATTGGACAGACTTTTGAAAGATAGTGCCTCTAGTGTTGACGTGGGAGCTCTGCACTATTTTTTCAAATACGATTTTAAAAAAATTGCATGACAACGCATCACTTCGTCTAAAACCTTTTTTGATATCGAAAGGTTCTGTTAAGTTGTTTCCAACCCTTATGGAGCAGCGTGAATTCTCCATGGTCATCCTGCACAAACGGACGAGTTTGGCAGGGATGCCAAAACTAGACATGCTCTATACAGCTCGTCCCCGTAGATGCTGTCATATGCGGCCTTGAAATCGATGAAAAGATGGTGGGTGTTGATTTGGTGTTCTTGGGTTTTTTCCAGGATCTGTCGTAATGTGAATATTTGATCGACTGTGGACTTTCATGGTCTAAAATAACACTGATAAGGACCTATCAGGTTGTTGATGATGGGCTTTAGACGTTCACATATAACAGCAGAGAAGATTTTGTAAGCGATGTTAAGTAGACTGATTCCTCTATAGTTGGTGCAGTTTAGAGGGTCTCCTTTTTTCAGGATCGGGCAAACAATACTGAGGTTCCATTCATCGGGCATGCTTTCTTCCAACCATTTCTTAGAGATATGATATCGGTGCATGGTCTTAACCAAATTATCTCCAGCTGCTTTAGAGAGTTCGGCATTAAAGTTATCTGCTCCAGCGGCTTTATTAGATTTCAGCTTAGATATGGCAATCTTTACTTCGTCTAAGTCGGGAGGACGGAATTGTTGGCTTTCGTCGTCTATGTTGAATGGATCATCCTGCCTGACAGCGGAACTCGGTTCGTCGTCGCCGTTATACAGTCTACAGAAGTGGTCCTTCCATATCCTCAGCATTGACTGCGGTTCCACTATGATGTTTCCACTTTCGTCTTTGCAACCATCGGTTCGAGGTTTATGTACCTG
Source organism: Eupeodes luniger (assembly GCA_951509635.1). Lineage (NCBI taxonomy): Eukaryota > Metazoa > Arthropoda > Insecta > Diptera > Syrphidae > Eupeodes > Eupeodes luniger. The sequence continues at coordinate 37,400,684 of OX608075.1, forward strand.
TGAATTCCGTTTCACCTGCTCATAAAGCTTTCGAACTTCATTCCTACTTTTAAACCTCTCAACATCTTCGACCGCACGCTTCTCATGCTCTCTCTTTTTCCTTCTGAGAAGTCGGTGCTCCTCTCGCCTCTTCTGCTAATAGCAGCTCTCGTCCTTCTATGCAGCGCCGCTGCCTGTTGTTTAGTTGCATTTGCCTGCCAAAATTCCTCATCAAAGCAGGGATTCCTCGTTGGTGGCTACACGTCAGAGGTGGCTTCTTTGATTGCATCTTGGCAATGTTGCCACTGATTCTCTGTACATTGTGTTGGCGGCAGAGAACTTCGAAAGAGGTTACTACTTGACTCGGTCAGAGAAGGATTTGTCGATCTCTTGCGATTATTGCCGTTCGACATTGTATCTTCTCCCAGCATCTCCCTGTTTTGCCTTGGGTCTGGAAACCCGAAGTGCTACCTTGGCTACATCGAGGTAATGGTCCAAGTCGATGTTAGCTCCTCGAAAAGTTTGGACATCCATTGCATCCATCTACTGTCGATCGCAATATGGTCAATCTGGTTGAAGGCAGATTGATCTGGAGAACTCTAAGTTCCTTTGTGGATGTTGAGGTGTGGAATTACTATTTTTTAGTAGATGGACGGTCAGGTCAAGAAAAACTTCAAATTGTTCGATATAGGAGAATCTGATTCAACTACCGCTGTACTTACGGCCCCACATTAAAAAGCTAAAAAATCAATCAATCTAAAATAATAAGGAAAAGATTTTGAAAAATCTCTGTTTCCAAATCATTTTTTACTTTTAAGACTCCCCAAATGTCCTTGTTATGAATTTAATATGATTTTAATGAATTTAGATATGAGAATCATGAAAAAAAACGACCCAAAATCACGCAAAATAATAATACATTATATGAGATTAAGTTCTTAAGTAGGTACCTCTCTCTGACATCCTTGAGCTACTTAAATATAAGTTTCAGAAACCAAAACAAACAAAACAAAAATAAAAAATAAATACAAAATCTAATAAATCAAAGTAAACAAAAAAAGAATCTATTATCTCAAATCCTTAAGTAGTTAGGTACACTTAATCAAAAAAAATAGAAAAAACAACTTTCTTGTTTGACAATAATTTATTTATAAATGCATATTTATTGGTGGTAAACAAAAAGTAAATCCAGGATAATCATTTTTATTTATTCATTTTTTCTCATTTTTGAATATGTGAGTTTTGAAAAAAAAGGACATCTCTCTCAATTGAAAATCCTATAAATTGAAAAAAAGCTTTAAGAAAAAATTGAAAATGAAAATGAAAATGAAAACGAAAATAAAAAAATGAATGATAGTCTTTGCAGTTAAGAGAAGGTTCAGGAAAATGTTCATAGTATTAGATTGGATATCATCATGTGGGCTTGAGGTTTATCTTTGGTAAGAGTATTAACATGTTATAGAAGTGAGTATGTTTTTATTCAATATATCATTCTATCAATAGAAAATACAGAGGCGGACTGTTTGTGATTAAAGCTTTAAATAAGCAACGTACACTGCCTAAGGGTCATTCTGTTATGCTAGTCCATAAAAACTCCAGAGGGCATCAATGACCTTGAAGACAATTGTAATATTTAATTTCATTCCGTTTGCTGATATTTTTCACATAAACTTCTAAGACTTAAACCTTATAGTCAAAGTAGACGTTTAGACTCGAAATAATTTACATATCGATAGAAATTGGGATAGCCCTTAAGACATCGTTATTAACAACTGACAAAAAATCCCCAGGAATCTAAAGTGAGCCTAAAAAGTTTGTCAGGTATTTTGTCAAAAAGTTCCGTTATTAGGCTGTAACTTTTGCAGAGTTGTAAAAACTGCAGGCACTAAAGTCAAAGTCAATTATAGGGTTTTTCAATAAGAGCGCTACAAAAGTTTTTTTTTAAATAAAACAAAAACGGTTTATGATATCAATGAAATTCTTTATTCCTGTGAAAGTAAGTTCGATGCCGTTATGTATGGAACTCGATTTCTTTTGCATGGCCATCACGGGCATGCTTGCAGAAGTGCAGACGCTGAACCCAATTTTCGACAGTTTTCAAGCACGAATCGGCTGATACTGCTCCAATTTCACGTTCGATATTGGTACGAAGTTCATTAATCGTCGCTGGCTTGTTGGCATAGACCATAGACTTGACGTAATCTCACAGGAAATATCCTAACGGCGTCAAATCGCACGACCGAGGCGGGCAAGCGACTGGACCATTTTGTAAGATAACACGTTCTCCAAACTTGGTTTCCAATAAATTGATTGTGACATTCGCTGTGTGGCTTGTGGCGCCTCCACACGCCGCGCCGCCGTCCTGTTGTAACCACATGTCCTCCAAGTCCATATCATCCAATTGGGTCCAAAAATATTCGGTTGTTATTGAACGGTAGTGATCATCATTCATAGTAACGTGCAGGTCTTGATCATCACTTAAGAAGAAGTACGGCCCAATTATGCCGCTAGCTCATTAACCACACCGAACCGTAATTTTTTCGGGATGCAATGATGACTAATGGAGTACGTGTGGACTGCTGCCTGACGAAGACCGCATATTTTGTTTATTGACGAAGCTTTTCAGCCAGAAATGATCAGCCTCATCGCTGAAGATGCCCAATTACGTCAATTTAATGTTGTAAGTATGCAGGCCAAGATCTTTTCTCAAAATTTGCCACAACGACGTCACAGAAATGGCCAACGCTTGAGAACGAAGTGTGAGAGGCACATTTTGGCTTTCTGCAACTGAAGCCTTAGCAGCAGCAATATTCTGGGCACTACGGGCACTTCTTTGTCTCACTGACACGCTAACATTTTGTACTGTGCCTGTGGATTCAAATTTTTCCACTAGACGCTCAATTATTTATCTGCTAGGACGATTACGACGACCACAAATTGGACGTAGCGCTCTTAACGTTGAGGGCACTGACTCCGAATTTCGGTAGTAATGAACTTCAAATAGGAAGTTATTGTAATGGGTCCGATTTGACAAAATGAAAATTTTGACATTTCGCGACGTTTCAAGGTCCCTAGAGTCGAAATAAAAGATTTTTAGAAAGATGTCTGTGCGTGCGTGTGTACGTACGTCCGTACGTCCGTACGTTCGCGACGTTTTTTTCGTCGTCCATAGCTCAAGAACCAGAAGAGATATCGACTTCAAATAAATTTTGTTATACAGATAATAAGGCAGAAAGATGCAGAAAGGGCTCTCAAGAAAATTGCGTGGGTGGTTTTTTTACCATAGCAGTTTAAAAAAAAGGTGAACATTTTGGTTAACCCTAAATATCTCATGAACCAATGAAGCTAGAGACTTGAATTAAATTTTATATTATATATTGTAACGTGATACATCACAATTATATTTTTGGAAAAAAATCCAATTAACGGTTTTTTTATAAATCAAGAAAACTGAAAAAAAAAATTTGTCACTTCGAAAATTTTACGACTAAAATATGATTTCATCTCCAAAACAATTTTTTGCAACGAAGAATAATGTTTTTGACATCTGATAAAATTTTTGAGAAAAATCGAATTGACAGTTTTTTTACAAAAAATTAAAAACCGAAAAAAAAATTTACAAAAGTTGGTAAAAATTGATTTTCGACTCAAATATCTTTTCAAAAAATTGAGATTATGGCTTCTAACTAATTTTAACTTATAAGAAATATTGTTTTCAACATTAGAAAAAATTTTGAGAAAAATCGAATTGACAGTTTTTTTACAAAAAATAAAAAACCGAAAAAAAAATTTAACAAAAGTTGGTAAAAATTGATTTTCGGCTCAAATAACTTTTCAAAGCTTTGAGATATTGGCTTCAAACTAATTTTATCTTATAAAAAATATTGTTTTCAACATTCGGTAAAATTTTAAGAAATGTTGGATTGACAGTTTTTTTTACAAAAAATAAAAACCAAAAAAACAATAGGTACTAAAACTTGGTAAAAATTTACTTTCGACTCAAATAGCTTTTCAAAAATTAAAAATATTGGCTTCAAACTTATTTTATTTCACATAAAATATTGTTTTTGATATTCAGTAATTTTTTTATAAAAATCCAACAGTCCGTTTTTTCATAAAAAAATAAAATCTCCAAAAAATATATTTGGTAAGAATTGATACATTTAGACAACTTTTTAAGCAAGACAAATCGATAGACGGGATGGGAAGTTATCAGTGTGGGTCGCATCCCAGCCTCTTTTTTTTAATAATTTCGACTCGTTGTTGGCTCGTATATCTTTCCATTATGAAATGTCAAACCTTACTGAAGAGAAATGTGAAAAGGGCGGCAACAAATATCGCGTCGTTTGCTGTCCCTGTCGATGCACTTTTGTAGCGTTCCTGTTTAAAAACCCTGTAGCTAAACTCGTAATTTAACTTCGATTTTTAACGTTTTTATGACTTTTACTTGAAGTCAGCTTCAAATTGAAGTTGACTGCAATATCTTTGACTCTATAAAGTCTTTAAAGTCAATTTTAAATTCAAGTCTTAATGACTAAATGACTATAAAACTACAAAAGATTGCATTCAAATTACTTACTTTCAAAACTGACTTCTATTTAAAATTGACTTTTAAGCGACTTCAAAGACTTTATTAAGTCAAAAAGACTGCAGATTAGACTTTGACTTTTTACATTTTTATGACTTTTACTTAAAGTCAGCTTTAAAATTCAATTTACTCAAAATCAATTTAACTGCAATATCTTTGACTATATACATTCTTAAAAGTGACTTAAAAGTCAATTTTAAATGCAAGTCCTAATAACTTTAAAACTTCAAAAGACTGCATTCAAATGACTTACGGACTTTCGAAACTGACTTCCATTTAAAATTGACTTTTAAATAACTTCAAAGACTTTATAAAGTCAAAAAGACTGAAATGTTATTAACTTTCAGTTAATTGAGCTTTTAAATTACCTTAAAATCATGACTTTTAAAAATGACTTAATTTGTATGTCAAAGTTATTTTGGAAGTCAAGACACTTAAAAAAAAAGACTTGACTGCAGTCACTAGAAGACTTAAGTTTTTCCAACTTTGAACTTTTGAATGGTAAATACTAAAAACATAAGTTCTTCAGCTAGACTTTGCGTTACATAAGTAACTTTTTTTATGAGAAAGAGTTTAAGAGTTTAAGAGGTTTCAAAAATTTCAATTTCCAAAAATATCGATTCTTCGCATATTGTGCCAAAATAGTACCGTTTTCATGCTATAGATGGTGGAATTCTTGTTTATTTTTGTCACTTGTCTTCAGATTTATTTTTTAAAAATCACCTAAAAGCAAGCTTAAAAATAAACTACTTGATAACAAAAGTTCACCCATAGCTTGCGAGAGCATTAAGGCTCCTAAATTATTCAACCTAGCCCTGAATAGCTCCTATAGTTACATTATATATAAAATATCAAAAGAAATTTGAATACCCTATATCTAAGAAGGGTTGGGGAATATATTGAGTTATTATTACCACCAAGAATTGTTGTAAGTTCATGTTTGTTGGTTACATGATCCGGTGACGATGATCCGAGTAAAATTTGAAAATTTTGCTCCTTACAATGTTTATGTAAATATACCTATAGTATGTTTGTAAAATAGAGAAGTATAGTGTTCTTATACAGTCTTACAGAGTACAAAAAAAGGGTTAGGATGCTGTCTATATTTTAAGCTCATTTCATTTTTCGTAAGAGACATTTCCACGAAAACAAACCAAAAAAAGATTAGGTACCTACTTCACAGGGAAGGAAACAAAATTGTGTTATATCCTACTTCTATATGATGTAGGAAGATAAACCTAAGGGAGGTGATGTTCCTTATAGCTCAGCATCACCATCACCATCTAACCAAGACTGTTTTTGTATATCAAACTCATTTGCATGTAAACACCTTGGAGTTGTGGTTTTTCAGTTTTTGTTTTTGGTGTTTTTTGTATTTTGTAGCTTCTACTTTTGGTTGTTGTCAGATCGAATCTCAAGAGATGAAACTTAATGGTATTTAAATTTGGAAAACATAAATGGTTATTCTTACCGCACATCAGAATTTAGAAGTAAAGTAGATGATGTCTGGCTTGCTTTGAAATAATATATTCATTATTACTGTTGAATTCCAAAAAAACAAAAGGGTATTTTTGAAGAAGGTTATTTTTTGGGTATCTACAATTATTAAGTACCCGACTTTTTAATAAAGAGCTGATATAAGAAGATGGTGATTTGAATTTATTTTAATTTTTAACCAGTAGAAAAAGAAACAAATATTCAACACAAAGGTTCTTCAACTTTGTGCCCTTAACTCGTAATAAATTTTCATATTGACACTTTATTTCTTCCATTTTTCTAACTTAGGGGTAAGTAACTGAGTGTTATACAAAATATGGTAATTAAAAGAGGAAATATTTTGAAAACATTGATATTTTTTTGGGATTAAAACTTTTGCAAATGAGAAAGGTTCTTTTTCAAAAAGATCATAATAAATAAATTAATTACGAGTATAACCATGACAGGTTGTGACCTTGTGAACCTTTGAATTTATCAGGATATAAGAATTTAAGGGAAAAATAATTAAGTTCAAGAGGTTTTAATATTTAATATGTTTGGGGTTCGTATTTAAAACAAATTTAAATTTTAAATTCTACTGATTTTCCCATAAATTTCCCAGAAAATAAGGACGTTTATGGTGACTTTCAATAATTCTGCTGTTTTGTCGTAAATTTTAATAGTATGGTAAATTTAAGAATTTTACTGAGGAGAAATTTTGTAGAAAATTTTGTAACAAAATGATTTCTGTAAATTTTATTGAAATATTCAATAAGATAAATTTAATTAGAATCATCATGTTAAAATATATGTTCTGAGCTTTGACATATAGTACTTTTGATACTTAAAACTAATTGAAACAAAATAAAGGTTAGATGAATAAATAAATAAACCCTTTACATCATTTTTTTATAAGGAAAATTATATATGCAAATTAAATTTAAATTATTGTTCATTTTTTGGAAAAGAAAAAGCATAGAAAATCATATTGACAAATAAAGGGTGATTTTTTAGCTATTATCTTTTTGGAAACACTGGTTTAAACAGCTGACGCACGTTTCGTGTTTTGTTTCACTGTCAAACATCTTCAGTTTGGTATATAATTTAACCATGAATCGTCTTACAAACGAATAACGCTTGTAAATTATTGAATTTTATTATCAAAATGCGTGCTCTGTTAAAAAACTTCATCCCGCGCTTCTTTCATTTTATGGTCAGTTTTATCAAACCACTGAAGCGGCTATTCGGGCTATTGTGAGTAAATTTTGCACCAAATCTACAATGTTGGACATTAAACCACCAACACGCTTACTTAGAGTGCGAACTGAAGAAAATATCGCAGCTGTATCGGCCAGTGTTAATGATGACCATCAATTATCGATTCGTCGCCGTTTGCAGCAATTGTGCCTCTGTTACTCAACAACGTGGAAAATTTTGCGGAAGGATTTAGGTGTGATGCCTTTCAAAATACAGCTTGTGCAAGAATTAAAGCCGAACGACCTACTGCAACGTAAAATTTTTGGTGAATAAGCTCTTGGAAAGTTGGCCGAAGATCCACTTTTTTACCGAAAAATTGTTTTCAGCGACGAAGCTCATTTTTGTCTCAATGGGTACGTAAATAAGCAGAATTGTCGATTTTGGAGTGAATATCAGCCAGAAGCATTGCAAGAGCTAAAAATGCATTAAGAAAAAGTCACAGTTTGGTGTGGTTTATGGGCTGGTGGCATCATTGGACCGTACTTCTTCAAAGATGATGCGAATCGTAACGTAACTGTGAATGGTGATACCGTGAGATGATATCCAACTTTTGTTTGCCCAAAATGCAAGAGCTTGACTTGCATGACATGTGGTTTCAACAAGACGGAGCCACATGCCACACAGCACGCGCAACAATGGACTTATTGAAAGGCGAGTTCGGTGAACATTTTATTTCACGTTCGGGACCGGTCAATTAGCTGCCTAGATAGGGCGATTTAACGCCTTTAGACTATTTTTGTGGGGCTATGTTAAAGCTCATGTTTGTACAGACAAGCCCGCTTCAATTGACGCATTGGAAAACAACATTGAAGCATTTATTCGTGAGATACCATCCGAAATGTTGGAAAGAGTATGCCAAAATTGGACTAAGCAGATGGACCATTTGAGGCGCAGTCAAGGTCAACATTTGTATGAAATAATCTTCAAACATTAAATTATGAACCGTACTATCGATTCAAATAAAGATTGCATTTTCCTAAGAGGGACTGCACTTAAATTTAGAGTATTTACGAGGCATTGCATTATTATTGCTCATATTTATCTTTAAATTAGCCAAAGAAAAAACTATAACTTGAAAACCAAAAAGGTACTGCTTACTGAATTTTCTGATTTGTTTGCATCAATAATATTTATTGTCTTCGAATTTTTTGACTTACAAAATTATGAAGTTTAACCGTCTATAGCTATGTTATGTAGAATTAATTTTTCTAAAACTCGAGTACAATTCTCATTTTTGGGCAGAAGCTACATACACCCCAATAATTTATTTAGTTCATTTCGACAAAATTTAGAACTTTAGAACTTTTTTATCGCTATTTTCATAAACAATGATTTAGTGAAATGGCCAGTTGCATTCTTCAAACAATTCAATCGTAATACCGGTACTTCTAGGAATGCTTACCACTTTTGCTCTTGAGCCCAATTTTGGATATATTATCAAGTGCATTCTTTCCTTAGCCGCATTAAACGAATGTGTAATGCTTAACCACCTTCAATATAAAATAAAAAACCAATGTGTATCGGTATCTTTTTATAATGCTATTAATGTTTTCAAAAATAGTTTTGTTATTCAAAACCGATTAAATCAAAATGTTCTGTTGAATATCCTGATAAATTTCAATGGGGTTATGTTTTTGAATTCTCATTTTTTGTAATAAAATTTGTTTTCAAATAAATCTGCTTTTGGAATTCTAAAAACAATCCGCTGATGTTTAATTTTTCATATGTGAAATTATGAAGAAATTTAAAAACAATAATTGTTTATCAAAATACAAAATTTTACATGAACTATTAGCTTACTTTACTTTAAATAAAAATTTCAATTTCGAAGAAAAAATAAATTTGAATGTAAAATAGTGAATGTTACGTTAAATAGAGGCATATTTCATGCTAAACGTGATGAGAAATTGCTTAGATCTACATAAAATTATATCTAATAGATTTCTCTTGTCAATACAAAGTTTTAATGGATCGGAAATTACTTTTTACAATATGGATTTAGGGAACGTTGAATAAACGGTTATTCACCCGTCAAGAGGTTCAGTAATTTTATTAATACCAAAAAGCGTCTATTTTGTTTTTTAATTTTCTAAGAAACTAATAATAAATATAGAACAAATAATAATAAATAATTTGTTTTTCTTATACTCGAAATGGGTTAGTAGTATTTTTTTTTATTTAAAAAAATATTAAATTTTTTTTTTCAAAATTCGATATCTCAAAAAATAGTCAACATTTTTTAACAAAATTCAAATGCTACAAAGTATTTTAAAAAGTCTTCATTTGACACTATTTTGTTTTGTTTTTGAATAATTCGTTTTAAAGTACATTTTTAGTGTTGACTCCGAATCCACACTCCGCTCTGATATAAGCTTAATGGGCTCCAACTTTGAAATACTTCTTTTTAACACTATTTTTACTTGCGACATATAGGAACTATATGGCAAGTTTTGCATTCGTGCAGAATTTTGTCTGTCTGTTAACGCTCCTACAGCCTAAACCATTGGGTCGATTGAGTTCAAACTTGGGGGTTAAGGTTTTGAGCAGATTTGCGTTAGGCGTTTTTTTCATTTTTTTTTTAAAGATCAAAACTAACAGTGGCCCCCATACAATTTTTTTGGCCAAAAAACGAAAATTCGAATTTTCTCAAAAACAAACCGATAGATTTTTTTTAAATTTTCTCTAAAATTTTATTTTTTAACTTGGCTTCTTTTAATAAGAAAAACATATTTTTGTATTGCTCAGGAAAGGTACCGCTCATAGAACCGTTTTTTTGTTTTTTAATTTTCTCAGCAATTTTTGAACCGATTTCAATAATTTTTTTTCTGAACGAGCTCTTATATTGCCTTAACAATATTTGATTATCAAAAGTGCAATTTTTTACTGTTTGGATTTTAAAAAAAATATTGACATTTTTTTTTTCAAAATTCTGTATCTCAAAAACGGGTGAACATTTTTTTACGAAATTGAAATATAGAGCGTATATTTACAATCACTAAGCAACTGCATACCAAAAATATTTTTAGAACAAAATTGAAAAATTTTATATATAAAAAATTAATTTAAAAAAAAACCGCTCTAACGATTTTCAAAAAAAAAATTTGAAAAATCAAGGGTTTTTTGATTTATAAAATGGCATTTAAATTTTTGAAGACAAACTTATTTTTCAGGTAAAATTTTGAATCTTAATTTGTTTTTTTTTTTAAATTATTTTAACTGTATTAAATGTAACCCCCTCCCAAAAAATTGAAAAATGTAGGTTTTTTCGACAAATCAAATGGCATATATATCTTTGAAGACAAACTCATTTTACAGGTATATTTTTAAATATTATATAGATACTTTTTTAAACAGACTCTTTGCATACAGGAGCAAGTTCGTGCGACCCAGTCGTGCACTTTATTTATAGTTATTTTAATACATTCCTAAACTTTCTCTACAGAGAAAGACTGAACAACACTACAGTCCGATAGCATAAACCAGTGCCCGATGATGGATGTATATATCCGAAACGCGTCGCATAAATATTAATATAATATGTTGTGATAATCATTAAAGTAATTTAAATAAATAAATAAAAAAAAAATTTACAAAATTTGTTTTTATTTTAATTTAACCATAATATTATTCGAAAAAATACACAACATGGAGACTACAACACAAACAACAAATTATAAATGTTGTATCTCTAAAACCTGATGTGATATATCGATTTTGAAGTCGGATTCGAACTAAAGCAATCAAAAACTTTATTACAACGTATAATTTGATTGCCACTTACTTCCTACATTACCTAGTTTGACCAGTTTTATTTGTAAAGATAATACTCTAGTAACTTCGTCATTTCAATAGAAGGTCACCTTGCGTTAATACCGGTATTTCTGATTTTTTGAACATTCCTTTAGCTTGAAATCGTAGAGTGTATTTATGGGGAATAAACTCGCCCATCAGGGTTAAGATCGACAGTGATTTTTGCAGTTCTGTCGAGTTTTTTCCATGTTCCATTCGCACCTCGAGGTCGAAAACCTTGATTATTTATAAGAGCAATGTCATAAGCACGTAGAATAAAAATTGGATCTACAAAGTTACGGAAACGTCTATATTTTTGGCCAAAGAAAAAACTACTTGACTAAAAAACCTTTTGAATTTGAGACTCAAAACAAGCCTCATTTTTTAAAAAGTTACTCCAAGACGATTGTATTAAAAAAAATCTCTTTCAGGGAGAAAAATATTAATAAAATGTCGCGGTTCATCTAATGAAAATTTCATCTTTTTTGTAGGGCATTTAATTCCTTATTAAATTATGAAGGGACATCATGTTTAAATTTAATGATTATTAAGCAATGCAAATCTAGAGGATGCAATATTTCATAGTTTTACAAAAACCAATGAAGTATTATGAGTATATAAAGAAACCCAAATAGTTACATGAAAAGTACAACACTTGGAAGTGGTAATTAAATGTTTATTACATTTAATCCTTGTATAAGAAAGTGGGTGATAAATTGGAAACCACAATTTTAAATACACTAAGAGGTCTATCTTTGTTCTACGATATTGGAAAGTGCCTGATAGTTTTGCTGGTAAGTCAATCAGTTTAAATTTAAAAGAGGGGTATCCTGAACAACCTCAATTATATTAAACATTCGAAGCCTCTAACTTTATTGGTTCTGTATTTAGAATAGGTTTGAAACCAGCTCAGTTTGTTTCTGCAGAACATGAATGGGAATTAATCGTACCCTTACTATGTGAGAATCCGATATTATTTGAGATATGGTAGACAAGAAAATGTATCCCGAATTCCTGACAGACAACCCTCTAAAAATTATAAAAAATTACGAATAGATTCTAGGGAACTTGAAACGTCTACAAATGCCAAAAATATTTATTTGATAAATCGGACACATTACAATTTCTTTCAAAGTGATGTTAACCAAACAAATTTATAGAATCCGATATACATACATAAGTACTTTATAAATAATTTCTTTTCCATACTTCTTAATAAATTAAAACATGAATGCTTTTGCTGGATTAATTTTTAAAAGTATTAAGAATCACTTACCAATTTCGAAAAATGTTCTTCAGCCAACCTGCAACTTTCATGTTTTGTCCTGTTTATTCTTGCTCCACAATTATCTTCAATCACTAAAACGAATTAATTTTTGTCTTAAATTGAATTTGTTTGTATCACTTTTTGCATTTTATTTAAAATGTATTTATCATTTAAATTAACAGCACACCTTTTTATATATTTACTTTAATTAAATATTTTCTAAATATTTTTTAAATTAACTCTTTTTTCCACAACTAATCGGAGCAAATCTATAAACAAAACCCCACTGGCACAGAGAAGACAACGACTGCGCGATTTCGCGATTCTTTTTAATCTACTAATAATCTCCCTGCTGACTTCTATATTGCTCTCACTCACAGATTAAACGCAAATGACAAAGCTCACACAGCGGCTCAGCGCATATGGCTTAAGCTGAGAAAGACTTTTTTAGGGAGAAATGATTAAACAATGCTCTGGAATAGGAGAAAATAAGAAAGATGGTGAAGGTGATAGGAACATTTTGATTTAAAATTACTTAAGTTAACAAATGTATAAGTGGGTGGTAATGGTAATAGGTATTAGTGGGTGGTGAGAGAATTAGAATATTTTTTTTATTGATGATTCATAATTTGTCTCACTCACTCGCTCCCATGTTTGGTATTTTTTGTTTAGATTCATGTTGTTCTTCTGCCGAATCAAATAAAAAACTAAATGAGTGATTTTAATGTTTCTAATTGTAATATTGTAGTCCTTGGCACATCATTGGAAAGGGAATGATTCCTAGATCACAATCCAGCCCTCTGGGTGGTCTAGATCAAGAAATAATGGAGCGTTTTAAGCAAGATATTCGCATTTTAAGTTTGAACATAGATTTTTGCGCATAACTTGTTAGTTGTGTTAGTTGTTGTTGTTTCGAAAAATACAAAACTTTTGTAAGTAGTCAAGGTTTTTAACTCCATACATTATGAATAAAAAAGAAATACAGAACGTGCGAATGATGTAAATCCACATAATTAAACTCAGTAATCGTTAAATAGCAAATATTTGTTATTATTAAGAATTGCTTCAATATCAACCTGCCAAATGTAATACATGTTTTAAGATCGTACTATTTTTCATGAAAGGCAAGTTCTGTACTGTATACAAAAAAAAAACTTGAGTATAAAAATACTCAAGTTTTTTTTTGTATACAGTACAGAACTTGGCTCTTTCTTAACATTTATGTTTTTGGTGTGATTTCAGTAATTTTAGAAACCAACCTTCTTGAATTGAATTTTTTTTAAATTATAATAAATTTAAGGTTTAATTTTTCAAAGAGTTCAATTTTGTGTGACAATTTCTTTGCGTCGATAAAGATTAACGCATGAAATTTCAACTGAAATTTTTCAAATATTATCGATTTTTTACTAAAACTCTATAAAAATCTATTTCAGATTTTTTCGCTTTTAAAAAAATAACTCTGAACAAAAGTTCAGCACATCTATGATGGAAGTAAAATGTTAACTACACCCATTTTCAATTGAAACTAACAGCCTTTAAGCCTATCATGTTGTGGTTATGGTATCCAACAAGATTGTGAAAAGCCCAATTATGAACTAGAAAGTTTTTTTTGCCACTATCAATTTCAAAACACACCACGAAACAAGGAGTAAAGTCCTAGATTCTCTTTAAAAAAATCCAATTTCATCTCAAATCTGCCCAGGACTGCAGGTTGTGACACCAAGACACAAACAAAAAAAAAAATAGAGTACTCAGACGGATCTATGTACACTAATAGAGAAGATGGATACAAAATTGAACATAATGTCCTTGGAAAGCTTGATGCTTAGATTGTGTTGTTTTCGATTCAAGGAAACACATACCTAAACGCATCTTGCATTGAAAAGAAAAGAAAAATGAAAAATGTTTGTGTGGTGTTTATAATCCTGTCAATATTGTGGAAATCGGTTTTAAAAAAACATTTAAGGAGGATTTTCTCTTCTTAAGAAGAAACTATGCCAAATCAATCTGAGGAAGATATTTGAGATTTCCAATACTTATGGTGTGAAAGATGAAATTTTTAAAAACAAGAGTGGTTTTTATCTGGTCGCAAGAAGTATACATAATTCAACAGATAATTAATTTTAATTTTTCAAAAAGATGTGAACTGAACATGTGAACATATTAAAGGAAATCTTTACATCTTTATTTTTCAGTATAATTTAAAGGCACTAAAAAGGTTATTAATATTCTTAAAATGTTAAAAGCTTAATCACAGTGTGATCTACATATAGGAAAATGGGGAAGGATTAAAGAAGAGATACCGATGCACATTGGTCTTAAAGTTCTAAATATCGAGGGGAAGATAGAGTTTGCTAAAGCATTCTACATTCTTGATGTGCGGTTAAAAAAAAGAATATCTATACTTGAAAGTACGTCTGAAAATTAGCTCAGGGGTAAACTGGGAGGGATATTGCTGGAATTTTGAATATTAAGGCTGAATTGATGGATGAGGAGGAGGTGGGGGTTAGTGCAATTTAATTGATTTTGATTGAAAACAATGTGTTTAAACTATTGAACCAACTTCAAAGTCAGTATAATTTTCGTTGTTTTCCAGATTTTCGTACGAAAAATTTCAATTTGATTTTTGTAAAATTTGTACCAGCTGTCAAAAATGTTATTCTTCAATTCAAAATTTATTCTGGAGTTAAAATCATTTTTTGGATAGTATGTTCGAGTTGAAAAAATTTGAACACCCCTTTTTTCTGGTTTCTTTTCCCGAATTGATGGCACGGAAAAAGAATTTTACTTTCAAGAGTGTAGTAGATTTTTATATTTTTCATTTTTTAAATATCTTTGATCAAAGACAAGAAAACATTTTTGGATTTAAAGTTCATCATGTTAAAAAACAGAATTGTGACATAATGATTTGAGAAAATAGATTGAATGTACAAAACAAAATCCTAAAATTGTCAATCTAAAAAATCAAACTTCAGCTATAAAGTAAGAAGATTTTCAGCACTTCAAAGACCGCAAAAACTGGAACTAACTGAGCGATCATCAAAATTAGACACAAATATAGGCCTTTTAATGCAAAAAAAGAAACAATCGAAAAATTGTGATTTTTTGATTTAGAAGGCGTGGTATCCACCCACAAGAATATAAAACACATGAGTTGAAAATACAACTTTTACGTGTCGTTGAATAGTGGGTCGATACCAGGCCCCATGAGGCCACAATTTTTTCGAGGCAGATTTCTTACTATGGTTTTTGTATACAGCAGATCTTGGCTCATTATTTTAACTTCATGCAGGAAGTTATTGTAATTGGTCCGGTTTGTAGAATTAAAAATTCTACAACGTTTCAAGGTGCCTAGAATCTAAACCAAAGCTTTTTAAAAAGATGTCTGTCTGTGTGTGATCATTACGAGATCATTACTAGTACCTAAGATATGGACGGCAAAAATGTATTGCCGAACACATGCACTGCCTACCATATCTTAGGTACTAGTAATGATCTCGAATTCAAAACTGCAGAAAGGACTTTCAAAAAATTCTTCCATAAGTGTCCCCTTCATAGAACTGTTCTTTAGTTTTTAAGTTTTCTCAAGAACCATTTAACCGATCTCAAGACTTTTTCTGCAAAAAATTTAACACTGTCTTAATAATATTTAAATAAATAAATAAATTGGGTGGCGTAACAGTCCGTTTGAGAACTAGGGCCTAGTGACTGACAACTCTCAACCATACCTGTGTGTACTGTTGTCAGGGATGGAATAATAATATTTTGATGATCAAAAATATCATTCTGTTCTTAATTTAAAAAAAAAATATTAATTAATTAATTTATATATTTTTTTTTTAAAATCCAATATTTCAAAAACGGTTCAACATTAACTAACGAAAGTGCAATGAAAAACATAACTAAAAAACTATTTTTAAGAAAAAACTGAAAAATTGTGTATAAGGAAAAATTAATTTGAGAAAACGCATGTAATGATTTTCGAAAAAATAATTAAGTAAATAAAGTTTTTTTTTTAATTAATTAAAAGAAATTTACATTTTTAAAACATTTATTTTATACGTAATTTTTTTAATTTTAAAATATAATTGTTATTTGTAAGCAGAGACTTTGGATACAAAAGGAAGTTCATGCGAACCATTCGTGAACTTTATTTACAATATCAATTTAAAAAATGTTGATTGACCTTAAAAAATTTACAATCCAATAACGCTAACGGCTTCAAATAAATTTTATATTATAATATAATGTGTCGTGATACCAAATTAGTAAAATTTTGAAAAATATCATTTTACGATTTTTAACTTCCCATAGGAAGTTATTGTAATGGGTCCGATTTGTCGAATTGAAAATTTTGACATTTCTCGACGTTTAAAGGTCCCTAGAGTTGAAATAAACGATTTTTAGAAAGATGTCTGTGCGTGCGTGTGTACGTACGTTCGTACGTCCATACGTCCGTACGTCTGTACGTTCACGACGTTTTTTTCGTTGTCCATAGCTCAAGAACCAGAAGAGATATCAACTTCAAATAAATTTTGGTTTACAGATAATAATGCAGAAAGATGCAGAAAGGGCTCTCAAGAAAATTGCGTGGGTGAACCAATGAAGCTAGAGACTTGAATTAAATTTTATATTATATATAATAACGTGATACAAAACAATTATATTTTTGGAAAAAATCCAATTAACGATTTTTTTATAAATCAAAAAAAATGAAAAAAAAAATTTGTCACCTCGAAAATTTTACGACTAAAATATGATTTCATCTCCAAAACAGTTTTGTGCTACGAAGAAAAATGTTTTTGACATCTGATAAAACTTTGAGAAAAATCGAATTGACAGTTTTTTTTATAAAAAATAAAATCCTAAAAAAAACATTACTCATAGTTGGTAAAAGTTGAATTTCGACTCAAATATCTTTTCAAAAACTTGGGATTAAGGCTTCAAACTTTTTGTATCTTATAAGAAATATTGTTTTCAACATTCTGACAAATTTTGAGTAAAATCAAAATGACAGTTTAAAAAAAAAATAAAAAAAAATAAGAAAAGTTGTTAAAAATTGATTTTCGACTCAAATATCTTTTCAAAACTTTGAGATAATGGCTTCTAACTAATTTTAGCTTATAAGAAATATTGTTTTCAACATAAGGAAACATTTTGAGAAAAATCGAATTGACAGTTTTAAAAAGAAAAATCAAAACCTTAAAAAAATTTATAAAAGGTGGTAAAAATGTACTCGACTCAAATAGCTTTTCAAAAATTACAAATATTGGCTTCAAACTTATTTTATTTCACAGAAAATATTGTTTTCGATATTCATATATCATTCGATATTAAAATACAACAGTCCTTTTTTTTATAAAAAAATAAAATCTACAAAAAATTTTGTAAAAATTGATACATATAGACAAACTTTTAAGCAAGACAAATCGACAGACGGGATGAGAAGTTATCAGTGTGGGTCGCATCTCAGCCTCTTATTATAAATTAAAAAAAGCTGAAATAAATATTTCTCGCGTAGAATATTTTACGAACATAAAATGATATTAACTCCAGAATAAATAAATTGAACCGTTTTTTTTTTTTTTAATAAAAACCTAAAAAATTACATATGTTAAATTTTAAAACACTTCTAAATTTAGTGAAAAATGATTTTTGAAACAAATATATTGAAATCAATTCAAGATATTGCAGTTTTATCTCTTAGAAAATATGGTTTTAAAAATTGTTAGAAAAATCAAACTGCAAGTTTTTTTAAATGAGAAGTAAGATTATTAAAAAAATACTACGCAAAATTGGTAAAAATTGAAGTTGGATTCTAATATCTCGAGAATAGACGAAGCTTTTGACTTCAAAATTATTTCATTTTATACAAAATTTTGTTATCAACGTAAGATAATGTTTTTAAAAAAATTTAATCAGTATTTTTTTTATAAGAAATACAAACCTTTAAAAATGCTGCTAAAATTCACAAAAATTCGTTTTCGACTAAAAATGTCGGAAAGAAAAACAAATATTGAAATCAAACACATTTGATTACATGAAAACTATTGTTGCTAATTTGTTAGTAAATATTTAAAAAAAATACAACTGACTACCTTTTTCAAGAAACACGAAAACAAAAAAAAACTTCAAGTAATTTTTCTCTCACACAAAATATTCTTATTTTGTTAAAGTTTTATAAAAATTGACAGACAGACACGAATGATGGGAAGTTCTCAGTGTAGGTCGCAACCCAGCCTATTTTTTAAATTGATGTTTTTGGTGATACATTTTGAAAAATCTCTTCAAACACCAAAAAGTATCTACTAGTGTTTTAACCCCCGTTCTTATATAGGGTTTTTTTTGGAGCGGGTAGATTTTAAAGCCCCGTGGAGGTCATTTTGTGTTGGTGACATCTATAAAATCTTTTGTTTATTATTCAGTTGTTTATGCCAAATCATCATGCAACTTACACTATTAAACAGCACGTTTAAATGATAAAACTTTATTACCAAAATGAGTGTTTGTTTACGTAAACGTTGCGCGCCCATTTTACGGTAGACATGGTAACCCTTCACATTCGACTCTTCAACGTTTGGTGGCGAAATTTGAGACGACCGTTTCAGTAAACAATCAGCCAACACCCGTACGTTCAAGGAACGCAAGATCAGCCGAGAACATCCCCGCGGTCCGTCAAAGTGTACAGCAGAGCACGAGGCAGTCTATTCCTCCCCGTGCACAAGAACTTGGCCTTTTGCAGACTTCAACTTGGCGAATTTTGTGTCGGGACTTGGGCCTACACCCGTACAAGATCCAACTGACCCAGGAGCTCAAAGTTCAAGACCATAGACAACGCCGTTTGTTCGCTGACTGGGCTTCGAATCGTTTGCAAAGGGACCCCAACTTTGGCCGAAAAATCATCTTTAGTGACTAGGCGCATTTTTGGATGAATGACTGTGTTAACAAGCAAAATTGCCGTTTGGTGTGGATTTTGGGCCGGCGGCGCGGCGGCGGCGTAATTGGTCCGTACTTTTTTGAAAAGGTTGTTAGTGAGGCGGTCACCGTCAACAAAGAGTGCTATATAACGATGATAACTAATTTATTATGGCCCAAATTCAACCATATGGACCTACAACATGTGATTCCAGCAAACGCCACGATTGACATTTCGCATGAACGATGAGGGTAAGGTTATCTCTCGCAGGCGTGATGTGAATTGGCAACCAAGGTCATGCGATTTGACCCCTCTAGACTTTTTCCTGTGGGGTTTCTTGTAGTCGCATCAGGTCTATGCAAATAAACTAAAATCGACCGATGCGTTAAAGGTGAACATAACACAGGCCATCGCTTTAATTCAGCCAGATATTTGCGGAAGAGTCATTGAAAATTGGACAACTCGGATCCGTGCCACCATAAGAAGCCGAGGCGGGCATTTGAATGATGTCATATTCCACACTTAATGGCAAACATGCGCCTTTCAAATAAAAAAATAATTTTGTTAATACCTCACACAGCTTGTTTTATTCCATTTCAACATCTACCCCCCCTTATGAAAAAACCCTTTAATTTAGTGTCTTCATTTCTTCTTCAACAAGATTTTTTTTAAAATAAATCAAATAAGATATGCACTTTCCTTTGTATTATTAATCTTTTTATAGTTTTCGCTGCATTCGAATTAGATTTATCAAACGCTGCATTTTGCGCACAAGATTTTTGAAAACATTAAATTCAAAATAAAGAGCAAAGATTTGGTGTATATAAACAAAAAAATAAGAAGAGGGCGTGGTACCCACCCACTACTCAAGTACATATTTGTTGTCAATTTCAATAAACTCTACTGATTCTTGCAAAATGGTGAAATTCATCAGAGCAGGAATAAAATTGAAAACTCTAATTTATTTTATATGTACACCATGAAAAATATTCTTAAGCAAAACTTTTCGATCCTTCCACATCGACAAAAGTTGCCTTGTTTCGGAAGAAATGGAAGGGTTCATATTTGTTCATATACATTTTTCTTCAAAGATGAACGTCTCTCAACTTTCCCTCCTTCAAATCTGCAGCCTTACCTTGACTGATATAAAAAAAAAAAAATATTACATATGTACCTATAAGAAAAACGCCAGAAGGTAAACTTGAGCAATTTACTTACATCCATTTGTACGAAAAAAAAGAGGAAAAAGTGTGACCCAGTCGTGCATTTTATTTAATAATAAATTGCCAATTTGTTTTTCTTTTACTCAGAGCAGACAATATTAATGTGAGATGTTTATTTTTCTCCTTTTATTGCAATGAAGTCTTAATTTTTTCATAAAGGCCATATCTACTATGGCTGGTGTCAGTTTTCATTACCTTAATGTTTCTTTTCCCTTAAATCATAACGAGAAAAAAAAACGAAAGGAAATGAAAATGAAAACTCTTTCATCTTCAGCAACAATTTGCAAAACTTGACAAGTAGCAGTCCTGATAATGTGTACTACATAGAGCCACCGAACTAAATAGACTATATGTACTTACTTCTTATACGTTCGCTTCTTCCAGAGTTTTTAATATTCTCTTCGAAAACATTCATCATAATAAAAATTTCAATTTATACCATAATTCACTTAATGTAGTCATGTGTGCATTATAAGTTGTTCATTTTACCAATATCCCTCGCTCCTTGCATATCCTGACAGAACAAAAAGGAACTTTCACCATATTATGGTCGTTCTTCGTCGTCCTCGTCGACGTTGTCAGAACTGAAAAAACACAAAACCATTACCAAATTGCATGCTGGCCGCCACACCGACATGGTCGAGGTCCTTTCATTTCATATAAATAACCATCCTTTCCATAAATATATCTACATACATAGATAGAATTAAAAGAACACTACATACAACAAAAAAGGACTTACTGCCAATACATGCACCTTGGACTTATTTTAAATGCAGAGCATAGACTCCAAGACAGATGACCCCATTAATAGTCTTTTCTCTTTAGCTGATGTTGTTTGGTCGGATGTGTGATGCACATAGTCACTTGTTACAACAACAACTACAACTGAAAAAATTAAAAAAGGAAACAAAAAGGAATTTCCCTTATCCATCGTGTCCGTTTTTCACTTGAATTGATTTTCAGAGTTTTTTTTTGAGTTTTGGTTTTTCTACCACTTTTTTGGAATTTGTTTTACAATAAAACAACTTTAGGGCGCAACAAAAGTTAGAAACAAGTGCAAGACCGGAGTTGCCACAAGTCGGTATTCAATGGCCTGAATGTCTGAAGTCAGTCGCTAGCACATTTTAAGGCCTTTAAAATTATAGAACAAATTTATAGAAGCTTACTACAGTGCAAGATCTTCGACGAAAAACTTTCAACTCCAACTCTTTATTAACATATATAAACACTGTATTCTTCTTTATGTTATCTTAAATATTAAAGATAGACTATTTTGGGAAGTAAATGATATTCTCTTGGTACAGGGTTTTTCAACAGGGACGCTACAAAAGTAGATCGACAGGGACAGCAAACGACGCCATATTTCTTGCAGATTTTTGACATTTCTCTTCAGTATGGTTTGCCATTTCATGATGGAAAGATATACGAGCTAACAACGAGTCGAAATTATTAAAATTTACTACCGAAATTCGGAGTTAGTGGCCTCAACGTTAAGAGCGCTACGTCCAATTTATGGTCGTCATAATCGTCCTAGCAAATCAACAATTGAGCGTCTAGTGGAAAAATTTGAATCCACAGGTACTGTACAAAATGTCGCATGCCAGTGAGATAAAGAAATGCCCGTAGTGTCGAGAATGTTGCTGCCTCTGCACTGAGGCTTCACACGTGTGTCGTTCTAAGGCGTTGGGCATCTCTGTGACGTGCGTCGTTGTCGTTAAATTTTGCAAAAAAATCTTGGCCTACATCCTTACAAGATTAAGGTTAAATGGTTTAATCTTAATCTCGTTTTCATAATTAATCGTTTTTTTTTTTTAATTATTTTTTGTCAGTTTTAGTTTAAAAATATTTTTGGTATATAGTATGTTTATAAATATACGTTCAACATTTCAATTTCGTAAAAAAATTATGACCCATTTTCAAGATATCGAATTTAGAAAAAAAAATTATATTTTTTTAAAATCAAGAATAAAAACAATGAAATGTTTGATCATCAAATATTATTGTGACAGTATAAAAGCTTGTGCAGATAAATATTGAAATCGGTTGATAAGTTTTTGACAAAACTAAAAAACAAAAAAAGAGACTGGGATGCGACCCACACAGATATCTTCCATCCCCTCTGTCGATTTGTCTTGCTTAAAAGTTTGTCTATTATTATTATTATTACAAATTCTTTATTTGACCAAAACTCGAAATACATTTGAAAAATTATATGAGAACATTAGCATGGCAAAAAATATATTTGCCGTCTGCCTGAAAACTGACATTTATCGAGAATAAAAAAAGAAAGTTTAAGATTATGATAAGTTTATAAATAAATTATGTAGACAATTGAATAAATAGATTGAATTTAAATAAGCATAATATCCAAGTTTATAATATATATTTCCTCGTTACATCTTAGATTATGATACATAAATATACGTATATTTAAAAATTTAAATTTACTCTAAAAAACTGTTTCGGTAATCTAAGGCATGATCAATAAAATTGTAAAGGTCCTTCCAACCCTACTCTCCGTATAAAATTTGTTTCGCTTTCTGGTGATTGAGAAAGCTTTTTGAAAAATTAAGTCTTCGGAGTTCTTGTAGAATTGGACAAACGGCTAAAAAGTGGTTGACATCTTCGATTTCATTTCGATTGCAGAGGTTACACCTGGGATTATCATTTCTGTGAGGTTTGTAATTCAGATTTAGCATCTCAGTGCTTGCTTTAAACAAAGTACCTATTTGATTTGCAGAAAGATTACTATTAAAATAGTTGTTTACAAACAAAGTGTGATTGAGTTGCTTATAGACCAATCTGCTTGGAGAGGTTCGAGCCCTATTCAAGAACTTGAGATACAATGAATCATCAACCAATGCAATACATTCATAAGACCTACCTTTCCAATTAGCAATAGAAGTTTTACTAAGGTTTAGATTAAATCCGGGCGCATTTGCTATTTCATACCATTCTTTAAACGGCGATAAATTCCTTCGGAATGCGAAATCCATCATTTGCTTATGAAGATTTTCATTTGACCTTTGCATTACTTTTACTATGTAATCGGCATTAAATTTAAGATTTTTTAGAAAAGTCGGAGGGATCCCTGATTCCACATGTATAGCGTAAGTTAGTGTATAGTTTGGAAGTTTAAATATTCATTTAAAAAAGAAGCGTTGCACTATCTCAAATTCATCGAGATCTTGGTAACCAAAAACTTCACTGGCATAGCATAACCATGAGTTTATACTAGCTTCAAAAACTCTAAATTTAGCTGAGATGCCTATGTACTTATTGCAGAAGATTTTGTTCCATATAAGGTTTATTGCAATTTTTGCCGATAAGCATTTTTCCTTAACATGGGGCCATAAATCTAGATTGCTACAAAATAGAACACCTAAATACTTAAATTGGTTAACCACCTCTATAGGTTCACGATCCAATGACCATGCTTCTAGCGGGTTTCTCCTTCAACGGGTGCTTTCAAAAATCATAATTTTTGATTTTGAGGTGTTTATATTCAGGTCCCATTTATCACAAAAGTTTTTAAGTCTATTAATTTGTAACTGTAATGTGGTGGGGTTGTCCGACAAAACAACAAGGTCGTCCACATAAAGTAGTACCTTAATAAGTAGATTTCCAAACCTAACACCCCCAGGAAAATCACGGGACACATCGTCAATGGAAAGGGCGAACATAATCGGGCTTAAGGGGCAACCTTGGGGCACACCGCAATCAGTGTTAAAGAAGCTGGATATGGAACTCCCATTTGACACAGTAGCGCAACTATTGGTGAGGAGAAGTTTATAGAGTCTTGAAAATTTCGTCGATATACCTAAATTTGATAATTTATAAATTAGTGAATTCCGGTTGATAGTATCAAATGCTGGCCTAAAATCAATGAAAAAGACATAAAGTTTTTGTTTGTTATCGATGAAACGTTTTGCTATATTGGAGAGTGCGAAGATTTGATCCACAGTTGAAAGACCAGGGCGAAAACCAGCTTGGAAAGTGCTTAGCAATTTGTTTTCTTCTACCCACCTCATAAGCCTGCATTACAGAATTTGGGTAAATATTTTTCTCAAACAAGGAAGAATCAAAATGCCCCTATAGTTTGCTGGTGAGCTTGTTTCTCCTTTTTTAAAAATTGGACAAATTTGTGACATTAAAAATGACTGAGGTATTTCTTCTTTTTCAAGAAGCTTATTAAAAAAATCAAGAAGAAGATTTAGCAAAGACGGGGATGAGTTTTCATAAAATTCAGCTGGAATTCCATCTAACCCGGCTGACTTGTTGTTTTTCATGTTTTTAAGGGTTGCTTGCAATTCGTTTATTGTAATAGGGTCGTCTATATTGAAATAGTTGTGAGTTTGTTGATGCTTTAAGAAGTTCCTTGAAATGGTTTTCTAGTAACTCTACATTTATTGTAGTTGCTGAAACATTTTTAACGCCACCTAACTTTACATTTTGATAAAATTACTGCTAAACCAGCCATAAAAGTTTTTTGTTTATTTTTGCATACTCGCTTATGGCTCAAAATCACCAAGGTTGCAAATTTCAAAATTTTTTTATGACAAAAAAAATTGCAAGCTATAATGATGAATTTTAGTTTATACTGTTGCAAACATTTTATATTAATAAACTTTGACAGGGCAGCGCACAGAATTCTATACTTTCTTAGTATTATTGTTTAGTACTAAACTTCATACAAAAACCATCAATTCGGGAACGTTTTTCTAAGTTTGATAAAATCAACAAAAACAAAACAAACTACATATTTTAAGCTTTTTTTAATAACATGGGTATATTATGTATCTATATTAAATAAGCAATAATGAAAACAATATATACAAAATCTTCTACAAGCAAAATACGTAAAAATCATGTCCGGGAACGTTCCCGAAATGACCGTTCCCGAAATGACGATTTCAATTAAGCGCGCGCTTTAATTATACGGCGGTCATCTTAAATGCGATCTGACTTTGTCAATAGGAAAATATTTCAGGTAACTTTGAAATTTCGTGTCGTAGAAAAGTATTCCATCAATAATTAAATGTAATAAATGCGTTCACGGAATGACGGACTATTGATGTACGTTCTACGAATAATGAATAAAAAGGTACTTACCATTTAGATAAAATTTATTTGACGATAAATACTCTGGCAGCCGGCTTTGTTATTGTTCTCTACCTCGACTGACGCTTCACACCGAATGCCTGCGTTCACTTAAAATTATTTGTGATCAATTATCGATATGTTCGCTGAAATGACTTGTGCGGTATCGGACAAACTGTTTTTGCATTTTTTACAGTTAAAAATAAATAATCTATTAGTATCCTTTCTAAAACTAGATTTTGTATAAAAAATACGGTGTATTAAGTGATGACCGGGGTGGAATACCTTACATTTTTCAATTATATTTTGAACTTGTTGTTGAAGATTGTAGATTAGGACGCGTTCCCGAAATGATTTTCTATGTGTGTATATTGATTTCATTTAAAATGTAGTTTATTAATAAATAATATTTTTTGATAGACACACAAAACAGGTTAGTTTTAGCATTTTATTATTTTTTTTTTTCTTAATTAAGTCAAGATTTAAGACATTAAATTGCTAGCGAAGCCAATTCTGCACCTTGGTGATTTTGAGCCTTATACGTTTTATTTGCATCTAGGCAGAGCGATCTAAAGAAATTAGACTTTGTTTTCCTAAACATTTTAAGGATTGCAAAGGATTTTTTTCTTTTTTTTTGTTTATATGTATCAATTTTTACCAAATTTGCGTACTATTTTTTGTAGATTTTATTTTATTGAATATCGAAAATAATATTTTCTGTGAGATAAAATAAGTCTGAAGCCAATATTTTTAGTTTTTGAAAAACTATTTGAGTCGACAGTAAATTTTTACCAAGTTTTAGTATTGTTTTTTTAGGTTTTTATTTGATGTAAAAAAACTGTCAATTCGATTTTTCTCAAAATTTTATCGAATGTTAAAAACAATATATTTTGAAAGATAAAAGTAGTTTAAAGCCAGTATCTCAAAGTTTTGGAAAGATATTTGAGTCGAAAATCAATTGTTACTAACTTTTATTAATTATTTTTTTTTAGGTTTTTACTAAAAAAAAAACTGTCAATTCGATTTTTCTCAACATTTTTCAGAATGTTGAAAACAATATTTCTTATGAGATAAAATAAGTTTGAAGCCTTAATCTCAAGTTTTTGAAAAGACATTTGAGTCGAAATTCATTTTTTACCAACTTTGAGTAATGTTTTTTTTAGGGTTTTATTTTTTATAAAAAAAAAATTGTCAATTAATTTTTTTTCAAAATTTTATCAGATGTCAAAAACATTATTGTTCGTTGCACAAAATTGTTTTGGAGATGAAATCATATTTTGGTCGTAAAATTTTCGAGGTGACAAATTTTTTTTTTCAGTTTTTTGATTTATAAAAAAAACCGTTAATAGGATTTTTTTTTACAAAAATATACTTGTTTTGTATTACGTTACAATATATAATATAAAATTTAATTCAAGTCTCTAGCGTCATTGGTTCATGAGATATTTAGGGTTAACCAAAATGTTCACCTTTTTAAAACTGCTATGGTAAAAAAAACCACCCACTCAATTTTCTTGAGAATCCTTTCTGCATCTTTTTGCATTATTATCTGTATAACAAAATTTATTTGAAGTCGATATCTCTTCTGGTTCTTGAGCTATGAACGACGAAAAAAACTTCGCGAACGTACAGACGTACGGACGTATGAACGTACGTACACATGCACGCACAGACATCAATTTGACAAATTGGACCCATTACAATAACTTTTCATGGGAAGTTAAAAAAACCTAACGCAAATTTTCTTTAAACTTTTTTTTTCAATTTTAAACTCAATCAATCATGGTTTGATTAATTTTTCATTCCGATAGGTTCCTTAAATTGACTTACAACTGAATTTTTGTTGGTCAAAAAGATGCCACGTACATATCAACCAAAAACCACAGCTCCATCATACACGTCAGAGGATCGATGAAGGGAAAAATCCTACTGTCATTATATCTAGAGGCAAAAAACCAGCACTTTCGTCAGACGTGGAGGGCACTATAGCAAGGTGCCTTATTTCAGATCTCGTGCTGGTTACCCTTGCGATAAGGATGATCTCCTTGGTCTAGTAGGTACCTACATATATAAGGACAGAGAACTTGGTTACCCCTTCCCACAATGGTAGGACGACTGGTACCGTTTTCATTTACCCGATTTTTCTCGTTTACGTAAAAAACTAGGGGGGTAAATGTAAACATCAAATTTTATGAAAACTAATAAACAAACGCTATTAAGATTACTACTCTTTGATAGATAATACAATCCAAACTTAAGTAGCATGAACAAAAATGTTCGACATTGCATGGTTAAGCTGTTACAAACATTACAAGTGAAAAAAAAAATAAAAAAATGCAAAATCGTTTACAATTACCCCCTTTGACCCTAGTAACAAACATAAAAAAATATTTAAATCCACTCCTGTATCAAAAGTTCAACAATTGTAAATTTAAACTTTATTCAAACATCTCTTCGTCTTCGTTGCCGTTTCCGTCTCTGATTTCGAGTCAGTTGTAAAACAGATTTAAGGGTAAAGTGTGCTTGCTGCTGTTGGCCGTAACACATAAGTATGACTTTACATACCTACCTACCTACATACGTACAATACATTTAGGTACATATCAACAATTTAGATCAATGTGCATTCACTTGAGTTTTTGTTGCATTTTCTGCAATTATTATTGTCAAGATAACTCAATGGATGTCACATAAACTTTTCCAACAAAACAAAAAGAAAATTAAAATAAAAAATAGAAAAAGAAGAAAAATGAAGACAAAAATGTTTCAAAATAGAAAGGAAAATGTAGATAGTTTTCTTTGTATACCTATTTATAGAAGATAGTGAACTTGGTTCTGCTCCAGGTTTTAAGCAATTTTCTATTTTCTTGTCTCTCTTCGTCTGTTTTGTTTTTAGTGCTAGTTTTTAATCCAAAAATGCACTTCAGCTTCAAGAGTTGCTTGGTTTTTTTTGAATGTCAAAAAAGGGCCAAGGTAACACTACTTAACAATATGAGTTTCTTTTCCATGGAATGTCCCCTAAGGGAATATAAACGAGCCAAACTGAGCCAAAGCGCAGAGCCAGCGCCAGCGTAGCATTGAGCGACTTCTGTCTGAGCATGGAGCACACTATTTATATATTGCCAACGCCAAGCCAAAGCTACTGAATTTCATTGTGCATTGTGCAGCATCACTTTGAAAACGGCGGGCAATATTATCACAATAACAGGATATTTATCTTAGCTGTGTGAAGTTTTAAAAAAAAACAATGAAAATGGAAAGAAAAAGGAGCAGACAAAAGGTTAATAAGACTACAAGTTCGAGTGTACAATGTACGAGTTGATGTGAAAAAGGGGCCAAAAGCTGTCAGAAATAAGAATCGACTTATAAAAGGTGCATTCTTATTTTTTTCTTCTTCTTTTCATTCTTCTTCTATTATTTGTATTATTTTGAAATCACTTTTAAGTCTAGGGTGAAAGATCTGGGGAAATTATGTAGGTAGTTTGTAGAGATTTTAGATTTTAAGTTTGTTAAAAACTTTTATCTTTCAACTAAGAGAAGTTTTATTTTTTCTTGGAAATGGTTTTATTGAGGATTTAATGAGAAAATTTCTTTTAGAAATGCCCTATTCCCTGAATACGGTTCTTTTCCTTTAGACTTCTTTTATTTTTCAGTCTGGATTTTAGGTAATTACAGTAGTGGTCTTATTATTCAAACAATATATAAAATTTTCACAAATATTTGTATCATTATCAGCTTCCCATATAGGAACTCATTGACGTAATCGGTCCGATTTGTTGAATTGAAAATGTCGACATTTTCCGACTTTTTAAGTTCCATATAATTTAAGTCAAAGGTTTTTAGAGAGATGTCTATGTGTACTTGAGTAGGTACGTTCGGTATAGTTTTTTTCTGAGGCCATATCTCAAGAACAGACAGAGATATTAGCTTTAAATAAATAAATTTTATTTAATACAAGGACTTAACAAAAAATAAGTGGGTGGTTTGCTTAGTATAGGACTTTTTTAAAAAGAGTGAAACATTTAGTTGACCCAAAAAACTCTGGAACCAATCATTTTAGCAACTTCAATTAAATTGGTAGAAATTCGAATACAAAATTTAAATTACTTATAAATTAGACAAAAAAAACGAAAAAACATATTTGTGATTAAGCATATTCTTTGAACAAAAGATGATATTACCTCCAAAATCATTTTAGGCATTAAAGAATACCAATTTTGACATCTGGTAAAATTAAAACAAAAATTGAAGTGATAAATTAAATTGATTTTCAAGTAAAAAACAATGCAGATCTGTAGCATATCAGCCTCTTTTAGAATTTGTTCAATATCTCTCTTGATAAGATCTATACAAATATTATAAATGGAGTCAGTTTGTTTGTTTGTTTGCTTGTTTGTACGTCTATCACGTCGCAACAGATAAATATTATGACATGATTTTTTGGGTACATGTAGTTATGAAGGTGGAGAGTGTTTTTAACTACTTTTTACTACGGTAAAATATCTCCATTACTGTGATACACCTATGATAGACAATAACATTAACGCACGAAATTATGTTGAAACACTATTAAAAATATTAGATGGGCGGTTAAAAACCGATGTGACTAATTCTAAACTTATTGCAAGTGTTTAACTTGATTTACAAAACATCATTATATGACAATCTATTTCTCTGTCAAATAGTGATTCTAACACCAAGAAATATCTTGTTTTGAAAATAAATTCAAACCTTTTGGATTGTATTGGAAATTTTGTTACCACCCGGGCAAAATCGAAGGTAACAGCTAGTAAGTTGATATTGTAAATCTTGCTTAACTTGTTACCTAGGGTTTTCCTATACAAAAGAACTTGGCTCCATTTTTGTAGATTTCTCTTTTTGGTGAGATTGATTGACAACCAAAAGAGAAATTATAATCTAAAGGATCTTTGTCCAGGAACATCGGAAGCTGCCCTGAATAAATTTATAGGGTTTTTAAATAAAAGGCTTCATTGTGGAAGTGGAAGGTTTTCTACTAGAAATGGAAAGCTACATAAGCTAAATGGCTACCATATGATTACGGTTGCAGCGCTATTCAATTCACTAATTAAAGTCTTCAACCAACTGACTGTGGAAAAATGGAAAAGATCTCATCTTTTATGTGGCACTAGAGAAGGTCTAAAGATGTTAAGTCAAAAGATTTTGTTACCTAATTCACAGCAACAGTTTCACCAAGCACAAGATTTTCAACAATCTTTCTTGAATTTTCAAATTCTACTCATTAACGTAGCCTTGTAATGAAAATCAGAATCACTTTGATGAACTTCAAAAATCCAATTACAGAAGAAAAAAATGTTGAAGGTAAACGTCTGAACTATAAGACCTGTAGAATGACTTCATTCCAAAGGTCGACGAGGCATCGATAAACCTAGGTTTTTGGTCAACAATACGAGCTAGATCAGAAATATTTTTAGTAGTTCTTGAACGATGCACATGATTTTAATTCGCACTAATTTGTTCCAACAGCTCAAATTTGTACATCAAGTTTCTTACTGAGTGCCGAGGAGGTACTCAATGAAAACCCAAAAGAGCTTTAGAGAACTGTGACTGCAAAATGGAGAGCAGATTGAAATACTGTTGTTGAGAACTCTATGTGATACTATTTTTCATATTGCTCTATATCTTAAATTCTTTATTTCAAAACACTGAAATACTGTATACCAGAAATTTCACTAAAAACTTAAAAGCTATCAACTTCTTAGGAACACAAACAAAAATTTGTATTCAACGAATATTAATACATGTTATAGTCTTATAATGTTTTGAAAAGTTAATGAAATATTGTCCTTTCCATTCTGCAATTTTCAAACGTTAAGATGGCTGAGGTTGATGAAACTCTTACAAAGAATCTTACGTTTAAAAAGTTCACCTACTGAGGTGTTGACTTGGAACAGCTTTTGGACATGCCAAACAACTAACTTGTAGAATTAATGTACAGCCGTGTTCACAGGAGGCTCTCTACGGCCCCTATCAAAAAATTGAGGAATCCCAAGAATGAGACACCAATAAGTGAGAAACCCGGCATCGTCAAGACCTACTTCAGGAACATCATTGGATTCATCATTGGTGTGTACAACGGCTAGATTTCAGTCAGGTTGCAATCAAGGCAGAAATAATTGGACACTATTTGAAAAAATTCTCCTTTCTATACAAACAAGTTAAGCACGGAAAGCCCGGTATTAGTGGCACCCACAGCTTTAGGCTCATTGCACTTCTATAAAAGAATTCATGAAAGACGTTTAATAGTTTTAATAAAAACTGACTTTTTATTAAAAAAAAAAAGGAAAATGATAGCCTTTTAAAAAAATATTCTTTTTTAAAAATTCTGTAATTTAAAATATTATTAAAAACACTTAAGAAGAAAAGTTGTGTTCTTAATGTAACAAAGTGCGCACTTTTTTACACTATCAACACAGGATTATTTACAACATTTTGAAATACAATATTATGACCAGAAATATGAAATACTGAACTTTGTCCTACATAATTTTGACCCTACAGAATTTTGTTCATACAGAATTTTTACAGAAACAGTAGGTATTTCGTCTCCAACTTTCAAAAACGTTGAACATTTTTATAGTAAATTTTAACAATTTTAATACATTGTTAAATCGTTTCATTTTAAATAAACTGTCGAAACAAAAAGTATTTTTAAATGTCAAAAAGCGGGCTATTTAAAATGAAACCTCTTATTGGAAAAAAAACCTACATACACAATATATTAACGTGTTTCAAATATATGTAAATAAATACAATATTTTTTGACATAAATTATCATGCCTTGTACAAAAAAAGCTATTTAACAAAAATGTATCCTTAATTTAGTGTACAAATAAAATTTTTAAAATCGATATTTTAAATCTAAAACGCATAATGCTGAAACTTTCATCTTCTTGAGTTCAAGAATCTTCTTTTTTTTTGCACCACACGAACATAGTGAAACTATTGATTCACTCCTCTCTCTGCCGTTTATTTTCCTTTTGTGCATTAATACAATCCACACGTCTTTCCAATATGTCGCATCTTATTCAAATTCTATTCATGAAAAGTTCACTATGGCGTATGCGCAATATTTTTTTGTTTTTTTTCTTTCATCAAAGTATCTCGGTATAAAGGTTTAGTATGACCATCACACACAACCAATCATATCAAATTAAAATCTTACAACTTAAGATTATTCAATTGAAACTTTTTTCATTCTATCTTCTTCTCTTCTCGCTCTCTCTATCTCTCTCTATAATTTCAAAGGTATAAGACCTGCATAAATTTCATTAGATTATTTTTTATGAACCTCATCAAGAAAAATAAAAAAAGAAAGAAAGAAAATATAACAAGGGTAAGTCTAATCGTTAGTTTAGTCATTTTTGTGGCAGATAGGTAATTTTACTTAACTCAATGAATACGAGTATAACCTGGTTCCTTAGAAGTGCTCTTACATTAAACGATTTGTGCTACAAAGTATATACCTACCTACATCAGATAATAATCACTGTAGGAGGCGTAATTAATGTTGACTTTGCTCTTCTTTTTTTTTCTTTTTACTTGACTATATATTCCAATCCTCCTGCTTTGTGTTTAATTTATTCTCTTAGGTTTTTCTATCTTCTATGATGATATTCTATGGTTTCAAAAAAAGATAGAAAGTAGAAAGAAGGCTTTATAAGTGTCTGTGTGTATACCTTCCTTCTTTTTTCTTTGTATCTAAGAAAAGAAAATTAACAAGGTCAAGGTGAAAAGTTATCTAGAAAAAAATATACTTTTTTAAATAATAATATTTGCTGATTTTTGTGATTTTTCATTTATGTAAATTGAGCACACTTCAAAACGCTATCTATTTAATTTAATGTAGCTACTTAACATTATGCAAATCTTGTAATGGAGATAAGCCAGCAGAAAAGAGACATACTTGTCAAAATAATAGCCAATATCCTGTGCGACATAATTCTGTAAAGACTGTCAATGGAAATGGATGAAAAATAAGGAAGGGTATTTTCCGATTCAAGTTAATATAATACCTAGAAATTCTTATGATTATTAAAAGTAAAACAAATCAGACCTAATTGTTAATATTTGTCTTAGGAAAACAGAACAATAAAGTCCTTTAGGCTAAGGAGTCCCAATCCTAAATACAGTTTCATTGAAAAAAATTATATTTTAGTCTTGGCTTCCGAGAAACTTTGTGTGCTCTTTGTCTGATCGCAAGTAGGTTGTTCCTTATAAAAAGGCTTTTGGAGCGGTGACAAAAAAGAACACTTAAACCTCCACGCTTTTTATTGAGGACTCTGAGCAAATACACTTCGTGTCACCTGAATAGGGACAAGCATTTTTCGTTTTTTATTTGCCGCTATTTCTTAAACACTTACATTTTTTGGAAAAACATCTGGAATGAATGAGGTGTCTATTTAGTTTATATCGCAAGCAAAATTTTTTGGATTAAGTTAATAAATACAAGTTTTATGACGGTTTTTCCAAAGAAGGTCATAAAAACTAGCTGTTTTTTTTTTATCACATGGATAAGGGCAAGATCTAAATATTTACCTGTGAGACTCTTTAAAGTAAAGAAAATAACAACAAATCGTATGGTTTAGGTAAATACTGGTTATTATTTTTAGTAATGTGTGCTGCCTCCTGATTTCTGAATTATTTCAAATATCCTGTGGTGCATGGATTCATAGAGTTCTGTCAGATAATTGAGCGAAATTTGGGCCCAGGACCGTTTTATGGCTTCAATAACTTCTTCGGTTTTTTGGTATTGCCGTCCTCCTTTAGAAACTTTTTTTGAAAGCCATCGTCACACGTTTTCCATGATGTTCAGGTCAGGAGAATATGGGGGCCATGGTAATAGGTTCACATTTTGCCCTGAACCCAGGCTTTTGATGCCAATGCGGTATGTATTGGTGCACTATCTTCCACTAACGTCCATCGTTGTCCACCAAATAATTCAGAAGACTGCGAAAAAGCTCGTTCCAGAATCGATTTCTAAGTGATTGCCGTCATTTTAGAGTTTGGAAAACCCAGCTCCACGGTCTTGTAATAGGTGATTGCTCCCCATACCATTTAATTGCCTCCTTTGCTATGCCGTTTTTCAAGATAGATTTATTTCTTTTTCAAATCATAAAAAAAGCAGGTATATCCATCAGGTCCGTCCAAATAAATTTTTCTCCTAGCACGTCATTTTTGTTTCATCGGAAAAGACAAACGGTATGCCAAGCTCGATTCCACCTACGGTTATTGGTTGTAAAATTAAGGCGTTGGACGGAAAGAAGTGTATAGCATTTATGACAATGCTAGTATGGCCTGGAGACCCATACTAAAAAAGTATCGGTGATATTCCTACATTGTTTTGCAACAACTCCTATAAGTATGGGATTATGTACTTTACTGTATGGTACCACAATCTTTGCTTGTAACACAAGGGCGCATAGTATGTTTGACGAGACAGCATTGCCTTCAGCCCCATACTGTACCGGAGATGTCACAATGCTACTAGTTTTTCCCGTGATAGTTTATGGCGTGATAACCGATACCCTTATTGCATTACTGTCAATAGTTATTACTTCAATGTAAGCACAATAACATAACAATAATGTATAGACTTTTCTGCTAGGAGCGTTGTACATGCCGCCAGTCAGTATGGGCCTGACTCCTATACTGGCATTGGCGTATCGGCTATAACTATTGTCGACGTTACTATTCTCAGTATGGCCAAATTAACTATGCTCACAACGTTTTATCCAATGGAAATCTTCTAAGCCATACAGTATTGCGTTCACACCAATACTGACGTTGTAATATTCGCAAAGTATTTCTTTCCGTGCACGTGCAGCATTCAATGGTGGTTTTTTCTTCATTTCTTGATGTCGTACGAGTATATGGTCTGCCTTCTGTATCACCCGAGCAAGGGTCGATCTACTAGCGTTTACCCAGCTTCTGCCTTGATTAAACTAATAGAAAGCCTTGAATTTGAAGCAGCTCTTACTATCGCCCTTTCTTTTTGGTTTTTTCCATACCTTTCTAGGTCCTTGAGGTAGTTGTACACAACATTTAAACTTCTTCTAATTTTGCTAGCTATAAAACGGATGGTTTTGCCGAGATCCCGGTAAGCTCGAATTTGGCCTATTTCCTACTTGGTTATAAAATTCTTGACTCTATTCAAATTAATACTCGTACTAAGCTTTTATCTGATTTATATAACACGCTAATAGGTAAATTTTGATCGTGTCCCTATCCATGTGACAAAAAAAACAGGTACTTTTTATGACCTTCTTCGGAAAAACCGCCACAAAACTAGTATTTATTAATTTAATCCATCATCATAAGCACTGTCCCAAAAGCAGTAAAAATTGTTAGTCATTTGTAAAAAACATGAAAAATTCTTCCTCGGTTCCTACGCTCGTTGTCAATGACACTCCTTTTATTAGCTCTTCAGAGAAAGCTAATCTCTTTGCTAGGCAGTTCGCCGCCAATTCTTCGCTGCCAGCGAGTGTTATGACTCCACCTGTACTTGAGCGAGTAAGTGATTCTATGGGACCAATATTTCTTCGCTCTCATGCTATGGCAAGAGTCCTTAGAGATCTAAACACACATAAATTCGCTGGCCCCGATGGTATCCCCGCTATTGTTCTGAAGAGGTGTTCTTCAACGCTGGCAAAACCACTGCATAAGCTTTTTCATCTGTCCTACTCCTCAGGTCTCGTTCCGAGCGGATGGAAAACTGCATTTTTCCAGTCCATCCCCAAAAAAGGCGAATCTTCCTCACCTTCTAATTACCGACCGATTGCACTTACGTTGCTTATTTCCAAGGTCATGGAAACGCTGTTTAATTATCAGCTCAAAAAATATGTTGGAGATCAAAAGCTTCTTAATGACCGTCAGAACGGCTTTCGAAGCAATAGGTCCACTAGTTCATAGCTCATGGTTCATCTCACCGAACAGTGGAGAACATCTTTACATCGCTTTGGAGAAAGTAAGATTATTGCACTTGATATTTCAAAAGCATTTGATAGGGTTTGGCATCAGGTTCTCTTATCGAAAATGCGTGCTTTCGTTTTTCATGAATCCCTGCTTCATTGGATTAATAATTACCTTTCGGATCGTTCAATAGAAGTAGTATTGGATGGATTCAAGTCTGAAAACCATAAAATAAATGCTGGTGTGCCCCAGGGCTCTGTTCTATCTCCAACACTCTTTCTCATTTTTATTAATGATTTGCCTGCAACTTCTAATCCAAAACATTGTTTCGCTAACGATAGTACTATTAGCTTTTCATATTCGTTTTCAGACTCACATCCCTCTTCTTGTTGTCTTGTATCGTATATACCCCCATTGCCATTATCCACTCTATTACCACTATTTTTGATCTGGTGGTTATCTATAAGACTTATATACGTCCAAAGTTTGAGTATAACTCCCATCTCTGGGCTGGTGCTCCTGCAACTTACTTAAGCCTCTTGGATAGTATTGAACGTAGAGCATTCAAATTGATAGGTGATGATATCATAATAAGTTCATTTACTTCGCTTGAACATCGTCGTAAGGTTTCTTGTCTGACCATTTCTTAGCGTTATTTTAACAGTTTATGCTCTAGTGAAATAACCAGCTACATTCCTCCCCTTAAACAGTTCAACCGTTATACTCGCGCTTCTAGGAATGCTTATCAGTATACCCTCGAGTCCAAATTCGGCCGTTCTGCCAAATACAGAGATTCGTTCTTTAGCCGTACTACGCGAATGTGGAATGCCTTACCATACTCTATTTTTTCTAGTCATTGCAATATTCAGGAATTCAAAACCAATGTGGACCGACATCTCCTTTCAAACCCTCTCTCCTCTTCCTAGTGCTTTTTCCAAAAGGGTTTGAAAAATAACGACAAATAAAAAACGAAAATAGCTTGTCCCTATACATGTGACATGAAGTGTGTTTGCCATGGTTTAAATGTTTCAAGGTTCGTATGAAGTCAAGTTGTATATTATTTTTTTCATAATTCGTTAATTTACTTTTTAAAAAATATTTTAAGGACGTCCATGCGACTCATGGTATAGAATTTGGAGAAGATATAAACAACGATTTGAGACAGATTAATTTTATGATCCTACTTTTCCTAGCAAATCATTTCTAATATCTTGTTTATTTTTGTCTGTTTTACACAAAAATAATATTTACCTTCTTCGTCAGCAGTCCTCCTCATATCGTGAACATAAATATAACCTAAGACATAAAGATAAGGATAAGGATAATCACATCCTGGCACCAACGTATTTTATATGAGAAATTCACAATTAATTATATCCTGGCATCTGTTCTGTTCTGTCAGTTTTTTGAAAGAAAAACCGAAATAAACCATCACGATCTTAATTACTTTGTTCAAAGCTTAAAAAATTCACTAAGCCACCATATATGCAAGGAGGGATCAAGAGAGCAACACTGTCCAGAAAAATAAAAATCAAGAAGAAAACCAAAAGTCCCATCAAATATAATACGTCCAAGTTCAAGGACTCTAGACACCTATACACAACACTATACCTACTAAAGTTATTTAGATACTAACTAACTTTTGCTTTTATTTCAAAATGATGAGATTACTTTCGTTTCAGTGAGGAGACTTGGGCTTTATATAAAAAGTAATTATTATTGTCCTTTCCTTGATGCTGCTCTTTATGCCTGTGACTTCGTCTATGCCTGCCTGCCTGCCTAAAGGGACTAATAAATATTTAACAAAGAGATTAGTAGCTTCATTAAAATAAAAACAAAATAATGTGATGTACTAAGTTGTACTAGGTAAAGTCCATAGGTAGATAGAGTTGAGACAAGTTGAGAAATAGAGTGGTTTTTGGGTTTTGAATTTGTCGCCTTGTGTGAGTTATGGGTTTGCACAGTAGGGCAGTATATGAGGTTAAGTTGGATGAAATAGGTTAATAAATAAAAAAAAAGCATTGAGATTTATTTTGTTGATTTTGAAACAGAGCAATACTCTTTTTAGCTTCCATTGCACATAGAGTTAGATTTTTACAATTGTTTGGCCATTTCCTTGGGGAAAAATAGAAACTCTGTGTCCGCAAAGGTAAGAAGGACAAACAACAATTAATTTGTTTGAAATGTCAAATTTAACTCTTATAAACAGGGATGGACTCATGCATGTTGGTTCAGCTGTGGCACTTTGTTGGTAGAATGAAGAAGGAGTGATTTATCAATTAGAAGACAATAAAATTGCTTTATATGATTGAGAAATCTTATTAACAAGTTGTTGAGAGCTTAGGACTTTTTTGTTTTTTTTTTTTAAAAAGCTACAATTTTCAAATCTAAAAACTTAGATTCCTTGTGTCATCATAAATTATCTGATGCAAAATTAACAGGGTACAATCATATTACTTTTCAAGTTTGGAAGAAATACCTCAAAAAACACAAATCTTTAGTAAACGTATGCGTTACATCATTTTGGAATTAGAAATAACAATTCCACGATAGACCAATTATGTACATCGAATTGTGGATGTGGTGAAAAAGGTTACAAAAATAGTTAAAAAAACGCGATGTATAACATAATCAGAGGCTGCAAAGTCATACCAATTTTGAAACGGAGACCATCTTTAATATACAAGACAATGCTTTGGGGGAGTATTTAACACTGGAGTACACGCGCCCTATTTTTGTACACCAATGCACGCGTGGCCTACTATGGTAGACCATTTAATAATGTTAATAATTTTTTATTTTGAAAACATATAAATGAAACAAATATTTTTACGTAATATTCATTTAGCCTTAAACATTTAATAATCATAATTTATGAATTTTAAGTTGTAGTGTAAAGAAAAAAAAAATAATTATTTCAATACAAAAAAAAATAACAAAAATGGCAGTTCAGAAATCAATAGGTCAATTTTTTGTTGTTAATTGTTATAAATATATAAAAAATTAATTTTCGTAGCATCGAAAACACACTACAGTCTGGTGGTCGGGACAAATCCATTTGTGGCAAGTCTTGCACCATTTTTTGGTGGATCTATTTCGGGCCCTGGAACACTCAGCGCATCTGCCCACACGCCCCATCTTCGGTGCCAGCTCGTGCTGTACCTGTTCAGATTTCCCTAAAAGCATCCCAATTCTAGTCCTTAGTTGACTAGGAACTGTTTCAATCGATAGCTGGTTATTTAGTAACGGTTTTATCAGATTGTATGACAAGTCCTGCAAAAAGGTACGCCTCACAATTTTTTCATGGCTCACGTTCATTTGGTTGATAACAAGAGCGTTGATACCAAAAAATTTCCTAATTCCTCTTCTTCACTGTCAATTGGATCATCGAAGACGTCATCAGTCTCCATCTCCAAAAGCCATCTATCTAGGTCTGAATTACTCATGATGAAAAACCTTTATTTTCTAAGAAAACAGATACAGAAATCAAAACAAATTGGTACACGAATACTCGCGCGGACTACTTAAGCTTACCTAAATTTTTACACGTATACTCGCGCGGACTACTATGGTAGACAAGTGACTTTGGCATTTAATTATATAACAATGCAATCGGAAACACGTGAAGTGAGATACTGACCTGTTGACAAATTTAGTTGATGAGGCTTATCTGAACTGACAATAATCTGACATAAAAAACTGTTAAGTTATGAAGAAAACTATTACTGTGGTCTACTATAGTAGGCCACGCGTGCACTCCAGTGTTAAACTAGTTAGTTAGTTAGTTTTATTGACTTCATAAATATATACAAATTTACATTTCAGTGTTTTGATATAACTAAAGTCTTTTATGGTTTGGCCGAAGGCAGTCTACGAGAGTGACATTTTAATTTTGTACATTTTCAAAAATAAAAAGCTTAAAATATTAAATTATTATTATTATTTTTATTTTTTTTAATACATCTATCATTATTATTTAAAAATTTTCTTGCATAATTTGGTTTCTTTAACGAAAAGCTTTCGTAATATACCCAACTAGAGGGTCCCAACCGCTCTCTCCATTTAAAATTTTGATTACTTCATCTAGATCAAGAGACTCCACTGCAAAGAACAGCCTTCGAAATTCCTTGAGTATTGGACAGATTCCCACAAAGTGAAAAACATCTTCGCGCACTTTCAAATTACATATGTAGATCGCACATTAATGGTAGTTATGGTCGATTCGGAATATAATTCAAACCAATGACTTCACCTCTTATTTTAAATAGCATACTGATTTGTTCTGTTGTGTTTTGTGCCAAGAAATACGTATTTGTATTTAAAAAATGATTCAGCTTGCTGTAGTAGGTTCTTTATTGCGACGACTCTGCTTCCGTAGTGAACTTATCATAAATCATATTTCCAACTTTCCTTAGCAAAACTTTGAATTTTAACTTCATGGCTTCATTATTATCGGTGGTTGATACTGTAAAATCTGTTGAAGATTCGTTGGCCAATTTGTTCCACTCAGTAACGCAAGTTTCCCCAGAATGTATCAGCTGCACGAGAACCAGTCTTGGAATCATTTCTTCTCCCATCGCCATTACTCTTGTCACATTATCGAAATGAATTTTAGCGTATCCAAAAATGGCGCTGCTATACCTGTTTCTAAGTATAACATATAATTTGGTAAACTACCAGGCAGCTTGAAAGTATTCCGTATAAAAAAACGAAGAAATTTGTCCACATTCTCAAAGGAAATATATCCCCAAACTTGAGCTCCGTAGAAGAGAATTGCAGCTGTACGAATGATTTGATACTTTGCTCCATGTGATATCGTATGTTTTTCCTTTCAATACAACTTCTCCACGCAGAATACATTGCTCGTTTAGCTTCAGATAGTTTGTATTGAAGATGCTTATTTAGGTTTAGATTAGAAGCAATTAAGAGTCCTAGGTACTTGTACTCTTTAACAATCTCTATTGGTTCCTCCTCAAACGTCCACTTTTCACTCCTCGAAAACCTGCCACCCCCCTTCTCATAATCATAATTTTCGACTTGTCAAGATTAACCGAAAAATTCCAGGTTTTGCAATAGCGTTCGAGTCGGTTTATCATTAGCTGCATACCGTTTATAGTCTCCGATAGGAAGACTAAATCATCTGCAAACATTAAGCCAGGGATGTTTTTTCCACTCATACCAATTCCCCCTTTTACACTATCGATAATGTCGTTTATGTACAAAACAAAAAATAGAGTACTAAGAACACAACCCTGTTTAACGCCCATTGACGTTTCAAACTCGTCTGAGAGGAATTTACCATCCCACACCCTTGCAACATTTTCTTTGTAGATTGCTCTGATGACAGATTATCATTTTTGTAGAGATTCCGTATCCGTAGAGTTTGTAGTAAAGTTCTTCTCTGGGAATTGAGTCGAAAGCTCCCCGGAAATCTACAAAAAAGGCATACAGGTTTTTCCCTCTCTTTTAATAGATGTCGCCAATATTTACCAAAGAGAAAATTTGGTCTATCGTTGAATAGTTTTTCCTGAAACTCGCTTGAAATTCATGCAAAATCTGCTTGTTTTCGACCCACTCGCTAAACCGGTTGAACAGTATTACTCCAAATAACTTTACCACTGCGTTGAAAAATGAAATGCCTCTGTAATTAGTCCGATCTTCAGGGTCTCCTTTCTTGTGTAGTGGGAAAATGATTGTTCCTCGAAAACTTCCCGGAACATCACCTGTCTCAAAAATTCTGTTGTACACCACGGTTAGAAAGTTTACAAATTCGAGTGTTAGATTTTTAAAATATTCAAAGGGTATTCTATCCTCTCCCGGAGCTTTCCCATTTTTAGATTTCTCTATAACCAATTCTATCTCAGAGAGCGTGGTAGGAGCATCTAAGAATTCCTCAAATAGGTGGCGCATACTGAAGCGATGGTGATTTTTGTGCTGTGTTGAGAAGATTCATGAAATGCATTTTTAGCTCTTCTATATTAATAACTGAGCAATGTGCATGTCATGTTTACTTACTGGTATTTCAATTTGCTGGTATAATAATTGTAATTTTTTCAAGTTTTCACAAAAAAAAAAAAAATAATTTATATTTTATTTTAACGACTTTTTAAGGATTTTTTTATGGAGCTTTTTCTTAGGGAAACCACTTTAACAGATCACAAATGTGCCTTAAATGTATTTAAACTATAAAATTACTCTTGAGTGAAATTTAAATGAAGATAGAAAATCATTTGCCTTTCATAGATAGGTCTTGATTAGCCGGTAATTAAGAGCCGTAAGAATAGCACACTACTCGGTTTCGATTCTTACAGAGTGTCTTTTGAAGATTTCTAATTTTTCTGTCAGGTCACGTCTTCCAAATGTAACGCTTTGAAAATGTTTTTTTAAGACTAGGGTAAAACGGAACGTCTTTCACAAAGAAATACTGTAAGATGATCTTACAAAGTGCAAAATCTTGACCTTTTGAATAAAGTTTAAATCATTTCAGTATCTCACTTAATTCTGTAAATTCTGATCAGTTATGAGAAGAGTTATTGGTCTTCATTTCAAACTTGCTGACATTTTGAAAACCTTAAATGTAATTCTTCTATGGTTTTGATTACATTCTTTTAAGAGTTAATTTGTATGCTGATTCCGAATCATAACTCTGACTTTAGTTACTCGTATATGTTCTGAAATTCAAAAGAAGGTACCCATTTTCAACCATCGTTTGATATTTTTATCAAAATAATTTATTAAAAACTTGATTTTATAACCTTTAAACTACGAATTCTTAGTACGAATATAAACGGTTTTTCTACCGTTTTAATTTTTGTATGTTAAGAAACCTTTTGGCATAAATGCTTCAGTTAACCTGAAGGCTTACATCGAATAAGGAATTTTTGAAAAATATACTAGATACTTAAAATATTCAAACGAAATATTGAAGCTAGGGACTGTAGATTTGAAAAATCATCACGATTTTTTTTAATGCTTCATGAAATCAAGAAGTATTAAAAAGCTTAATAAAACAATTTTTGACGTGATAGATTGATTTTTAAGTTGGATTTGAACTTAGGCCATTAAAAACCTTAGAAAAAGTATAATTTAATTGCCAAATACATAAACTTGTTGACCAGTGTAATTTATATTTAAAAAACTAGTGTTTTTGTAAAACATACATACATTGGACTTGAATAGGTCTTCTTACAGTTTTATTTTTTCTAAGTAAGAAATATTAAGTAAGAATTTCAATTAGTTAAGAACAAACACTCGTATCTTACTATATATTTGTTTTTGATTGAAATATTTAAAAATTTTAAAATTGTTACGTGATCTTGGATTAAAAGGATTTGGTCATACTACTCTATCTGAACCGGACTAGGCATGCTGGCGGCATGCAGGGCGCGGATAGGAACGTCGGTGGGTGAGGTTCTTATTCAGAGATCAGGCAATCGCGAACAAAAGATCTTGCCTAGATTCAAACGTACAAAGGACGACGGACGGACATTTTCACTTGACTCTTATTTTATGTTTCGTGGGCGAGAGATATTATTCGCCTTGAGTAGCTTGCGCGTTATGACCCACCCACACCACATGACACTGAATCGTGTACACCTGTTGGCAACTTCTACTCGACAGTGTTCCGCGAAGTTAGTTGCCCCATAACTGATAGCGGTTGTAAGCTTACGCTCGCTTTCTGCTCATCGAAACGCCCCAAACCATATCACACATAGCCCCCACACAAAAACTCTGCTTAGTTCATTTCAAAATTTATACTTCTTTTTATTATTAACTTAAGTTTAGTTTTAACTCTTACAATCTAATTATTTATTCTGTTTGATTAAACGCATTTGTTCTAATTTGGTCTTAAGGACGGTATGTGGAATTTTTGTATTGAGTAGGTCAGGATGTTTAATATCTATTTGATTTGCATAAATATTTTTAAGAGAAGAAGTAGAGTAAGAGTCAATAACCAGCAAAAAAATGACAATTTAACTTAGCGAGACTCTATTCGTCCCACTCGGACAAACAAGAGAAATTAGTCATAAAATAAGTATAGTAAATAAATAATAAAACTCACCACTTACGGTCCAGACAATTGTGCACAATTCTCCCTTGGCTCTCTAGTATAGCTGTAAAATTTAATGTTGATTTTTTTTT
This sequence comes from Eupeodes luniger, assembly GCA_951509635.1. Taxonomy (NCBI): domain Eukaryota; kingdom Metazoa; phylum Arthropoda; class Insecta; order Diptera; family Syrphidae; genus Eupeodes; species Eupeodes luniger. Next base: position 37,445,374 of record OX608075.1, read on the forward strand.
CTATAAACCGCAAACACTCGCGAAACTGTGTCGTCTATTTTTTTTTTTATCGTTATTTACCTCTCACATTTCTATTATTTTTTTTTCTTTTTCTCCGCTTCTTTCTTTCTTTATGTTCTTTTATTTTAACACTATTCACTTTTTCTTTTCTTTACTTACTGCTTCTTAAAGCCACATTACATAGCTCACATACGCGTGATTAAAAAAAAAGGAAATTATATAAGCTAATTGCACTGCGACACGAAAACGTTGATGGTGGTAGATGGACGAGCGAACGAGCCAAGGCCAAGATGACGACTGACCTAGTTTTGGACCCGTGCAAGTGCAAGTGCGAATGATAGACAGGTTGTCGCCTCGCGATCAGCTGTAGTGGTAGTATGGAGCTATTTTTTTTATAACAAAAGGAAATTTTCGCTCTTTTGTTGGGATGATCTGCGTGGTGAAGTGGGTTGTTGGAATGTGAGATTTGCCTCTCAAATTGAATTGATGCCGATAAATTTGGCATGTGGTCCAAATATTTCCAATTACATCCAATTCAGAAAATTGGATTCATCGACAGGGTTCTCTAAATGTTTTCGTATCGAACCTGTAGCTGAATATAAATATCTTGGTCTGATAATTGATAATAAAATTAACTGGAAAGTGTACATGTACAGTACAGCTTAACTTTAAAAAAATATTTGTTGTCAACCACTTATGTCATGTTTCACTTGAAAAACCTTTGTTGCAAGGAACTTATAGAGACCATTTATTATGGACTAGTTCAATCAAAAATACAATATGGAATAATATGTTGGGGTGGTACTTACAAAAATTATATACAACCTTTGTAAGTTACTCAAAAGCATACTTTAAGGACCATCTGGAAGAAGAAGAGATTTGAACACAGTTTTTCGTTGTTTGTCAGCTCTGGTATTCTCCCTCTTAAACACCTCTATTTTTATAAAGTATTAAACAAATTTTGCTGTAGAAGTGGTTATCTTCTAAGCCACAATACTCCAGCTTACACATTACGGAGTAAAGATATTAATCTTGCTATAATTCCTGTGCACAATACTCATAGATTTCTCAACTTTTATACCTCAGTAGCACCTAGACTATTCAATACATTACCCCCGAAATTACGTAGCATTCGATCAACTCATTTATTCAATACAAAAATTAAAAAATGGCTTTTTAACTTCGATTTTGATACAGTTTTTAACATTATCAAAATATTGGTTTGAACTTAAAGTAATATGAATCATTTCATCCACTTACAAAAAAAAAAAAATTAAAAAAAAATTAAGATGTTATTTTTTCGACATCCTACCCCACAACACTTGTTGATTAAATAACTATTTAGTATTATTGAATTAAATATTTCTTTGGTACTTTCGACACTTGTCGTTAGACAACAGATCGTGCCTTTACTTTTTCTTACTTATTTTCAAGTGAAAAACACTTAAAAAATGTTTATATTGTAAATATTATTATGTATTGTTAAATTTTTAGTTGTTTTAAATTATTATATTTTTTATTTTATATATTTAACTGTAAAAGAAGAAGAAAAATAAATTAAATTGGATTGAAAAAAAAAAAAAAATAGTTTCATTTCAAAATCTATTTTGGTTAACGAGATTTCTAGTCGTTAACCAATTTTTACCAATTTTAGTAGCATTTCTTAAAAGTTTATATTTTTTTACAAACAAATACAAATTGGATGAATGAAATTAATTTGAAGCCAATGTTTACCATTATTCACGAGATATCGAGAACCGAACATCAATTTTTACCAATTTTGCGTATTATTTTTTGTAGATTTTAATTTTTTATGAAATAACTGACTGTTAGATTTTTCTAAAAAAATTACTGAATGTTGAAAACAATATTTTTTATAAAATAAAATTATGTGTCTCAAATTTGTGTTAATATAACTGTCAATTCGATTTTTCTCAAAATTGTATCGAATGTTCAAAACAATATTTCTTATAAGATAAAATTAGTTTGAAGCTAATATTTTTAATTTTCGAAAAGATAATTGAGTCGAAAATCTATTTTTAGGAACTTTTAGTAATGCTTTTTTAGCTTTTTATTTTTTGTTAAAAAACTGTCCATCCGATTTTTCTCAAAATTTTATCGAATTTTGAAAACAATATTTCTTATAAGATAAAATAAAAGCCGTAATCTCAAATTTTTGGAAAGATATTTGATTCGACATTCAATTTTTACTAACTTTGAGCAATGTTTTTTCAGGTTTTTATTTTCTATAAAAAAAAAATGTTAATTAGATTTTTCTAAAAATTTTACCAGATGTTAAAAATGTTATTCTTCGTTGCACAAACATTTTTTTTTAAATAACATCATTTTTTGTTCGTAAAATTTTCGAGATGACAAATATTTTTTTTATGTTTTTTGATTTATAAAAAAACCGTTAGTTGGATTTTTTACAAAAATATGTTTGTTTGGTATCACGTTACAATACATAATATAAAATTTAATTCAAGTCTCTAACGTTATTGGTTCGTGAGATATTTTGGGTTAACCAAAATGTTCACCTTTTTTTTAAACTGCTATGGTAAAAAAACCACCAACGCAATTTTCTTGAGAGTCCTTTCTGCATCTTTCTGCATTATTATCTGCATAACAAAATTAATTTGAAGTCGATGTCTCTTCTGGTTCTTTCTAAAAATCTTTTATTTCGACTCTAGGGAACTTGAAACGTCGAGAAATGTCAAAATTTTCAATTTGACAAATCGGACCCATTACAATAACTTCCTATGGGAAGTTAAAAATTAAGTTTGCATTTGTTTATAAGAGCAAACATTTTAGAAACTTCAAATAAATGTTGTATTATAATACGACGCGACGACGCACGTCTTACGAATTCGAAGAAAAAAAATCAACATAAGGTTCTTTTTTATAAATCAAAGAAACTGAATACAAATATTTATCACCTGGAATATTGTGCTTGAAAAATAACATTTTTGACATCTTGTCATATTTGTAATACAAACAAAGTGACAGTTTTTTTATAAAAATACTACTAAACGACTCGCATATCTTGGCAAAAATTTAAAATAGATATCTCGAAAATAAATCACGGCACATTTTGCATATGAAATACAAACTTTCAAAAAATGCAACTAAAAATTGGGTTTCGACCTAAATATCTCGGGAGCAAAACAAATATTGAAATACATTTTTTTTTTATTATATGCAACATAGGTATTGTTGTTAAGTATTAGTTGATTCTTTAGAAATATCTAATTTACAACTCCTTTTCCAAAAACCTAAACCCTACCAAAACAACTGAAAAACTAAAACAAAAATGGTTCTCGACTTCAAAGTTTTTGTGTGAAATATGAAAACAAAAAAAAAGAGAAAGTGTTAGTGTTAGTGTGCTCTTTTTATACCTTCAATGCATTCAGGCACTAAATAAGCTTTGAAAGTTACCAACTTACTTTTAAATAAAACTTGACAGTTAAAACTTGGAATATGGACAACAAACCATATTTTTCATTTTAAATGTTGTCTAAAATCTAAAAGCCCTTACAGAAGTTTAGTAGTTAATACTTAAAAAATGTATTTATCAATTTTGACAATAAGTTCAAAATACAAGTTGTTTTTTGTATAGAAACTATTGCCCTTATTACGAGAACCGAATCGAACGTTCGACTTAAAGCGAACGTTTGATAAATCCAATTTAGAGCAAAATTAAGATGGGTGAATTTCGACATTCAAATGGGTTAACATCTCTTTTTCCAAGAAAGTTGGCTTTGGAAGTGAATATTGAAATTGTATTCATGAAATAAGTGATTTTAAAAACATTCGATTCGCTTCTCGTAATAAAGGCCTATAAGTCAATAAAAGACTGACTAGTCTAATTTTCGGTAACTATACACTCAAGAATTTTCTCGTCTAGAGACGAAGCTGATGATTTTTCCCTATCAAGGCCTGTTCTTCCTTAGACATCATTTCACCAAACTTTCGTGAAGTAAGTTCGATCTATTTTCTAACACTTATTTTCCTGAAACACGGGTTATTCTTTATGGTTTCTTGCATTTAAAAAACATAATTAAAATACTTATTAAAACTTAAAAGTTTTATATTTCATTTTTACACATTTAAAAAACTGTAACCAAATTGGGTCTTATTTAAATATTTCCCTCTCCCACTGTACTTAAGTCATTTGTTTTCATCTTCATCCTGTATAGATTCTAAAAGATACAACAAATTCATTAATTATTCATTAATTACATTACTTTGTATATAGTTAGTGATTTTCAAATATCTTCTCTTAAATACATAAATCAGAAAGGGGTTGGGTATGATTACTCCAACCAACCAAAACCAACTAAAGAGGCACCATCACGACGACGACGACGACTTGAAGCTTTCTCCTTTAATAAAATGACAATAAAATTGTCGCATGGAAATGTAGGTATAAGCTATAACTTTTCAAAAACTAATCAATTAATTATTATCCTTCAGAAATTAACTGTGATGAGATTTGAAATCAGTATCACAGATAATAAATATTTCCGGGTATCAACAACAATAATAGTAAATTATAGTATGAAGGTCTGTAGGTATGTTTGTTTGTATATTTTTACTATGGATATAAAATAGGAATTGGAATATTATATTTCGGGGAATAATTATTATTATTTCGAGGACTTTTTATTATACAAGTTTACGAGAGAAATCAAGCGAACCCCATGATAAACGGTTTGACGGATTTATTGTGAAAAACTTTTATACCACACCGAGCGGACGACGGAGCTTCAACTTCACAGATTTACTCGCATAGAAATAAAAATTGCCATAAAAATTCAAAAAATATCACAACAATAAAAAAATCCTCATACCGACAGAAAAAAACTTAAAAAAACGAATTCAAAGGAAGAGGGGTTGGTTGCGGTATTATTTGTTGACCACATTATACCCGGCAGAACTGGTGGTCGGGAGTTTAAACTTTATTTTTTATTATGAATGGTATTGGTATAAATATTTTAGTCAAGGATAAATTAATTCTAAGAAAAGAATCCTTCAGACTCAGAGACCGACCGACCTTTAGACCCAAACACACACACACATCTTCACGAATCACGCACTATGTCATGTTATTATTATGCAAGGACACATTTTTATACATGCAAGCATCGCAAGTAAGCAAAATATAATAACAAGGACTTTTTTTAAATTATGTAGGTTTACACATCACAAAAGAGTAACGGTAAATACTTTCAACAGAATTCCTTTGAAAATTCCTTTTGATTCGTATACCTATGTATATGTATATGTATGAGGATGTTGAAGTTCAAAGTAGTCAAAGGACTTAAGAGCACAATATGCATGTTATTTCAATAATATATTATTATCCTCTGAGAGTCACCGCGCCGATAATAAGCTTGCATGTTGCGTATCGTGTGTGTCACGATTATTATACATACATATGTATATGTATGTTTGTACAATAAACTGTATATGAGATTAAAGTAGAGATAAATAATAGTCCTTTAGATTTTCAATGTAACAAAAGGAACAGCGCAAGGGCTTTAACATAGAATTACCTCTTGATGTCCATTAATACGTTAAGAGAGATTAATTTAGTATTATGTTGACAAATAATGCTAAAAAGGATCAAAAATCTACATCTATGTATAGGTATATCAAATATATAAGTAAATTTCCATTATAAGAGCATTTACTAATGTATATACGAGTATATATGAATATCTTGTTTACATTAACACATTATTAGTATTTTAATGAGATTAATGCCTTGTCTATATGTGTTTCCTACTTCAATCAATTAAATCAATACACTCAGGCTATTTAAATTAAGAAGCTTTAATTTAAAATCGGACAAAAAGAAATATTGCTTATATAGTATAGGTATGTAATGTACCTAAGTCAATTTATGAACCTAAAAACTAATTAATGAAAAAGAGGCTGGGATGCGACCCACACTGATAACTTCCCACCCCATCTATCGATTTGTCTTGCTTAAAAGTTTGTCAATATGTATCAATTTTTACCAAATTTGCGTACTATTTTTTGTAGATTTTATTTTTTTATGAAAAAACAGACTGTTATTCTTATAAAAAAAATTACTGAATATCGAAAACAATATTTTCTGTGAAATAAAATAAGTTTGAAGCCAATATTTGTAATTTTTGAAAAGCTATTTGAGTCGAAAGTAAATTTTTAGGTTTTTATTTTTTGTTAAAAAAAAACTGTCAATTCGATTTTTCTCAAAATTTTACTGACTGTTGACAACAACATTTTTTAAAATATAAAAGTAGTGTTAAGCCAATATCTCAAAGTTTTGAAAAGATATTTGAGTCGAATTTCAATTTTTACCAACTTTGAGTAATGTTTTGTTTAGGTTTTTATTTTTTATAAAAAAAACTGTCAATTAGATTTTTCTCAAAATTTTATCAGATGTCAAAAACATTATTCTTCCTTGCAAAAAATTGTTTTGGAGATGAAATCATATTTTAGTCGTAAAATTTTCGAGGTGACAAATCTTTTTTTTCAGTTTTTTTGTTTTATAAAAAAAAACCGTTTATTGGATTTTTTTCCAAAAATATATTTCTTTGGTATCACGTTACAATATATAATATAAAATTTAATTCAAGTCTCTAGCGTCATTGGTTCATGAGATATTTAGGTTTAACCAAAATTTTCACCTTTTTTTTAAACTGCTTTGGTAAAAAAACCACCCACGCAATTCTCTTGAGAGCCCTTTCTGCATTTGAATGCCTTACTGTCTGTATAACAAAATTTATTTGAAGTCGATATTTGTTCTGGTTCTTGAGCTATGGAAGACAAAAAAAACGTCGCGAACGCACAGACGTACGGACATCTTTCTAAAAATCTTTTATATCGACTCTAGGGACCTTGTAACGTCGAGAAATGTCAAAATTTTCAATTTGACAAATCGGACCCATTACAATAACTTCCTATGGGAAGTTAATAAATACATAAATAGTATACATTTATCTTGTTTCCATAATTCTGAATGGTTTAAGGTACTATTCTTTTTTTTTGACGAAATTGTAAAATGTGATTTTAAAAACTCTGCAAATTATTTCAGAAAAGTTTTCAAAACATACATTTTTATAAAAATAACTACACGTGTGAAAAAATAAGTCTCCTGTTAAAAAAAAAATGTAAAATTTTGTAAGAATGTTTTACAAATGTCTCGATTCTCGTGCCGTGAAATAAAGCCAAGTGAAATAAGACCACTTTAACAAAGTGAAATAAGGTCAAATTATTTTGAGAAATAAGACCAACTTATTTTTAGGGTGAGTAAAAAAATTGAGGCTACACCTTGTTTAAGTGTAATAAGCTTAACTGCTGAAAATTGTCACGATTGCACTTTATTTCATTTCGAGGCACCTTTGAATCATAATATTTGAAAATATATAGCTATGGGCAACATTATTGGAATAAAACTAATATTTTAACTTCCCATAGGAAGTTAGTGTAATTTTTCCGATTTGTCGAATTGGAAAATACTGAAATTTAAGGCCGCGAGAATCTGAATCAAAGGTTTTTAGAGGGATGTCTATGTTTTTTATGTATGTACGTTTGTAGATCCGTTAGTTTGGGATACCTTTCTTCCTTGACAATATCTCAAGAACCAAAAGAGATATCGACTTCAAATAAATTTTATTTTTTAAATCATAACATCAAAAGATGAAGAAAGTACTTTCAAGTAAGTAGTATAGCAATTTAAAAATAAACTCAAAATTCTGATTGATCCCAACTATCACTCGAACCAATAACACTAGTGATTAAAATTATAAAATTTAAATTATACAATGTGAGGTTATACAAAATTTGTAAAAATTCGAAAACAATTCAAGAAATGTTTTGTTTTTATAAATCAAAATCAATAAAATAAAACTGGATGAAAATATTCGTCCCGTCGGAGTTTTTTTCGAAAAAGAAATGAAACTACCTCCAAATTAATTGTAAGCATCAAAAACTAATGTTTTTGACATCTGGTAAAATTTTCAGCATAATCTAGGTGAAAGATTTAGAAAAAAACAACATGAAAATTGATTTTCGACTTATATATCTTTGTCAAACAATTAAAAATGTTGGATTCAAATTAGTTTAGTAATTATCTTATTAGAAAACATTGTTTTTAAAATTTGGTTAAATTTTCCGATTGACAATTTTCTTTTTAAAAAATGTAGGTACACAAAATTAGTAAAAATGAACTTTTGAATAGAATATTTTGAAATGAATATTTATATTAACTTCAAACTATTTTCATTCAATAGAAATTGTTGTTTATATAAAAAAAATCAAATCGACATTTTTAACTTCCCATAGGAAGTTATTGTAATGGGTCCGATTTGTCAAATTGAAAATTTTGACATTTCTCGACGTTTCAAGGTCCCTAGAGTCGAAATAAAAGATTTTTAGAAAGATGTCTGTGCGTGCGTGTGTACGTACGTTCGTACGTCCGTACGTCTGTGCGTTCGCGACGTTTTTTTCGTCTTCCATAGCTCAAGAACCAGAAGAGATATCGACTTCAAATAAATTTTGTTATACAAATAATAAGGCAGAAAGATGCAGAAAGGGCTCTCACGAAAATTGCGTGGGTGTTTTTTTTACCATAGCAGTTTAAAAAAAAGGTGAACATTTTGGTTAACCCTCAATATTTCATGAACCAATAACGCGAGAGACTTGAATTAAATTTTATATTATATATTGTAACGTGATACAAAACAAGTATATTTTTGGAAAAAGATCCAATTCACGGTTTTTTTTATAAATCAAAAAAAACTCAAAAAAAAAATTTGTCACCTCGAAAATTTTACGACCAAAATATGATTTCATCTCCAAAACAATTTTGTGCAACGAAGAATAATGTGTTTGACATCTGATAAAATTTTGAGAAAAATCTAATTGACAGTTTGTTTTATAAAAAATAAAAACCTAAAAAAAACATTACTCAAAGTTGGTAAAAATTGCTTTTCGACTCAAATATCTTTTCAAAAACTTGAGATTAAGGCTTCAAACTTATTTTATCTTATAAGAAATATTGTTTTCAACATTCAGTAAAATTTTGAAAAAAAAACGAATTGACAGTTTTTTTTACAAAAAATAAAAACCTAAAAAATAAAAAATTATAAAAGTTGGTAACAATTGATTTTCGACTCAAATATGTTTTCAAAACTTTGAGATATTGGCTTTTAAGTACTTTTGTCTTATACGAATTATTGTTTTCAACATTCAGTAAAATTAAAAAAAAAATCGAATACAAAAAATTAAAAACCGAAAACAAAATTTAACAAAAGTTGGTAAAAATTGATCTTCGACGTAAATATCTTTTCAAAAATTTGAGACATTGGCTTCAAACTTTCTTTGTTTTCAACACTCGATAAAATTTTGAGAAAAATCGAAACCTAAAAAATAAAAACCTAAAAAAAAACAATAATAAAACTTGGCAGGTAAAAATTTACTTTCGACTCAAATTTATTTTATTTCACAGAAAATATTGTTTTCAATATTCAGTAATTTTTTATAAAAATCCAACAGTCCGTTTTTTCATAAAAAAAAATAAAATCTACAAAAAATAGTACGCAAATTTGGTAAAAATTGATACAAAAACAAATTATTATTATTGAAATCGGTTGATTAGTTCTTGAGAAAACGTAAAAACAAAATAACGTGTCTAAGTCTATGTATCTTTGTGGAGCAATACAAAAATATTTCTTTCTATTGAAAGAAGTTAAATTAAGAAAAAAAAAGTTTTAAGAAAATTTAAAAAAATCTGTCGGTTTGTTTATGAGAAAGTTCGAATTTTTGTCTTAAATAAAAATTTTAAAAACTTGAAGTCAATCGACCTAGGATGTAGGGACCAGAACAGACAGACCCACTTTTTCGACTTCTCTACCATCGTAATGTCATGTTTGATTAAAATCTCGAGTTCGAAATTTGTCAATATAATCGTTCAACGGTTTTAGTAGTATGTAGACTATCAGGCCTAAGTCTGTAAGATTATACATAAGCTTTAACAAAGCTTCACAAAAAATAGTCTAGAGGTGTTCAATCGCACAATATTGACCGGCCCCAAACTTGAAATATACTGTTCAACGAACTGGCCTCAACGATTTGTGGATAAATTATAAACCGAACAAAAGATATTTGACAGTGACACAGAACACTAAACGTGCGTGAGCTGTTAAAATCCCAGTTGTCTTAAAAATATAACAGCAAAATGATCAAAATATATTTTAAAACCTTATAATATACCTGCGAAACATTCAAAAATTTAAATGCCATTTAATTTATCAAAAAAACATGTATTTTATTAAATTTTTTTACGAAAATTGGCAGAGTGGTTTTTTAAAACCAAATTTTCTGTAAATGCAATTTCTAGGAATGTTTTCCATTGATTAATTTAGATCATTTTAATATCAAAATTTAGTAAGATTGGGAATCAACTTCCATAAAATAACCGTAATCCTAGCAAAACAGTGCCTTGAAAGACTCGAAATCAAGGCTGATGTTTTTACTTATACATATTTCACATATATTTTTGTAATATTTCAGACACAAACATTGAAGATTATTTTTCTCATTTTCAAACCCTTTGACCCAGTATTCATATAAAGCAAGACATTTTTATATTTACTTTTCATATGCATATTATGTAATTTTAAAAGCTGTAATAGTATTTACATAATCTGGCCCGCAATTATTACGAAAAACTTGTATTCTATATATTGTAAACTATGGAATCACAATGGTACACTATGGCGTATACGTACTTTTTTTTAATTGAATTTAATTAAAAAATTAACAACAATACTTCGTAAGATGATTTATTTATAGTATCATTTTAATTTAGAAGATAATATGTATTCAATCATTTAATGCTCAGAAAATGTACATACAATTCATAGAAGCCTGATTGACTTTTACATGAGTAATGTGGTTGAGAAATTTAAATCAACAGGCTTTGATTTTCAATCACAAACTACTCCATCACTAAATTTGCTGTATTTTGTTAAATGAATAAATTACTTTCCCATGTTGCTAACTTTTCAATATATCTGCAATTTTCATTAAACATTTGATATATTTCACAAGTCTTATGTATACATAGGTTCGATTTTAAATACTTTTACCCAACATTTTGATTCATTGGATGCTTTGAATGATTATGCACATTTTGTGGGAATTGATGTGGTTTTTGTTGATGTTATGTCTTTCTTCTGGATTTGAGTAACAATTTAAAAGAGAAGAAACTTTTAGGAAAATAATATTAAACCATCTAAATATTCTACCTAAAGAGTATGGAATTTAAAATTTCTTCAGGTGTAGGCAGATATCAGAGCCTTAAGTTGATTATTTGCAAAAGAATTTCTTTTATGATAATTTTGTTTTTGATAATCATTGATTTTGTAAGAATTTCAAAATTTTCTAGTAAAAGGTCAGTATATTGTATTGTGCATATATGTAGTATAAACCAACCCAATCTACGATAAAGAAACAACAACAACTCGTGGCAATCACATCAATAATCAAAATTGTTAACTATCCTTAAAAGCCCCCAATTGATGGACATTTTTAGCAAATTAGACCTGACGGCTTTTGCCTGCATCAAAATGTATCGTTTTTTTTTTTTTTTTTTTTTCATTGCAAAATTTATCAGAGGCCATTCTTCGTTCAAAAAAATAAGTAAAAGTATATCCTTTTTTGCAGTATTTTATCTTTATAAATACACATCACATATAAAAGAAATATATTCCCATAAATATAGTCCTTCATGCACCATATCGTATATATTGTACGTCATACTCACGACAGGACACGACACACATCCTCTGTATGACATATACACAACACATTGCCTGAATCATTCCACACACAACACAAACACGATGACAAACCAAACACTCCGAAGGCGACACAATAAAGAACATCACATCCACTTTCGGTCTCGAGTCAGCTTCAGCTTCAGCCTCATCGTCATAGTCAGCCTCATCTTTAGCGCCATCAGAGAAAACTGAGTTTCACTTCACTCGCTTGGTTGCTTATTTGTAGCTAAGGACGAAAGACGACCGACCGACGAGCTATAAGTAAACAATATACACATACGACACACCCAACCAACTCATATCCCAGACGGTGCTTCGTTTAAATCCAAAAATAGGAATTGAAAGGACATTTTCACAGAGAGATGAAAACATCAACTATGATTATAAATGAAGAAAAAGGACATCAGCGAGCGAACAGCGAACGTCACATTGCATGTCAAAGTCCAGCAAGGATCAGATGAGCCTCTACATCTGCATCTGTACAAGGATTTGGTGTTTCCAGTCTCGCTTTCGCGCAGCGTCTATATATGTATGTAGTCGTATGTCCCTTTTACCTATATTTTTATAGTTGCAGTAAGGTACCTACTTCAATCAAAAGTTGCACGTTGATTAAACAGTCAACATGCGGTCCTGGGTGTGCTGCACACAGGAATACTGCGTTTAGGTGGTACAATAACTGCAGTGTCCTTTCGTTCCATTTTTATTTTTTAGTCCTGCACATTGCCAAAGAGGACAGAAGACACATAGTATTTTTGATGAAACCCTACGAGCAGCATGTGCATGGTTTTATGTGTTGTGTATGTTGCAACATGGAAATGGAAAGGCTACAAATTTTCATCAAAAACATCTCTCAAGCCTCATAACTGTACACAACATGTCGGATAGAGTGTGCTATTGGCTAGAAACCCACATCTCATGTATAGTATCCTTCCGAACACCAACAACTATACATTCGACTATGTACATATGTAGGTACAACAGTATCGCAAAGACGGCCAAGCCAAGCCAAGCCAAACCATGGGCAATAAGGATCTCTACCTATTATTATCTTGTTTGGTCCTTATTGTGCATAAAGACCAAAACTGCACTTGATACTTGACACTGTCGTAAAAGTGCATGGATATGGCGATGGCGATGTATTGCAGCTTCTCGATGTGGCATAGGATGTGGACAAGTTGTGTGTTCTTTGATTATGAATATATCAGGTTAAATCAAAGCAAAGGGTCTTTCTTTTTGATATAGAAGGACGAAAATAGATACAAAAAAAACTCAGATCCTTTTGAAATAAAAAGAGGCTAAAAATAATGAACTTTGTTAATTAATTCCGTACTATTGTTGTTGTTTCTGTTGGTGTAAACCTAATTGAGTTAGATTTATGACGAACCCAAGAAAATTCTATATATTTACCACATCCAATTTTAAAGGACTCAATTTATAATTAAAGGATATTTCCATCTCAGAAGAGGAATGAGTACAGTGAATTTAAATTATACGAATAATATTCCTTGAAAGTAAGAGAACTCGTTATCGAAATTTTTTAAGACCTTGTACTTTTTTGAGTCTTAAATTTTCTTTTAAAATTCAAGTAGGACATATTTATGAATGCGCATAACCGAAGCTAGTATAACCATGACTTTGAAGTTTGTAATCCTATTCAAAGCCACATTACTCCAGTTCTGTATCTATGTACGAGTATATTTAGACTTTCATTTATTTAGGGGCAGATGACCTAGAGCAATGTTAAATTAGAGTGAAAAGTAGCAAAATGAGGTTAAATGAATTTTATGCTTTGGGGTTTTACATTCAGTGTGATGGGATGTTGGGTGCTGCTGGAAGCTCTAGCTGGTATTGTTGGTACTTTGTGGTTGATGCGGTAGTGCGAAGGATTTATATGGTCGAAGGAGACTTCTTTTTTTTTGTTTTTACCTACTTTAAGTAAGTGCTTCCTAGATTAATAAATTTCAAAAGTACCTTTCGTCATAATTTTTGCTTCATTTTTATTTATTGTTGTTGTTTTTTTTTTTGTTTCGTACTTGAAGCTTTAAAATGTGGCTTTTATAAAGGTTATTGTGGTTAAATTATTAAATGAGAACAAAAATTGTAAATTATAGTAATGCTTCTATGAACAAAATTTTAGTTTCTTTATAGGTATAAGAATTTTAATTTTATATTTTATTTTATGGATGAAATTTTGATGATGTTTTTATTTTTAATTAAAGCAACATTTTTATTAGTTACTACCCATGACGACGACGACGATGATGATGATGATGATGTTGAGAATTACTGCACAGAGGCCGAGATTTATGTTCTTTGAAAATATTAAAAAGGAGCTTTAAGATTTAATCATCGTTCATCACTTATTTTCAAGCTTGCCTACATATCTTTTGATTACTATATGTATTTTTTTTAGGGTCACAGTACATAATTAGTAAGTGAGAGCAAATTAATAAGTTTTGTTTTATCAAGTCTTACTTTTTACGAGTTTTAGAAACCTTTTGGATTCAAAAAACATATCTTTTTAAACATTAATCCTTCTTTTAAGTCTTAATTAGTGTTGGGAAATATGATTACAAAAACATTCAATTACAATTACTTTTAATTGGAATCTTCAAACACTTTCAATTACTTTAAAATTTAATTAAAACTTCTTAATTACTAATTACATATAATTAAAAGTCATTAATTATTTGCAATTTAATTACAAGAATGTAATTGAAAACAAAAGTAATGCTCAAAATCCAGCAGTGATACTTTATTTTTTCATTAGCCATTACACAGAAATGTAAATAAATGTTAAATCAATTACATTACATTTTACATTTTATTAGAAAATAATTTCCTGAAATGATATATAATTTCTTTTATGTGTATTGCTTTGAATTTGTAAATAAATAAAAGATTCAATTACCTTGACTATAATTTTTAAATTTGTTTAACTTAAGAACTTGAACAAAACAATCACTATTTTCGATTACATGTAATTAATAAGTGCATTTTTTCAATTACAATTATAATGTATCGTGTTTTTAACTTCCCATAGGAAGTTATTGTAATCGATCGCGTCCCACACTGATAACTTCCCATCCCTTCTGTCGATTTGTCTTGCTTAAAAGTTTGTCTATATGTATCAATTTTTACAAAATTTGCGTACTATTTTTTGTAGATTTTATTTTTCTATGAAAAAACGGACTGTTGGATTTTTATAAAAAAAACTACTGAATATCGAAAACAATATTTTCTGGAAATAAAAAAGTTTGAAGACAATATTTTAAATTTTTGAAAAGCTTTTTGAATCGAAAGTAAATTTTTAGTATTGTTTTTTTGTTAGGTTTTTATTTTTTGTAAAAAAAAATGTCAATTCGATTTTTCTCAAAATTTTTCAAAATATTTCTTATAAGTCAAAATTAGTTAGAGGCCATTATTTCAAATTTTTGAAAAGATATTTGAGTCGAAAATCAATTTTTACCAACTTTTGTTAAATTTTGTTTAGGTTTTTAATTTTTTGTACAAACACTGTCAATTCGATTTTTTTTTAAATTGGACTGAATGTTGAAAACAATATTTTTTTAAAGGTTAAAGTAGTTTAAAGCCTATATCTCAAAGTTTTGAAAAGATATTTGAGTCGAAAATCAATTTGTACCACCTTTTATTAATTTTTTTTAGGTTTTTATTTTTTGTAAAAAAACTGTCAATTCGATTTTTCTCAACATTTTTCAGAATGTTGAAAACAATATTTTTTATAAGATAAAATAAGTTTACTCTCAAGTTTTTGAAAAGATATTTGAGTCGAAATTCAATTTTTACAAACTTTGAGTAATGTTTTTTTAAGTATTTATTTTTTATAAAAAAAACTGTCAATTAGATTTTTTTCAAAATTTTATCAGATGTCAAAAACATTATTCTTCGTAGCACAAAATTGTTTTGGAGATGAAATCATATTTTGGTCGTAAAATTTTCGAGTGGACAAATTTTTTTTTTCAGTTTTTGTGATTTATAAAAAAACCGTTAATTGGATTTTTTTCCAAAAATATACTTGTTTTGTATTACGTTACAATTTATAATATAAAATTTAATTCAAGTCTCTAGCGTCATTGGTTCATGAGATATTTAGGGTTAACCATAATGTTCACCTTTTTTTTAAACTACTATGGTAAAAAAAACCACCCACACAATTTTCTTGGGAGTCCTTTCTGCATCTTTCTGCCTTATTATCATATAATAAAATTTATTTGAAGTCGATATCTCTTCTTGTTCATGAGCTATGGACATTTATTGGAATAAGGTAATTTCAAAAAGGGAAAGTACTCTGTAAGACGTCAAAAATGAACCGATTCTCTGTGAAAATTTTACTGGTGAAACTTTGTAATCATGTGCAGTGTCAAAAAATACAGTTTTAGAAAAACGCAATGAACATTCGAAAACTATGAACTTAAAATATCGATGAACTATAAAATTTATTTCAGATGCGGCTCCAAAACACAATGCAATGATAAATATACTCGAGCAAAACCTTATCGATTAGATAGGCAATAACCAGCTTTGAATGTTCCGGAAATCCACTTCGAGTGCTTTCTATGCGAATGGCTATATCGAAGCTCAATTTGAGAAGGAAAAATCAAATTTATAAAAATTTGTTTACTTTAAAAATCATCTAATTGATTATTCAAGAGTGATCCAGTTTTTAAGTGTAGTGATAGGAAAATTCCTAAAACGCTTAGAAAAAAAAAAACAAAAAACCTATATTTTTAATCTTTTCTGTTTGAATATGTTCAAAAACTCCTATCAAGAAGGATTTCTAACTATTTTCTATAGCATTGGAAGTAAACCACTTGAAATATGGCGTCATCAAGTAAGTATTTTCAAAAAAAAAAAATGTCTTCATTTTGAAAAATCACAATTTAATATGTACAAAAATCTCAAAAAAAAAACTAAGGTTAAAAATGGTCACTTGAAGAGAATAGTCGATGAAGATATCAAATCAATGGCCTTAGAAATTATGGGTACAAATGTTTCAACAACATTTATAGCAGCTCCAAAAGATCCCAAAATGTCACTTGGAATAAAACTACCATTTCTTGTATTGTTATTGAAAAATATGAGAAAACTTTTTACATTTGAAGTTCAAGTAAGTAATCTTTTGTTCAATAATTCTTAAGACCTTTGTCTTAAACTTGAATCAATACTTTTGAAATATTCCATTCACAGATATTAGATGATCAAAAATTCCTACGTCGATTTCGAATGTCCAATTATGAAAGTAAAACTCGTGTCAAGACATTTTGCATGTCAATGCCAATGGGTCTATCACCGGGATGGAATCAAATTCATTTGAATTTGGCTGATTTTACAAGACGAGCTTATGGCACAAATTACATCGAAACAGTACGTGTTCAAATTCATGCTAACATAAGAATTCGTCGAATTTATTTTACCGATAAGTTGCATCCTGAAGAAGAACTTCCCAATGAATATAAGATAATGATGATAAAAGATAAGAAGCCTGATCCGAAGAAGGCTCCACCCCCAAAGGCTAGACCTCCAACACCAGAGTTGAACTCCGTTCCAGTCATTCCAGTTGAAAATTCTGTAATAGTTGAGGCGATAAAATAATAAAATTCAATTAACCTAGAAATTTGGTATTCCAGACATTTTGTTCAATGTATTTCTTCGCTATTTCGAGGGTTGGGGTCAAAATTCTGCCGGGGTCAAAATTCTTTTGTCAAAATTCTGCTTTCAAAATTCTGCTTTTCAAAATTCTGCTTTCAAAATTCTGCTTTTCAGAATTCTGTTTTTCAAAATTCTGCTTTTCAAAATTCTGTTTTTGAAAATTCTGTTTTACAAAATTCTGGAAATAATAAAAATAAGGTTTGGAAAATGTTAATAAGCGCGCGCTTTTTAACATTTTCCAAACCTTATTTTTATTATATCCAGAATTATGTAAAATTATCCTCTCGCTTGCATAAGCGAGATGTTTAGACGCAATTAATTTTTGCTCTCTTAACTTAGTCAGGGTCTTAGACAATGGTTAGTGTCTTTTCTTATCCCTTCGTGATAGTGTGTTATTCTTATTAAAAAGCAAAAATGAACGTTTAACTTGTTAAATCTATTATTGTTTATAATTATTAAAAGACGAAATTTTGATTTTTTTTTTGTTAAAAAATATCCGTTAATAAATATACTATTAAAAAAAAGCAGAATTAGCAGAATTTTTTTTAATATAAATTTCCAGAATTTTGAAAAGCAGAGTTTTGAAAAGCAGAATTTTGAAAAGCAGAATTTTGTTAACCAGACAAAAAAAAGCAGAATTTTGAAAAGCAGAATTTTCGTTAAAAAAGCAGAATTCTGAAAAGCAGAATTTTGAAGCCAGAATTTTCACCCGATCCCCTATTTCGAGCTAGTAAGGCTTTATGGAATGTAAAATTACTGACACAATGAAGTCATTAACAGTAAGCTTAGGTTAATAATTTATCATATCGTGTCCGCATAAAAGAGACATTAAGAATGTTAATGACTCATTTTTACGAGCTCCCATATGCTACCCAATTCATTTCTGTACAAATTCCACGATGTAAGGTTAGGCATATGTTTATCACTTTTATAATAAAACCTATCTATTTGTGTTTATATTCAAACCGAAAAAAAAAACAACATGAATCTCGATAAAAATATATCCAGGTGCGTTCAAAATTTCATTACATTTTATACACGCATTCCCCTGAAGACACAACCAATAATTTCGAACGAAAACGATTGCCATCATTTTCAATATTGAACCTTTAAAAAACGAAGGAGCAGGAATATCAAATTCTTATATGAAAAAGAAGAAAAATAATCTCAGATAAATGGTGTCCCGTATTAAATACATTTAAATAAATTGGCTCTGGGTGGCCTTTTCTGCTCCTTAAGCTTATATACCCTTAGCCCCATCAGCTACTTATATGGATAACATCTTTTTTTTTGTATATTTTCAACGACTTGCGTTTTGCTGCCTTTAGGGAATTTTAGAAGAAAAAAAAAGACTTCGTCTGGTATTTGAAGAAATGGCGAGGGAGTGGAGATATCTGAAAATACAAATAACAATCAAAATCAATATAAAACTTATACTTATTTTTATGTATTTGAAATTCTTTTGTGCAAAAATACCACCCGCCATATCCACCGTACTTAG
Source organism: Eupeodes luniger (assembly GCA_951509635.1). Lineage (NCBI taxonomy): Eukaryota > Metazoa > Arthropoda > Insecta > Diptera > Syrphidae > Eupeodes > Eupeodes luniger. The sequence goes on from OX608075.1 coordinate 37,464,379, forward strand.
GCTGAATCGATAGCTTTGGTTTGGTAGTTGAGTTGCCCTTTCTAAAACTAAACTACTAAGGGTTTATTAGCATATCTAAACATATATTTAAGATGACGACAGGAAGTTTAAGCTTGTTGAAAAAAAGGTCAAGATATGTTTATGTTTGTGAGTAGGTATGACCCAGATTTCTTTCAAAAACAGAGCTTTATACGATTTTGTCGAGTTGACATTTTTGTTATATGTGCATAGAAATGAGGAAATAATTTCGGGGTCAGCAACCAAAAGTTTAAAAAATGGAAAAATATTGAAAGAAATTTATTTAAGGGATTCAACTTTTTATTTTAGAGGATTTTAAAGATGGACGAGGTATTGAAAGTTTAAAATTGAAAATTTTATTTTATTGTATGTAACATATATGGAGCTCCTGTGAAGAAAATTTGTCTCTATATTTTTACACCGTTTAAACGTAGAAGTTCAAATGCTTTTCTAGATTTATTTTAAGCTTGAATTTAGCCTTTAGAAGTGAACGTAAAAATCATCAAGTAACTTATTTCTCGTTATCAATGAATTGCATAGAAATTTCGAAATTTATCCATTTCATGTTTTCTTAAAATCATTTTAAGCTCAATTTCCTGAAATATGTTTTTTAATTTATTTAGAATCCGAAGAAGAATTTTTTAATTAGAAAAAGAAAAAAAAAAAGGATCAAAGATGTTTTTCTGATAAGAAATTAATTCCGAGTTAACTACGGTTTAATTTTTTGGAAGATTAACTTTACTCTGTTTAAATAGAAGTAAGCTCAGCATTGAAAAATTGGTGCCGTTTTCGTTGACTTTTGTGGATATGTTAGATCGGTTTAAGTATGGGATTGTTTTAGAAACTAATTTTCCGCTGTTTGTCAATAAATGACTCCAGAAGAAGTTTTGACATATCAAATATTGGAAATATTGTTGGAAAAATTCTTTTTGTCAAATTTGTGATTTTGTTTCGGTATATAAACAAACTTTTCGTAGTGCAGGTAAATATTTTTGATTTTGAGTCAGAAAATCATCATTTTGAATTTCTTTTTTTATCACAAATCAACCTTACCTCAAGCATTTCATGAGCTCTTAAGAGTTTGCAAAAATGCTGCATTACAGTAACTCAAAGAAAATAAAGTGCGCTACTGGGTCACACGCACCTGCTCCTTCGTCTAAATATTCTAATTACAAGCAGTCCTTATATTTTAATACTTAAAACTTTACCTTTAAAATAAGATTGTCTTCAAAAATTTAGTCAATCAAAAAATATTTGATTTATTACATTTATTTTCGAAAATCGTTACAGGTTTTTTTTTATTAACTTCCCATAGGAAGTTATTGTAATCGGTCCGATTTTTCGAATTGAAAATTTTGACATTTCTCGACGTTTCAACGCCCCTAAAGTCAAATAGTCGTCCATAGCTCAAGAACCGGCAGAAAGATGCCGAAAGGACTCTCAAAAAAATTGCGTGGATGGTTTTTTTACCAAAGCAATTTAAAAAAAGGTGAACATTTTGGTAAACCCAAAATATCTCACGAACCAGTAACACGAAAAATTCCAACTAACGTTTTTTTTTATAATAATCAAAAATACTGAAAAAAAATATTTGTCACCTCGAATATTTTACTAACAAAAAATGATTTTATTTCCAAAATAATTGTGTGCACTAAAAACTGATGTTTTTGACATCTGGTTAAATTTTGAGAAAAATCAAATTGACAGTTTTTTGTATCTACGCTAATATTATAAAGAAGAAAGATTTGTATTTTTGTATGTAACGAATAAACTTAAAAAGTACTGGACCGATTTTAATAATTCTTTTTTCATTAGAAAGCTACATTATCACTGAGTAACATAAGCTATATTTAGTTCTAGATTACTATAAAAATCTTTAGAAAATCCTATTAAAACCAACCGAAGGTGTAAAAAAATTAGCCATAAAATGTCTTTCATCGCATACGCTGCGAAGAGTATTAATGATAGGACAAAATTTAGTGATTCATGGTCGTTTTAAATAATGGGTGATTTTTTTGAGGTTAGGATTTTCATGCATTAGTATTTGACAGATCACGTGGGATTTCAGACATGGTGTCAAAAAGAAAGATGCTCAGTATGCTTTGACATTTCATCATGAATAGACTTACTAACGAGCAACGCTTGCAAATCATTGAATTTTATTACCAAAATCAGTGTTCGGTTCGAAATGTGTTTCGCGCTTTTTTATCAACAAATTTTGTTCAGCGATGAGGCTCATTTCTAATTGAATGGCTACGTAAATAAGCAAAATTGCCGCATTTGGAGTGAAGAGCAACCAGAAGCCGTTCAAGAACTGCCCATGCATCCCGAAAAATGCACTGTTTGGTGTGGTTTGTACGCTGGTGGAATCATTGGACCGTATTTTTTCAAAGATGCTGTTGGACGCAACGTTACGGTGAATGGCGATCGCTATCGTTCAATGCTAACAAACTTTTTGTTGCCAAAAATGGAAGAACTGAACTTGGTTGACATGTGGTTTCAACAAGATGGCGCTACATGCCACACAGCTCGCGATTCTATGGCCATTTTGAGGGAAAACTTCGGAGAACAATTCATCTCAAGGAATGGACCGGTAAGTTGGCCACCAAGATCATGCGATTTGACGCCTTTAGACTATTTTTTGTGGGGCTACGTCAAGTCTAAAGTCTACACAAATAAGCCAGCAACTATTCCAGCTTTGGAAGACAACATTTCCGAAGAAATTCGGGCTATTCCGGCCGAAATGCTCGAAAAAGTTACCCAAAATTGGACTTTCCGAATGGACCCCCTAAGACGCAGCCGCGGTCAACATTTAAATGAAATTATCTTCAAAAAGCATATGTCATGGACCAATCTAACGTTTCAAATAAAGAATCGATGAGATTTTGCAAATTTTATGCGTTTTTTTTTAAAAAAAGTTCTCAAGCTCTTAAAAAATCACCCGATATATTCACGTGACGTGTAAGACATTTTTAGTTATTTTCTTAAATTATTTCTTCTTTATGAAATAAATAAAGTACCGCACTATTATAGCTTAACAACTTCATTGGTTTAAAAACGGCGATAATACAAACAGCCATATTATTTCCGGTTAAAATATTAAAAGCGTTAGTACAAGTACTAGACGTAGTAGTAATCGTTAAGAAGCGCTGCTTGATAAGGAAAAGGATCGCCATTGCTGCTTGTACTAAGCTAAACAAACCAAAAATTAGTTTGGGGGTACTCACATTATGAGCCTAATTCAATGAATTGGAAACAAGATGTCTCTGGTGATGTAATAAAAAATTCTAACAGAAACACATTTTTTTCTTTTTATATTTGTTTTTAAAATCGTGACTTATTAAATTGAAATGCTTATAACTTTTGAACCAAAGCTAGCTTTGTGATGTTTTATACTTTCTTGTAAAGCTTAAAAATCAAGCAAGTTTTTAAAAACGATAACCAGTATTGTGTAGTATGATTTTTTTTTAATAAAACTGTTTTAAAGTTCGATGTAAAAAATCAAGTTTGATAAGAATATGATTTTAACTATCAATATTTTGCAAAAAAGTGCCGAAAATTGAAATTTTTTAAATGCAAAAATATTGAATGTTTATTCAAAATTGTAAAATATTTACTTATAGTAAAAAAAAATTATTTGTGGACAGGGTGATTGGAAAACCGACTAAAAGTAGGTGTTTTTGAAAATTTCGTTAAAACAACCGTTACTCGAAAACCGTTAGGATGCGGTGTAGACAAGCTACCAAATTCTGGGAGGTCATGACTTGACCATTCAGTATATACAGTTTGGACCATTACTTATGGGACACCCTGTATATTTCAAAAACTATAAGTTATAACCTTGTTTAGTCGTACTAGTCGTAATTAGAACAAAACATTTCTTTTATTGTGTTTTGATACATTTTTGTTAAAAAGCGTTTGAGCATAAATTCTTTAGCGTTCCTTTGGGACGAAAAATTGATTTTTTATATTATGCGCGCACTCAAGGAGATATGAATATCCTTATGAATATTAAACACAGAGCGAACAATTAGGAAGGGAGGATAGGATTAGGAAGGAGATAGCGATCCACATTAGTTTTGAATGTCTGCACATTGTAATGAGTGGGAAATATTGAGTCTGGTAAAGCATTGCATTCCACATTCGTGTAGTGCGACTAAAGAAAGAATCTCTCTACTTTACAGTAAGTTCGAAATTGAGCTCAAGGGTAAACTGATGAGCATTCCTAGAAGAACAGATATTAGGGTTGAATTGTTCGAGGGGAGGAATACAACTGGCTATTTCATTAGAGCATTGCTTATGAAAATAGCGATAAAATAATGACAGGCATGAAATTTTACGATGGTGCTCGAGATATACAAAAGTTTCAGTTAGACAACGTTCACCTTTCATTTTTAGAACTCTCTTTTGAATTCTGTCCAATAGACTCAAGTGGATTATAGGAGCACCTGCCTATATATGGGAATTGTACTCGAGTTTCAGCCAGATCAGAAGGGGTAAGAAACTTCTTGCATCGTCGGAGAAAACCTAAGCACTGGCGATTTCAAATATGTGATCACTCCACAAGAGATTGTTGGAGATGCACATACCTAGAACTGAAAGCTGTTCAGTCTCCTCGATGCAAGTACCACTCATGGCATGGGAGGGTAACGCTTTTGTGACAGTAGACAGCATTGAGTTTTCGAAGCATTAAATTCTACACGGTTTTTGATTCCCCATTGGACAATGCTCTCAAGATCAGAATTTAATGAGCTTATCATACGCTGCCGTTGAAGTTCCACATCCGAAGGACAAGGATGAGAATCTAAAAACGAATATGAGAAGCTGAGGGTACTGTCATTAGCGATTCAATTAAGCGGGTTAGAAGTTTCAGACAAAAGATCATTTATAAAAATAAGGAAGAGCGTCGGAGACAAAACGGAGCCCTGGGCATACCAGCGTTTATCTTGTGGATATCAGATTTGAACCCGTCCAATACTACTTAAATTCAACGGTCCTAAAGGGAATTTCTAACCCAACAAAGAAGAGATTAATCAATACCAAAAGCACGCATTTTCGATTAGAGAGCTTGATGCCAAACTCTATCAAATTCCTTTGAAATATCAAGTGCAATAATCTTACTTTCTCCAGAACGATGTACAAATTTGTTCCACTGTTCGGTGAGATAAACCATGAGATCAGCAGTGGACCTATTGCTACGAAAGCCATACTGCCGGTCATTAAGAAGCTTTCGTTCTTCAAGATATTTCTTAAACTGAAAATTAATCAGCGTTTCCATGACCTTGAGAAGGGACGTAAGTGCAATTGGCCGATAGTTAGAAGGGGAAGATGATTCTCCTTTTTTAGGGACAGGCTGAAAAATGCAGTTTTCCATCCACTCGGAAAGAGACCTGTACAATAGGACAGATGGAAAAGCTTACACAGTGGTTTTGTCAGCGTTGAAGAACACCTCTTCAGAACAATATCGGGGATACTACCCAGGCCAGCGGATTTGTGAATGTTAAGATCTTTAAGTACTCTAGCAACTGAATGAGAGCGAAAAAAGATTAGTCCAATACAATCGTTTACGCTTTCGAGTAAAGAAGGAGTCATGTCACTCATTAGCGGTATCGAATTAATAGCAAACTGTGAAGCAAGCAAAATGGCTTTATCAATCGAGCTTACAGAAAGAGTGTCATTGGAAACGAACTTAGGAACTGACGTTTTTTTTTTACAAATGACCAGACATTTTTACTACCTTTGGGACATTGTAGTATAAGTTCTGGTCATTCAAAAATTGAATGCGTCGAATATGACCGCGTTCGAATAAGTTATGATGAATAAGAATAGTAGGCCATAGATGCTTCGCGACGTAATGTCTCGAATGTATTAAAGAAAACAAACTTTTTAACAAGTCTTTCTCAAGATAACCCTTTTTGGCATGTATACAATTGGTTTACGTTAACCAATATATTAAACTACCAATGCTTTTTAAATTATAATATAATTGAACTCCCAAAATATGATATCTTTCTTTTCTCGATTTTGTTTTGATTACTACATAAGCCACTTATAATTTCAAAATTTGAATTACCCTTCTAAAGAAGCTTATATAAACATTATTTTAACGTCCACGAGTCTAACTTTTAAGTTAGCTATTAACTACCATTATCAATGGACTTTTCTCATCACAAGTGTAATTATTTCTATAGTCCCAGTAACAAAAATTAAACATTCTCATCTACAACAAAATTACTTAAATATTTATATTTTGAATAAAAAGATTAAAACGTATATGTACATACCTCTATTTAGGTTACAGTCAGTTCAAACACTCATCCCTGAAAAAAAAATTTAAAAAAACTGTTATTATGTCAGTTTTATAAGTTTGAACATAAATATTGTTAACATAACAATAAACATTTCAATACTGTCAAACAAAATTGTAGTCTTCTTCATCACAATACCCATATACTTCATGACTTACGTTACGACAAGTCACAAGAAAGTCACGAACAAATGTTTTTCAACTTAATCTTTAGAAATTTTGTCTTACTTAAAATTTTATATTATTCAAATATTTTTTGATTTACCATTAACATTATTTTACATTATATTATTTTATATTGAAAATCTGTGTTCTTGGATCATTGAATTTCCAATTTTGTTTTTTTTTTTTTTTTGTCAATGAATGCAAATTATCATCTTTAGTTAGGTACATATATACCTAACCTAACCTCCCTATACCTAACCTATTCCTAACCTAATGTTTATTGAAAGATAGATAGGCAAGAAAGAGAGAGAGAGAGCCTTTTCTTTGTCGGTGACTTCCTTTGCTATCACAATTTGGAGATCAATTTAGGCCCATAAATCACTGCTAAAATTACCATACCAGCAAGATGGCACAAATTACAAGGACGAAAGAAAATGTACAACAGGATATTTGCAAAAGAATGATATTAAAATCGGAAACGATACCATAGACGACAGAGAGAGAGAGAGAAAGTAGTTTGTTTCCGTAAAAATTTAAAATAAAAATCGAAATCCAATCTTGAGGAGATGTTAATAAACACAAAACACAAACACAATTATTGGATACAAGCTTTTGGCCATGGCTATGTAATGTAGGTAGCCAGGCTAGGGAGGTTTGGTTCAGTTCCTTCCCATTGATGTTATAGCTGGGATAGGTATGAGGGTTGGTAGACATTTTACAAAAATTACAAAAATGGAAAGAAGACTTATTAAATTTTCTAAGTTCTATGGTTTCGTTTGGCTTGCCAGTTGTGTAAGGAATTGCTCTGACAAGAAGCAAGAGAGAGTTTTTAAGTTTACATATACATATTTTGAAAGTCCAGGACATTTTAAAATCCCCATTTCTGTTTGAAGATCATAAATGTAAATAACTTTAGAATTAATGAAATATTCCTTATAAATAGGGATTATGTGTATGCAAAGAGAATGTCATTTTTTGAAATAAAAGATGTTACAAGAAACTATGTTCACATGTTGAGTCAATGTAATAGGGTAGAAAGTGCAATTTTCTTAGAAAACAATTTGATGCAACATTGAGAAAATGTGGTACTATAAGGATTCTCATAAAGACAATTTAAACTAAGTTTTACAGTCTGAATAAGTGGCACTTGGATGACCAATATTATATTGTGATTGAAGTGTAGGAAAGGGAAGTCCTTACTACATACCCATAAATGGACCTAAACTCTCCTTTGCTATGCAATTATTTTATCCTTAGAAACTATAGGTATAAGAGTCTCCTTTCAAGAACTCTTTAGTTATACTCGCACATAATACAGAGTTATCCATTTTGCGGTTTCAAAAGTAAACGTAAATAAAACACATATAAAATATATACATATGGCACCTTCTTGTTGAAACCAAATATTCTCCAAGTCGTATTCTTTAATAGCAGGCAAAAAAATTCAGTTATCATATGACCATAACGCTACGAATTGACGGTGACAGTCGTTTTCGAAGAAGTAAGGTCCAATCACACCTCCGGACAAAACAGTGACTTTTTGTGGATGTAATTGCCTCTCTTCATGTACTTGAGGATTCTCAGAACCCCAAATATGACAATTTTGTTTATTAACATACTCACCGAGTGAGAAATGTGCTTCCTCACTGAAGAAAATTTTGTTCGAAAAATCGCGGCCCACCGCTTGTTGTTCAAGAACCAATTCGACGTATCTACGAAGTTGTGAATGGTCAGCTGACTTCAGTTCATGTGTGAGCTGGACTTATGGATGTAGATGTAGATTCAAATGCAAAATACGCCATAATGTGCCGTAAGACAGTTCTAATTCCTGAGAACGATGAGGAATCGACACATTCGGGTCTTCGGCAACACTTTCACTTACAGCAGCAATATTTTCAGTAGTACGAGGCACAGGCCTTACAATATCTGTAACCAATCTAGTCTCTTTAAATTTCTTCACAATTTTGGCAATTGCTTGCGTAGTTGGACGATTATGTAAACCATAATCTCCTCTTAAAGCCCGATATGGGGCTGTGGCAGAATCACCATTTTTGTAGTAGATTTTAACAATTTGTATGCGTTGTGCGATAGTTAAGCAATCCATTTTCGTAAATGTCGGACTTTCAGCTTAAGAAGAATTGGTTTAACAACTTAGTTTGATAGATGTCGAATTCCAGCCCTATAATTTTAAAACTGCAAATAATCAAATAGACTGAAGAAAGTTTGTTTTCATTTTTAAATATGCTTCAGAATTAGTCTCTTGTCTGTTCCTAACATGAGAAATCCAGCTCGAAGGACCAAATGTTGCGATACAAAAGATCCCTGCTGGTTGCTCGATTGCTTTGATTGATTTGGATGAAATAAAAGAATCTTTGTCGGTAGCTTTTTGTCAATTCATTTCTAAGCAGGACTTACGCATTTGAAGAATGAATCAAAAAGAAGGATACAAAAAAAGAAGATGTGGTTTCCAATTTTAGAAAAAAAATCTAATTTGGTATAATGGTCAAAGTTAAAACCTCGTACAAGAATTTATTAAACATATTTTAAATTTGATATTCTGATCTGAAGAATGATTATAATTTAAGATTATGTAAGCTTAAAATATTTAAGAAATAATAAATTGTTCTACAAATATTTATGGAAGGGTCATATTTCTTAAGTGGATAAAGAATAAATAAATATTTAAAAGTTAAAGTGACATCTGTTACAGCCGTTGTCACTCTTAAGAGATTATGTGTAGTAAAACTGTCATTTAAAACATTGAATTTGATTTTTTTTAAATTGTATCAAATGTCAATAACAAAATTTTGTAAAGGGTTCTACAGAGGTTCCTGTAGTACCCGTGGCATGATGTTTAGTGCGTTGGACTATCATGCCAGAGGTCGTGGGTTCGATCTCTGCCTATGCCATCTAAAGTTTATTTTCACGGGTACTGCCTCTTGCGAGGAATTGACAAATTCTCTAAGAGTAATTCTTGTCATGAAAAGTGCTTTCTCAAATTAGCCGTTCGGATTCGGCATAAAACTGTAGGTCACCTCCATCTTTGACAACAGTACTCGCACACAGGAATGGTTGAGAGGTGTAAGTCACTAGGCCTTAGTTCTCAACGGACTGTTGCGCCACTTAATTTATTTAACTATACAGAGGTTCCATTTTGACCAGCAAACTATTTCGGCAGCTGTCAGCTGTTTGGCATTTGACAAATAAAAACTACCCCATTTCCAAAACCTCAATTTTGGGTCTTCGTGAATGAGTTTCTCATTTGGCATAAGTTAAACTGGTGGTTAAATTTGATCGGTTTGGATAAGTGAGTGGTTTTTACATAAAGAATCAGGGTTTAAGACTTTTTAAATTTAATACAAGAACTCAAGCCATTCGATTGTCAAAAACGTATATTCGATGGTATTGAAATACTTTTAAATGATCACCATTCCTAATTCGAAAAATCCAAGAATATTTGGCGAAAAGTATCTTTATCCCTAACGTTTCACTAATTTTAAAAAAGGTTTCTAGCTTTAAACATCACATGTTCTTATAAATACATACGTTGCTATGATACTTTAAAAAGTCATTTCTGATAACTTAAAGGAGACGTCATACCACAAGTTTCTACATCATCAACGTATGTATCTATTTTTGGACTTTTATAACTTTGACATTGCGATTTGTATCATTTTAAAAGACACCCATCACATCAAAGCAATTAGGGTTCTTATTAAAAGCTATCTAAGTACATGTCTTGACATTACTTTCACTTTGCTAAGTCTTTTAATAGAACAAAAAAGAAAAAATATAGATAAGTAGGCAGGTATGTGAAATTTTGTTCATCCAACGTTTTATCTTCTTATTTAACAAACAAAATTAATACCGACTAATCACCTTAATTTTTTAAAGAATTTTAAGACTTCTTAATGTTTCTTTTTTTCTTTAATCTTTATGCTTTTTGTTCCATAAAAAAAAATATCTACAGACCTTTAATTTATAAAAAGGAACGTACCTGTTTATTTTTCTCAATTTCCTTTTTAGAAGAAAAGTTCAAAATACAAATTAAACACCCAAAGTCAATCTTAACAATAGCATCATATTCAAATGAATGAATAAAAATAAGAATTCAAGGTTCACGTTTAGACTAGACCTACCTTCAGCCTATAAGGTATAGATTATATGTATTGTATGTACCTAACCTACACTCAATTAAACCACAACAACAACAAAAAAAACCTGTGTTTTGTATTACAAAGCGATCCCAATAATAATGATTTAAGGTATTCGAAAGACTTGAATAAAATAATATATTATGTAGGCTGGTATACAAGAATTCACTTATAGCTTGTCTTATAAAATTTAAACGTCATTCATGTCACCCTCAGCAACAAAGCTTATTCCATCACTTGTACTTTTTTCTTTTTTGTATCTGGTTTTTGTGCAAAGAAATGCGAACTCATTTTTCTTTATATGGGAATTGAATTGAATCGAATTGAATGAAATAACTTAACAGAGTTGCCAATAAATCAAATTAAGAAAGAGCAATGTAAAATTGAAGGACTTGGAAAATTTTGAAATCTTTAAGAGTGAGTTCACACCACAAATTGAGATCTGATATCTAATTAAATTCAATTTTGTCTGTTTTTCTTCTGTCGAATATTGAAGAAAACAGTTTTTGAACGTACCGAAAATCGAAGGGTTTATGATGTTTATGACCTATTAAAAAAGTAATTTTATTGATTTTTTTTTTACCATAGGACCAAATCCTTCTTTTTTTTGAAAATTCAATCATTTTCAGGGTTTTATTCGAGTAAATTTTAAAGTGATCGCAGTACTTTTGAATTTTTGAATGAATACTTGTTTTTAAATTATTGCTTAAGCATTTAAAAACAAAGCTTATTTCCATCAACTTGATAATTTTTGGCTATGATCTCAATTCGTTTTTCTATCCGATGGATATTTTCAAAAGACAGTCGGTAAGAATCGGTACCTCAATAAAACCACCGGTTTATCAAGACCAATTTATGAAAGTTCGACAAATAATTTGTAATTCTTAATTTATCACTCAGTTTATAGTTTAAAGTAATACTTTTCTATAGCTTTTAGACCATCAGCTCATGAGCTTTGGTTCTCCTTAATATCCTACAATTGTCTTGCACATTTAAGACAGTCTCCATTTAGGAGTTGTTATGACTTTGCAGTCGCTGATTGAGTGTTTTTTAAATAATTCTGTAACCATTTCAATTTGAAGTTCAAGATATCGATCGTTATTTCTGGCATTTATTATTCCACGAAGGACTTAGACTTTGGAGTTTTTGTATGGGTTCAACTCTTGTTGGATACGATAAGTCCAAATGAGTTTCAGTAATTGCTTATATAATATTAGTTTGTTCTGGATAGATAAGGCAGAGTACATTCTGCAGCTTTGTATTCAAAGTCATTTCTAAGGTATTTGGCAGTATTGGAGTAAAGTACTTCCGTACTGTTTTTAGAAATTATAACATTATTTAAGTTTTTGTTTGTAAAACTTGTAAGCGTTGATTTTGTTTCATTTTATTTGATAAACCGTTTTCGCGTCCAACTAACTAACTTCATTGACTGCATTTTGCAATTTTTGTGTAGCCTTTGGAACGGATCTTTTTGGCACCAATATTGCAGTATCATGAAAAAAAGTGGACGTGATAGCGTTGATATTCACTGGAATTTGTCTTGTATATAAAATATAGAAGGTTGGTCCTAGGACACTTCCTTGCGGTACATCGGTTTCTATTTTCCCTAGTTACGTGTAATTTTTGTCGTAAAGAACTCTAAAGATTCTTTTTGTGACAAAAGATTTCAGTGTATCGTATAACTGCCTGGGGAGGTCCCTTTACAGTTTGTACTCAAGTCCCAGGTGCTAAAACTTGTAAAAGTCTTGAGCAAAATCTAAGAATTTAGAATTGTTTTTAAGAGCCTTTTCCACCACCTCCATAGTTTGATGTTATTGCTTAATCCAAACTGATTGTTCAGAACTATTGTTCTTTCCCTTAATTTTTTTGCCAGAATCAGTTTTTCTCAAAACTTTTGCCATATTGGTACAAGTGATATTGTTCCGTAAGATGTTACTTCTATTGGTGACTTATACCTCGTTTGGGTATAACAATGACATTTGCAGTATTCCAATGATGTGGTACATTTCCGAGTGGAGCTTTTTAAAGCCATTTCTTTCAAAACTTGAGCAGCCGTTCAACATACTGCAAGGTATTAGCGAGATCTTCAGCAAAGAGATCAGCTTTTTGTTTCCGGTTTCCGATCCATTTCCCATCATGAAATTTTACTGGCGGATTTTGTGTCTTTAAATGGCTATAATAATACGTCAAAGTTGTTAAGAGTTTATCTTCTCACTCTCATATTTTTTCTTGCCTAGTCTTGGTTTTCTTATTTTCGTAAACTGTTTAATTATTTTTAAATTATGTCCGATGATAATGTTTAAAAACAATGAGATAAAAAGAAACAAATATTTTTCATATAGCTGATTAGCGGCTCAGCCTCATTGTAAAACTTAAATCTGTAAACTTCTAACGTATTTTTATATGTTTTAAAAATTATAAACAATTTATAAAAACAAATTCAAAATAAAAAGTACTTTGTGTTTTGAAACTATACAAACCACAAATATCAACGAGATACTTGGTAAATTTGGCTTTGACAGTTAAAAAAAAAAAATCCAAAAAATTTGGAACATAACGACGTTCAAATGGATGATTGTTCACATAATATTGGTCCTTTACGGTTCATCATACACAAAGTCCAAAGTGGTCAAATCGCAGGTCCGAAAAAGCCAATATTGACATCCCCAAAACGGTTGATAACACGATTTGGAAAGTTGGTGTCTTCACTTTCATAATATTTATGTATGTATGTATGTATGTACATAATGTATATAAAGTTTGAAGAAAAAACTTCCAATAATACCACCACAAAACAATGAAATGTGGATGCATTGGCTTTTCGACAATACCGTCTTATTTTTTCGACTCTAGATGTGGTAATTTATTTTTGTCAATTTGATGAAAATTCGCAACGTCTGAAAAGATAATTTGTTGACCTAAATTTCTGTCTAATTTATTCAAACTGCTCAAAGGCACAAACTGCAAATTGATAAAAAACTGAATGGCCGTGCGTTTTCAACTGTTGAGCCTTATTGAACCTTGTAAGCTCATAATCCGAATTTTTAGGCAGCATTCTCTAAGGGATAGTGCCTAATATACTTGGAAAGACGATGTTTATAAATTTATTTTCGCGGAAAAAGACTGTCAGTGTCAAGTTATAATTTAAAATGAAAACACTAGATAGCCCACCCTGTTCAGTTCATATGAACCCAGTCAAATATTAACAATAAAGAGAGACACATTCAGGGCCACTTGAATCCTTATTTTCTGCTTTTAAAAACCTGTTACATTGAACATTTACAAAAATGTCGTATGATACAAAAACCTGGATAAGGTATCTTAAAAGTTAATAAAGGGTTTTTCAATTGGTGCGGGTAGATTTTGGTGCCCAGTGGCGGCCATTTTTTTAGTGACATCTGTCAAATCTTTTGTTTATTATTCAGTTTTTTTTTTGCCGAGAACATCGTCGCGTTCCGTGAAAGTGAACAGCAGAACCCGAGGCAGTCTATTCCTCGCCGTCCACAAGAACTCAGCTTTTCGCAGACTTCAACTTGGCGAATTTTGGTTCGGAACTTGGGCCTACACACGTACAAGATCCAACTAACCCAGGAGCTCAAAGCTCATGACCATAGACAACGCCATTTGTTCGCTGACTGGGCTTCGAATCGTTTGGAAGAGGACACGAATTTTGGCCGCTAAATCAGCTTTAGTGACGAGGCGCATTTTTGGATGAATGGCTGTGTTAATTGCCGTATATGGGACGACAACAACCTACGAGAGATTAGGTTCACCAGGTGATAATGCATCCTCAAAAAGTTACCGTTTGGTGTGGAATTTGCACCGGTGGTGTAATTGGTCCGTACCAATTTGGAAAATGACGTTAAGGAGGCGGTCACAGTCAACAGCGAGGGCTACATAACGATGATAACTAATTTCTTATGGCCCAAATTAGACCATATGGACCTAGATGACATGTGGTTCCAGCAGGACGGCGCTACGTGCCACACAGCAAACGCCACGATTGACATTTTGCATGAACGATTTAAGGGTAAGGTTATCTCCAGCAGGGGTTATGCAAATTGACCAACAAGGTCATGCGATTTGACCCCGCTAGACTTTTTCTTGTGGGGTTTCTTGAAGTCGCAGGTCTATGCAAATAAACCACAATCGACCGATGCCCTAAAGCCTAGTACATACTTGTGAACCATCTCGTGAACCCATACAAATTTCGGTTTTTGGTTCACCCGTGAACGTGCTCGTGAAGCTGAGTGGAGAACAAAGTGGAGAGTTTTCGTTCACGGGCAATTCACGTGCAAAATGTACGGGAACTGTTGGTGAAGCTTTGACATTTGGTTACAAAAAAAAGGACAGTTTTCAATTTGTACTGAATACTGATACTGATTCCTCATTTAAAGTTTGTGGCTGCTTTGCGTGTGGTTTTAAAAAAAAAGTTAAAATGCATTTATATGAAATAGAATACAAATGTTCACAACGTGTATTCACAAGTGTGTACCAGTGAGCAATTTCAAAAGTTCACTTTCTCCACTGGCGAACGTTCACTTCACGAGGAAGTATGTACTAGGCTTAAAGGTGAACATAACCATCGCTCAAATTGAGCCGGATCTATGCGGAAGAGTCATGGAAAATTGAATGATGTCACATTCCACACTTAATGGCATACATGCGCCTTTCAAATCAAAAAATTAATGTTGTGAATACCTCACACACACCTTGTTTTATTCCATTTCAACATCTACCCGACCTTATTGAAAAACCCTTTAGTTGCTTAAAGGCAACACTTATAAAATAACTCCTTAGCTAGATTTTCCACAAAAGTTGTACAATAAATTTATAAATTTGCAACAATTTAAGCCAATATTTTACAGTTTTTAAGTAAAACAAAAGTCATGCTGTTAGACTATGGCTATCAGGGATTGAACTGTCCACTTCTATGGGACAATATCTTAAATTAAAAACCAAGATTTTCATGTGACTAGTTATATGTATAATCTGAGGTTCTACAGTTAAATTAGTTTTTTACTCGGAAAGTCTTGAATTTGTGAAAAAATAACGAAATTCAAGATTTTATTTAGATTTGAAGGATGACATTATTCCTTTTCTTATACAACTCGACAAAATCTCAAACATTAAAGCGATTTTACTCAAAACTAAAATTTAAATGAAGGAAACTTTAACTTCTGCTTATCTTCAAAAGTTTATGCAATTTTTTACAAAAAAAAAAAAGAAAAAAAAACAAATTACGCTGTTTAATGCTTTAAGGCGTGTGTACACTATGAGGTTAAAAATCAATTATTCAATACCTTGCTTTAAGGATTTGTTAACGTGTGCAGGAATTCTTCATTCAATTTTTAACCTCCTGTCAAAGAAATTCAATGAACACACATTTTTGATAATAAATTCTGAAAAAAACTATGTTCTGCCGAGGGTTAATATTTCCGTTCTTGTTTTTTTTGGAGTTTTTTAAATTAATTGTTTTTACTCACTTTTTCAACTGAATTACGACTCATGTACTGTACATGAGCTTATAAGTTCTTTTGCAGGCGATAAAACAAATATTTCCATTGAAATTCTTACAAATGGCAACAATGATTTACCATAAATAGACCTTAATCCAAAGCTCCATTTAAATAAAAAAGAAGTTAACATTTTGTGTGCGAAAACAAAATTGACATGTGAATTCAGGAGCTCAGAGGCCCTGATCTCGTATGCCTTAGCGCTGGTGGTGGTGTTTTCAATCCAATCATTCCATCGTGTTCTTATTATTATTTTTTTTTTGATGTAGGTATTTCAATTTCAAAGCCGATTTACTCTCAATCAATAAACAAAGGACATTTTTCGTTTTGTTGAACTTTTATTCCTTTTAATTAACGTTGTGTTATGCGCCTCTTAGAATTTGCATTTATTTTGTGTTTTTGTTTTGTGCCTTTACAGTATTTGGTGAGAAGGATCTCGCAGTCTCTGATGATGATGGTGAATACAAATACAAATACAACAACGATAACAATAATTCAGAAAACCTCATAGATACGGATACGGAAACAGCCACAACCACAGAAGAAGAACACCAACCTATTTTTGACTTTGGTATGCCACGAAATATTTCAGCTAGAACAGGACAAGCGGCTTTAATTAAATGCCGTGTCGATAATTTAGGTGACAAGTCGGTAAGTAGGTACAAACTTTTGAATGTAGTTACCATAGGTATACCGACATAGAATTATCGAGCAATTATTTATAAGAACGCAATGTAATAGTTACAGAATATTGTTGTTGTCTTATAAATTTACATAATTTTTTGTTTTTGTTGTTGTTGTTGTAATTGTTATTGTTGTTGTTGCAGATATCTTGGATACGTAAGAGAGACTTGCATATCCTTACCGTTGGAACCTCAACATACACATCCGATGAACGCTTTCAGGTGTGTCTTAATTTGTGTGTAATGTAATTTTAATTGGAACTTTGTCTTTAATTTATGTTTTTATAAAGGTTAAAGTTAAGGACTGTGTGTAAAGTTGAGGGGAATTTCAGTAATGTGATAGTTTTGAGGAAAGAATATAAAGGAGTCAACAACCAAAGTAATGCTCTTGTATTTCTTCTTCATGTTTTCTTAAAAAGAAAACTTCGTTCAAAAGACCAACGGCTACACTTTTTAACTAAGAAGTGTGAAAAATAAACAACTAGACTTAAGTTTAAAACACTACTATTTTACGAGGGAACTGTTATCGATCGACTTTTGAAATGGAGAGAAAGACTCCTGTTTTTATGTTATAGACAGATTAATGAAGTAAAGTTGTTTCTTTTTTGAGTAATTTGATTCGGAATTGATTATTTAATATTTACAAGGCCCTGATAAACATCGATAAGTTTGATTTTAATATTTGCACACATATTAAAGCACAGTGCAACCATCAGGAAAATAGGGAAGAATTTAAGAGGAAATACCAGTGCATATGTTACTTAAAATTTAATAACAGAGTCATTTAAAACATTCTACATTCTTGATGTTTGGTTGAAAAAAGAATTTCAATACTCTCAAGTGCAAATTGATTCCTATAATTTGAAGTATTACAGCAATTAATTTAGGGATGGAATTAAACTCCAACAACAACAATCATAAAATATTACTGTGATGTTCAAGCAATGTAAAATTAATAGTTCTAGCGTCATCATTTTCAAAACTCTTTATTGGATTATTTCTAAAACACAAAAATCAAATTAGGTAACACCGCAACACAATGAAAGCCATAAAATATTGCTGTGATTTTGAAGCCATTTAAAAATGTCGATCGTTTTCAAAACTCTGTTTTGTCCAAAAGACTAAAAGTCTAATTTATGTTGAACTCTAGTTCTAGAAAAATTAAAGCTTTTTTAATTATAGCCAAATCGGAAGGCGTACAAAATTTCTAATTTTTTAGCACTTTGAAGATGTTATAATCCTTTACAAGTTGATCTAACCCTACCATAGCGGCATTGAGGTAAGATATCGCTTTGATGACAGGAGACATTATTGGACTTTTGAAGCATTCATTTTCGCACTGCTTTGTCAGAGACAAAACGGAGTCTTGCGGAATATCAGTATTTAACTTGTGAACTTAGAACTTAAAACCATCCAGTATGACTTGTATTAAACGTTTCGAAAGGTAGTTTTTATTCTAATGAAATAGGGATTCGTAGATACTAAAATTGCACGTTTTGATAAAAGATCTTGATGACAAAAGCTTTTGAATTACTAATTTGAGTGCAAACGTCATGTCTACAGATTTGTCTATACATAGATTGGAAGACTTTCTGGAAAGCAGCATTGGTTTCCATGCGGTCTACGTGACCCAGTCATCTTAATCGTTGGATTTTTATCCTCCTGGCTAAGCCTACCTCGCTGTCAATTCCGTCGTTTTATCTTCTCCTCCAATAACCTTACGTGAACGTATAGATCACGCCAGTAAATTTTTTCCGCCTTAATCCGCTTTTGTCATAGTCCATGCTTCTGCGCATCTCATAACAGAGCGGTATGATGGTCTTATATAGTGACACTTTTGGTTGCTCAAGAAATGGCTTTGTTACTCAATTGGCTTCTTAGACCTTAGAAACAGAGGCTAGCAACAGTAATTCTCCGTGTTGTTTTCTGCATTTAAAGCGGAGTCCAGATAAAGAAATTTTTAACCACGTTTTGACCGAAACGTTGAAGGTGTAGGTCCTTTCTCGATGACAGCATGTATTTTATTTTGCCCTCATTATCTAATAAACCCATTTCTGTCGCTTCTATTTCAATACTCACGAAAGACCCATTGACATCGCTCTGAATTCTTCCAATCAATATCTGCTCGATTCTTTTAAAAATATTGTTAAAAAAATCACGTAACAACGCATCACCTTAAATAAAGCCTTTTTTGACATCAAAAGGTTAGGTGAAGTTATTTTCAACCTTTATGAAGCAGTGCGAATTCTCCATGGTCATCCGGCCCAAAAAGGGACGAGTTTGGTAGCGAAACCAAAACGAGACATGGCTCTATACAGTTCTTTACGGGAGATGGTGTCATATGCGGTATTAAAATCGATCCAGAGATTTGATGTTCTTGGTCTTTTTCCAGGATCTGTAGTAAAATCACACTGCCAAGTTCACATATTACGGCAGAAAAGATTTTGTAAACGATGTTAAGTAGAATCATTCCTCTGAAGTTGGTGCAGTTTAGAGGGTCTCCTTTATTCAATATTGGACAAACAATACTGAGGTTTCATTCATCGGGCATGTTTCCTTCCGACCAAATCTTACAGAAAAATTAGTGCATGCTCCTAAAAAAACTATCTCTAGCTGCTTTGAAAAGCTCGGCATTCAAGACATCTTTTCCAGCTGCTTTGTTAGACTTTAGTTTAGATGTGGCAATCTTTACTTCGTCTAAGTCAGTGAGGAAGACGGGATTTATGGCTTTCGTCGTCTATATTGAATGGATTATCCTGCCTGACAGCGGAATTCAGTTCGTCGTCACCATTATACAGTCTGCAGAAGTGATACTTCCGTATCTTCAGCATTGATTGTGGTTCCACTTTCGTCTTTGTGCCTTCTTCGGTTCGAGGTTTATGTATTGTGAATTTCGTTTCACCTGCTCATAAAACTTTCGAACTTCATTCCTGCTTTTGAACCTATCAACATCTTCGACCGCATGCTGCTCATGCTCTCAACTTTCCCCTCTGAGAAGTCGGTGTTCCTCTCTCCTCTTCTGATCATAGAGCTTGTAAATAGCTCTCGTCCTTCTAGCAGCGCCGCCGTTTTGCGTGCCTGTTGTTTGGCTGCAATTGCTTGCCAAAAGTCCTCATCAAACCAGGGGATTTTTGTTGGTGGCTGCTTGAAGCCCAGCACGTCAGAGGCAGCCACTGGTTCTTGATACATTGTGTTAGTGGCAGAGAACTTTGAAAGAGGTTACTTGTGACTAGTGACCAAAAAAGCCTACGGAAAACTATATTTCCACTAATCACAATAAGTACACAAATTGGTCAAAAAATTAACCCAATTAGGGGAAGTTTTTGGCGATATTTTGTAAATGTAGCCGTTCGACGTTGTATCTTCTTCCAGCATCTCCCTGTTTTGCCTTGGGTCTGCAAATCTGAGGTGATACCTTGGCTCCAACGAGATATTGGTCCACTTCGATTTTAGCCCCTCGGAAAGTTTGGACATCCATGATGCTGGAAGCGTGTCTAGAATCGCTCGCAATGTTATCAATCTGGTTGACGGTAGAATGATCTTTGATCTGGAGAACTTCAAGTTCCTTTGTGGATGTTGAGGCGTGGAAAATATGTACTGGCTACCACGAAGTTCCACCCCGCGGCAAAATCGATGAGCCATCCTAGTTTGGGGGAGTGTGCGCCCACCCACGTTTGCGTGGGTTGTCAACAGTAAATCCGTCCGTATTCGAGGCTTGTTGGTGCTTCCAAACTAGTTCTTCCTTACGTGATCAGGAAGTAACCCTGACGCGCGGCCTTCAACCTGAACGACCAGGTCCTTGATTTAATTCCAGGTGCAAGAGTCGGCATAACCGCTCCTCATAGGCTGGGAGCTCCGAATATGCCTTATGAGCCCTAAAGTAGTTCAATCTAACTATAACTGTCGACGCCACTGTTGATTCCATCTTGGAAATTCCTCCGCTGCCATCTGGATGAAAGGAGAGGTACCTTAATGGAAACACTTCTCCACCCCTCTCTCGTTTGCTACCCCCAACAACTTTTTACTTGGGTTGACGTCTCCATTCAACTAAAAGTGAGTTAAATGCTAAAAAAAATAGTTCATTCCGTATTTCAAACAGAACTATGAAAAAGAAATTTTAACAATTTGGAAGGGTTTTTGAGGTGTCAGTTTGTGTTCAAATACAAAATCAAACCTAAAATAAATCAATTTAGTACCAGAATTAAATTTTTAAAAGTATTTTTCAAGACCATGAAAGCAACGTTCAAGGTTGTTTAGAACTTCATTAATAGTCAAATGAGGAGTCATCTCCTAAGTTTACTTTAACCTTCAAAACATGACATTTTCAAAGAGGTATGTGTTTCAAAAATCTGACCTAATAGAGAAACGTCATTGTCAACAGTTGTCAGACGAATTTTAAAACTGTCAGATATCGTTCTTTAAGGCATTTAAAAATTGTGTCGAATCGCCTTTATCAGAAAATAACTCATGATACCAGAAAATATCTTCCGTAATTTTTGTGTGCATTTACATATTTCAATGACATTTACTAAAACTATCACATGGTGAAATTCACCTAAATTATATTCTATTCTATTTGCAATCACGTTTTGTCTTCCATTCCTTCAGAATGGTTCCTGGTGGAATTGCATGCATGCGATGGCAATAAAAGAAAAACATGCAATCCACTTTTGCCATCGCCATAGCCATCAGAGGAAGGACGATATTGTTTCCAAGCAAAACCTCGAAAAAAAGGACCAAAAAAGCAAGAAATAAACAATTTTCCAGTCTGATTGCTTCCGGAAGTTTACCAGTTTTAATTTTTTTTTATTCTTTATTTTAATTTTATTTGTTCCGTTTGAATTTATATATGTATATACGAACATAATAATGTAAATGTAACTGTTTTATACTCAAGTTTCAAGTAATTAATGATTATCTTTACGTTTTTATGTATTTTCTTCTTTTGTTGTTGGCGGTATGATGATGATGACGATGGTGGTCCATTACGAATCAGGTCACCCAAACGCAGGACTCAAAGGAATGGACGCTGCAGGTAAAATTTCCCCAGCCACGAGATAGCGGAATCTACGAGTGCCAAGTTAATACGGAGCCAAAGATTTCCATGGCATTTCAACTGAGTGTTTTAGGTACGTAAAAATATAGACCAACATGACTTTATTTTTTTCTCGACTTTTACTGCCCAGAATTTAGTTTCACTATTTTTCTTTTTTTGAAATGGGCCAGAGCCCAGAAGAAAAAGAGTTTAGTGTTACATGTACTTTCATTTCAAAGGGGCTGATGGAATGAATGCATTGAAAATTATCCAGTATGTTGCAAGAGAGAGAATATTTTACTGGTTTAAAGGACTGAAAATGGGGTGACCATTTGACTTTTTTTTCAAAAAGGTTGGATAGTTCAAATTATTATTTTAAAGAAAATAGTATTGGATTGTCTTGAAAATACTCCGAAAATACTTGAAGAATATGGTCACCACCTTACATAAGAAGAAATTATCTACTCTATATGCCATTTCACGACCCTCATTTTTATAAAAGTTGTAATTGTAATTAAAATTCACAAACTGAAATACCATAGCAATGAGATTTTGGTCAGAAAAAAACTTAAAGGAAATTAATTATTATTACTTCCTTAGGTTTTTCTTTATATTACTCGTATGTACGTATTTTTAATGTACACAGTCAATTTTGTAGAATATAATGGAATGATGATGTGGTGTTGGTTTAAAGAGGACGAAGATTCTATGGTATGTTCTGTGTGTATGCACCAAGCACCATTATTAAGTAAACACAATGAAATTTCATCGTTCTTCTTCTTTATTTGTTCCCTCTGTCTTTTGAAAATAATGGATTTCGAAGCAAAATTTTTAATTTATTAAAATAAAATAGAGTCCGGAAGTTCTCCCATTAGAAAATATTTCAATTTCGAAAATGTGTCGGAAGTGTGTTATTTTGAATTTTAATAAAATAGAATTATGATTTTTGTGTTTGCTTTCGAAAATAATGAAAGTATTTTTAAATTAAAAATATTTATTTTTACTTAACTAATAGAACATTATTAAAACAACGATATTTGAAGTATTTCTTGATGAACTCGTATCCAAAAATAGAAATTAATTGTTATTGATTTTAATGGTTAACATTGTTTAACTCAATCTTATTTACATGGTCCTTAATTAGGACCTATATTTAGTCTGTGGGTGAACCCTAGCGGGACATAGGGCCTCAAAACTCCTACGCACCATTGTGTGCGATTTCCGGAGATCTATTTGAAATCCCTCCAGCTTTTCTCTATCTCTACGATTCCTCCTTGACTTTTCTTCTCCACGTGCTTCTCGGTCACACAGCTCTTCTGCCTTCTTGAGTGAGTGGATTCCTAACCATTTTCTGTCCTGCAATACAATATTGGTTTTGCAAAGCGTGTGTCTAATCCACAGCCACTTGCCTTCTTAATAATAATGTAAATGGCTTCCTATCGTGTTATACTGAATAGTCCTTTATTGTATACGATTGGGCCCGAAAACCCGTAAGATGTTTTGTATTAATGAAGGTCTGCAGTTTTCTGGTTAACATTGCTGTACTGCTTATTGATTCAAAGTTTGAACGGAATAGTCGTAGCTTTATCTTCGACCTGAAAAAGTTGTTAATCCAAACTTTGGACAACATCCCGAACACAGCATAAGATTTTCCGATGCGGCTAGCGATATCTTGTTCGGTTCCATCTTAGTGGAGACAATACTTCTAAAATTCTCTCTCTGCTTTTTCTACTAGTTGTTGAGCAATGTTTATCAGAGACAATGAGTGATAGGTTCCGATTTCTGCTTTCCTCTTCACCCTCATTGTCATTTAATGGAGATTCATTATTCTATGAGATATCAAGCATATATCGTCTGCGTATTCTCGTAGTTACGTAGTACCCGTGGCATGATGGTTAGTGCTTTGGACTGTCATGCCAGAAGTCTTGGGTTCGATCCCAGTCTGTACCATCTAAAGTTTTTTTCACGGGTACTGCCTCTTGCGAGGAATTGACAAATCTTTCAAGAGTAATTCTTGTCATGAAAAGTGCTTTCTCCAATGAACCGTTCGGATTCGGCTTAAAAACTGTAGGTCCCCTCCATC
The DNA here is from genome assembly GCA_951509635.1 of Eupeodes luniger. NCBI lineage: Eukaryota > Metazoa > Arthropoda > Insecta > Diptera > Syrphidae > Eupeodes > Eupeodes luniger. The sequence continues at coordinate 37,488,340 of OX608075.1, forward strand.
CCTGACAACAGTTATCGCATACGGGAATGGTTGAGAGTTGTAAGTCACTAGGCCCTAGTTCTCAACGGATTGTTGCGCCACCTAATTTATTTTTTATTCTCGATGTTTCATCTATATTGTCAGAGTCCACCTTATTACTCCGTTAACTGGAAAGGCTGACAACAGCATAGCACAATATAAATAAAATTGGTGACAGTATGCAGCCCTGTTTGATTCTACTTGGTCCACTTCAAACTCTTCTGACAACCTGCCTCCGCGTAAGACATGTGAACAGATCATAAGTTGTCTTGATAATAGCATATCAGGGATACTCCTTCTTTGTAAAGGAAGCCAGATAAACTCCCTGTTGACGCTGTCAAAAGCCTTCCCAAAATCGATGAATATAGTTGGTGAAATGGTGATCGATATTCAACGCACTGCTAGATGACAATCAGCAAGTTGTTGATGTAATCAATGCAAGAAGATCCATGGCAGAATCCGCTTGTTTAGCGTCAAATGTTGTTTCGAGATGTTCGTATTCTAAGACAATTCCCGCTACTATTTTGGCGACTGCAGACTAAACGTAAAAGAATCTTCCGTTTTTGAACTTAAGCCTCCCTTCTTGAGAGCCTCACAATCTTTTTCTACTTCCACTCTTAGGGAAAGTGCTAAGAGACATATGCTGCTTCTATTACCGATTGCAGCAATTCGCTATTCTTTCAGCACTTAATATAAAAACAAATTTTTCACAGCACTCTAATGGTTTTCTATCGGGTCCCGTTCTGCTGATGTTCAAATTCGATCTTCTCTTCTATTTCTGACATCCAAGATACTGCTTTTGAAGCATCTACTTATCACGAAGTGATAAATTTGGTTGGCATAAGCTTGTCTATTCGTCGACACCTAGCTTATTTCGTGGTACATCTTGTGTTTAAACATTTTGCCATCAATCAAAAGACGATTAGCGTAGCTGGATATCACAAACTTCTCACGACTGTCACTGCAACTAATAACTCCATGCTTTCTCATAACGTGTCTGAGCCTTTCACTAAAAACTGATTATTAAATAGAAGCTTTATCGAGCCCAATTCCAGCTTCTCGAGCGCTCTTAGCTTTCTTTTCGGAATAGAGAAGCAAAGTGTGACACGTTGGAGACTTATACTTGTCACTTGATTAATCCTAACTATCGTACTTTACAAAGGCTTAAGATATAAATCCTATACCGCATGAACTTTCTCTCTAGTTAAAGGAATTAATCGTTGTATGGGCCTTCGCTTCATGCTTTCAGGAGCGTCCTCAAAAGCAATCTCAGAATTAAATTTTTGTCTGGGCAAAATAGCCAAAAGTCATCAAGATGTAATCATTCCCTATCAAAAGTGTAGTTACGGCTTCTTAAGCGGATTAAAACTCAGTTACGAAAAATGCTAACCTCCATAAACTATATCAGAGAAACCAAATAGCTTGGCACTTACAATTTTGGCTTATAGTTTCACTTTTCGGACCCCTTGATTCGGCCTCGGCCTCCTATTTAACGCCACTTGGCTGTTTTCTGTGTTGATATATGAAGTTGCTAGTCTAAATCGATGAGGCCGAAATAATTTACAACTTGGAGGACAACATTATCCGCGTTATTGCGAATATACGACCACAAATTTTGGAAAAAGGCATCGAAAATTTGACCTCCAGATTAGAATACGCCTGAGCCTTCCGTGGCGTTAATATGGCAGAAATCATATTTACATTATTACTTCAGAAGATGAGCTAATTAAAGTTAAAGTATATCAATGTGTTACACTGGGCGTATACGGACTTTTATTATTGTACCAATATTTACAATAAAAGTCATCCGATCTTCCCTGTGGATTCTTCGTAATTTCTTGAATAACAAAAACGAAAAGTCATAGGAAGTAACAAAATATTAAAACGTATTACATTGCCAAGACTCAACATTAACTTTCTTGGAAAGGTTAGGTTCGATTGATGGGCTGGCGAAACTTTCCGGGAAACTATAAACATTTCCATTTCTTTTAATTAGACCAAAAATAAACAGGGTGTTAAATTTCACATTTCAAACACAATTAGAAACTATGGTATCCACCGGAAATGGATAAAATCTGAAAAAACAATGAACGGAATCATCATAGCCACAATAAGGAAGTACGGATACCTGGAGTAGACTTTTCCAAGTAGAAAATTTGTATATTTCCTAACAGAAAACAGAACAAAGGATTGTTTTCTATTGTGCTGTGTTATTTATATGTTCAACCTTGCTTTCAACCAAAACTTAAAGTTTTAAAATTTTAAAACAAAACATGAGTTAAAATAACGAGCAGAATTTTCTCATACTTAAAATATATTAACCTAAATCAAGTATTCGCCCTAAGTGTTAATGTGCTAATTTCCGGTCCCTTTACTCAAACCCATATTACGCTTAGGTATCTGAACTGAATGTAGGTGAAAGTTAGTTTGTTTTTTTTTTGTTAAAGAAAGGGTAGCTAACACTTCTATATCTAAATTCTCTGCATGAAAAACTTTTAAAAACCACCATCATTTCTGCTAATATGATGAGATAACACTTAAGGTGTTCCTAAAAAAGAAAACAAATATTACAAGAAGATATATACCTAGCTCAAGACGACGATGACGGCCTAACCTTTCACCTTTCACCACCACAAAAACCTACTATGGTGGATAGATATATGTCGAAAATGTTTCTTAGTTAACTTAAAAAAGTAACGTGTTGAATTTTCCAACAACAGAAATAACAACAACAAAACGAAGGAAACTAAGAAGAAGAAAAAAAATAAAATTGACGTGAAACGATGTCACCTTTTCGCATGAGTTCAGATTTAATTTAGTGTAACAGATGTTGGCACGTATTGCCATGTATTTTTGAATTGAATGGCTTCATCATGATGGCGGAAATATTTTATGTAATATTATTCTATAAGAAATTCAGTGTATATATAGTATGTACCTTATAAACCTCTATAAGAGCTACCACCAGCTTCTACTATAGCTCCCACCTACTTTAACTTTATTGTTGAACGTGTGATGCCTTTAGAAAGATATAGGTATAAAGTTAAATTACATACCTTTACTTTTCATACCTTTACAAAGTTGGAATTTATTTTTATAGAAATTTTGTTTTGATGACACAATTTCTATTCAATTTATATGATTGCATAAATTCTAGAGTCAATAAATAATAATAAAAATGGCTTTTCTGTTAACTGTATTTTGTTGCATATTGAAATATTATAATATTTATATGACAATTTAAATCAACAAAAACACATTAAGTTATACTGCTTGACTGAATGCTTATTGCCTGAACACAATAGAGTGCTGAAAGCTGCAAGCTGCAACTATAATAGAAAATTCAAATACGCCAGAAATCTCTTACCTATGCAAAAGTAAAAAGTTCATTACATTAAATATTTGCCTATTCCACTTTTTAAGTTGGTACCAACATTTTTAAGAAATTCAACAGCAATATTTGGAAAAAAGTCATCAGAATGGGAATTTTTTAAGCCTGCGACTAAATAAGTATCAGTATCAGTAGTACCCGTGGCATGATGGTTAGTGCGTTGGACTGTCATGCGAGAGGTCTTGGGTTCGATCCCTGCCTGTGCCACCTTAATTAAAAAAAAACGGGTACTGCCAATGCGAGAAATTGACAAATTCTCCAAGAGAATGCTTGTCATGAAAAAGAGCTTTCTCAAATTAGCCGTTCGGATTCGGCATAAAACTGTAGGTCCCCTCCATCCCTGACAACAGTACTCGCACACAGGAATGGTTGAGAGTTGTAAGTCACTAGGCCCTGGTTCTCTACGGACTGTTGCGCCACCTAATTTATTTATTTATTTTTTTTTTTAAATATGTATCAAATAAGTTGTTTAAATATCAAAACATTCAGCATTGACCACTAAATTCATCTTCTAAGGTTTCGTCACAATGCTCAAAAATTCCCCACTGACATCATGCTTTGATCTTCTTATTTATGTCAATATTAACAATGCATCCGAGTATTAGGACGGACCTTGTGCTCCTATTGTTGAAGATTAAGTTTTGCAGAACTATTTTCAGAACAAATGTTAAAGAAGTCACATGACAGTGCATTGTCTTGTCTAAAACCTTTTTTTTGACAACAAACGCATCGGTGAGATCTTTTTTGAACTTAATAGAGCAGCGTGCATTTTCTATCGTAATTCTGCACAAACAGAAAAGTTTGACAACGATGCCAAAAACAGACATTGCTCTGTAAAGTTCTTTTCTATAGATGCTGCCCAAAGCGAAATTGAAATCGATAAAGAGATGGTGGGTTTCGATTTGAAGTTCGTGAGTTTCTTTCAGCAAAGTCGAAACTAAGAAATAAGTTCGATCAACAAAAAATATGAGTCCGTGTGTCAAAAAAAAACAACAAACTAAATGCGTGTTCTATTTAAGTGGCGAAAACATTTTGTTTTAATTTCAAGACATGCTAACATAAAGTATAAAAAAACCTATTACGGATATTTTTCCAGAACTTGATATTTGTACACGGAGGAAGAAGAAGAGTTGGACCAAATTTCCTGATGTAAATCCACGCTGATATGGATTTATCAGATAGTTGACGAACGGCTTTAGACATTCACTTAATACGGCAGAAAGAATATTATGAGCGATTTTTAGGAGACTGATGTCTCTGCAGTTATTCCAGTTGAAAGGGTCTCTTTTCTTGATGATTGGGCAAACTATGCTGAGATTCCACTCATCTGGCATGCTTCTTTTTAACCATGTTTTGCAGATGAGTTGGTGCATACTTCTTATCAATGTAATGCTCTCAGCTCCAACAGCGTTGTTCCACTGCTTATTCGAAATATCTATCTTCACTTCGTTGAGGTCTGGTAGGTGAAATTGTTATTCTGCATTCCTTGCAGCGGAATTCAATTCATCATCGCGGTCATACAGCTTGGAGAAGTGATTTTTTCATATTCTTAACATAGACTGTGGTTCTACTACGATTTTCCCTTAGTCATTTTTACATTCTTCGGTTTGCGGCTGGTACCCGTTGGATGTTTCTTTAGCTTTTGGTAAAATTTACGAACCTGATTTTTGTTGTGACATCCTTCTTTCCCCTTGATCGCTAGCTTCTCCTGCCCCTTTTTTTCTTCTGGGAAGCCGGTGTTCCTCTCTTCTCTTCTGCTTGTAGAGCCCGCGAGCAGCTCTTGTCCTATTGTGCAGTGCCATTTTGTATACCTGATTGCTGGCACTAGTCGTCAAATCAGGGGTTTCGCTTTGGGGGCCGTGTGAAACCTAGCACTTCAGAGGCGACATCTCTGATGGTTTTCAGGTAGGTAATGTGCCACTGGTTTTCAATACTTGGAATTAATACTTCTATAAAATATTTAAATTTGAGGTTTATGATACAAAAAATGATGTGATACTTTTTTGCACAAGGTTGAGCTAAACTCATCGTGCACGGTTCCTCCCAAAGAAAGCAAAAATTACTTGGGTTAAGAGTTTCCAAACTCCGGTTTGGAACCGACTTTATTTTCTTCAAATCATAATCCATAGATTCTTATAACTAAGTTAACAAGGTAAATCTTAAAATAGAATGCTTATAAAGACGCATATAAAGACATGTCCTTAACAAAGGTTAGAAAATGGTCAAAGGAGCACTAGCCACGACAATGATCCCAAAATATTCGGTTGGGATTGCGTTCAATGTCCTACTGCGGAATAAAACAGGGCTAAGCTCCCTTCGTGCCCCTGGCAGAAAATCAGAAGATAATCGATGTTTTGATTTTGACTCGCTGTGACAAGCTATATCCGTGACCGTGACTTCCTTAGAAGAAGGTTATCACAGAATAAAAGGTTAGGATTAACTTGTCCCTAGTAGCAAACTAGAGAATAAACAGTTGGCTTACGTCTGTCCGTCATACAATAAGAAGAAGTGGATGAGGAATCAAAGAAGATATTTCGTGAGTCGCGACACAAAAAATATGAGACGATTCTATAATCGAGGTATTAACTGGGCTCTGCAATTCTTTCCCTTAATCTGTGTGTGATTGGTACTCAAATAGCAGATGTCACAGAATTTTGTCTCGCTTTATTAAATATTCTGTGAAAAGTCACTGTGAATTAAAAGCATTTAAATGGAAAAAGCTATACCACATTATGTATATTTATTCATATGTGTGTGCAATGACCGTGTCTACTGCATCATTTGGTATTACGTTTTATTGTCTCAGGTTCGAAATGTTACACTTCGTTAAAATGGATTCTTGAACATTTTATATTTTATGAAAAATTTACAACATAAAAAAATTAAACATAGTTTTCCAAGTATGTTTCCGACATTTGGCAGTTTAGGAAACTGCATTTTTTGAAACTTCTTTTAACGCTTGCTTGTAGAAAAAAAAAGTTACTTTAATTATTTTGTAGCGCATATGATCCTCTAAGTTTAGCTGTAACATTTACCATTCAAAAGCTACAGTCTAAAAACTAAAAGTATGAGTACTTGGGATTTTTGGAAAATATTTGTTAATTGTTAATAAGGGTGTCCCAATGTCTGTAATAGTTTTCATTGATATGCGAATTTTTCCGATGTGAAATGTCCAATTTGACTGTGTTTTAGTTTTTAATATTGTTCAGACAAAAAATGCCAAATGCTGTCAATTCTAAGTAAAAAAAAGAGGTTGAGAACCGACCCGTCTGTCGATTTGTCTTACTTAAAAGTTTGTAGGTTTTCGTGTTTTGTTAAAAAAGTTGTCAGTTGAATTATTATTAAACATTTAAAAATTACCAACAATATTTTGCATACAATGAAATAGATTGATTTCAAAATCTGGTTTTGTTAACGAGATTTTTAGTCGAAACCCAATGTTAGTAGCATTTCTTAAAAGTTTTTATTTCCTATATAAACAAATATAAATTGGATGAATGAAATTAATTTGAAGTCAAAATCTTCTTTTATTCACGAGATATCGAGATATCTGTACAACAAAAATGGTTCGTCGAAAAAAACCGACGCACAGACATTTCTCTTAAAATCTTTTTATTCGAATTCGAAATTTTCAATTCGACAAAATCAGACCGATAACAATAACTTCCTATGGAAAGCTAAAAATCCCTTTAAATTTTGTGACTAAAATAATCTTAAACATCAAAAATTAAAGCTTTGTCCTAATTTAAAATCTCAGGTATATTTTCAATCTTAATGCAACATATCTGATGTTAATGTTAGCATAAAGAATCCTCTTGACGAAAAAAAAATGTTATTCTCAAAATAATTATGATAATAGATCTTTTAAAAATAAAACAAAACAAAACACATGTGGGTTACTTCCATCAATCTTTATTTTTAAACAAGCGTCACATACCTACATTCCTCCATGCAAAAACAACAATCTCGAGATATAATTCTTGAATGTATGACAAAAGAATTTCCATCTACTGTGATGCTTGTCCTCCTTATGCCCATATAAAAAGAAGCAGGTATTAAATTTTTGCTTCTACCTTTTACACATTCCTATAGCTGTGCTATAAATATGACATTTATATATGTACATTCTTAATGTATATTTATAGTTACACCACCCCATGCAAAAGCTGTTATTGCCGGCCCACCTGACCTGCATTTCAAAGTTGGCAGCTCTATTATCTTAACCTGCATTGTTAAACAACCCCTCATATCAACGAAATTGGCCGGACAAATCCATTGGTACCAAGGCGAAGCAATCCTTACACCCTTTAACAGCCATCCAAACGAAGCATTTGCCAACCTATCCCAAAGGATCTCAATGGAGTCACAATTAGGAGATACACTTAAATCAAGGTAATTTTACGTCATCCCTACTGCCTGCTGTCTGCTGTCCCATCCCGCAGTCCAAAATTAATTTTAAAATAAATTTACGACCCAAGTAATTATAATTTAATTATCATCTCGCCAGGCTAAGGATATCAAATGCCCAGACATTGGATACAGGGAATTATACTTGCTCACCGACGACAGCGAATAGTGCCAGCGTAATGGTTCATGTGATTAATGGTATATTTATATATGCACAGATTTCTTATCAGTTATTACATTGTTTGCATGTTTTTCAAAATCTACCTTTCTTTTTTTGAATTAATTAATAATATTCAAAACTCAAATTTCAGATGAAAAACCAGCAGCAATGCAGAAGAGCAAAGGAAACAGCCTGTGGAATTTATGGTCGTCATCGTCATCGACGTCGTTGGCCAATATTATTAATATCATCGAATTATTAATTTGCTTTGTGTTATAGTGTAACTGTACTGTACCTTGTTAAATTTTAACTTTAAATTTAAAAATTGCAAGCAAGAAGAAAATAAACACTATTATAGGGAATAGGAAAATTATAATACAAAGAAAAGAAAATTTAAACTAATTTATGACTTTAAGAATTTGTACAAATAAAAATTAAATGAAATTTAAATTAATTTATTTAATTATTGATTTTTTATTTAATTTTTTAACCTGTTTTATAAATGGAATGACGCCAAATATTGACTTGAATCAAAGTAGGTATTGGGATAAAGCTTCTTATAAAATAAAAAGAGGTTTGCTTTGTTTTTGAGCCAAAAACTATTTTCGATAAAAATTAAGTTTTACTAAACGAAATGTTTAAAAAGTAACATTCTTTAATTGGTGTGAATTAAAATTACTTTAAATACTAACAGCGGCCCACGTGGTGGCGTTATTCTCATGCTATGTTCTAGAATAAATTTGTTTAGTATAAAAAAGGATATAGTGAGCCAACTTTAAAAAATAGACATATATGATGTCCCGGTAATTTTTTAGAACTATTAAAGTTTAACAATACTGTCATGTGTTATTTTAGTAAAAGTGTAACAGTTCCCGATCACAAAACAAGCCTTACTCAATACATGGGTTATTTAACACTGAAAGAATTTTCTAAATCGGACTCATAGTTCCTGAGATTAGCGCCTTCAAACAAACAAACAAACAAAAACAAGCTCTTAAGCTTCATAATATTATTATAGGTATTGTAAAATGTTGGAATGTTCAAGGTTGAAGCAAATAGATATTTATTTAAAAGTCATTGTATTGACTATACAAGGTGGGCCATCTGGATGTATTTTATTTGAACATTAAATAACTCCGTAATTTCTAAGTTGATTTTGAAGATAAACTCGAGTCAGTAACGTTATTCAATTACATTTTAGCTATGATTTAATACATACTGATACACACGATGAATTTTTAGCGCTTTACATTTAAAACGACTTCGAAAGCTGTGCGTGCTTATCGTACTCGTGCTTAACAAACGAAGGTCATTTTATCCTCTGCAACGGAGTTAATTATTAAAATTGCCGAATTTTAAGACCACAGAATTACAACTGGACGACCAGAAAGTAACTTTTTGGCCCGTTAAGTGCTTCAAAATCATCATTGGGCCGTTTTTTATTGGCGCACTTTGTCCGTCCAGAAAAGCAGGAAAAAGTCTGTAAAGTTCCTATTTTCAACAAGATGATGCATCTTGCAACAGCGCAACGCTCTAAGACTAAGTTCTTCCAAAATGAGTTTTTTAATCCTGATGTTTAAACTGTTCTCCATAATACTCAATCACATGCATAAAACTTTCAGTTTTAACACTATAGGCTATGGGGGCTATTCATTTTTTTTTGAGACAGAGGGTACAATAATTATTAACAATTTTACAATTATTAATAATTGATAAAATTAAAATCAATATTTTTAAACAAATTTCTATTCATTTGAAGGTTGACTTCATGCTGAATAATAGTGATAAAGAGAACGAGTTATTGGTTCATCCTGTGTTAAGGAATCAGAAAGAGAACGTTCCTGTTTCTTAGATCACTCTTAGGAACATACAAATCAATAAGAGCTATAGTAAATTCGGAGATTTTTTTATGCCATTGATAATGTCCTTTTAAAGAACTTTTACTCTTTTCGACTTTTGAGAGACTTCAAATCTATACATGCGAATCTAGAACTATCCCTGGGCAAACCTTTCGACCATGCTAAATTCCTCACAGAAAAACGAATGAATCTTTTTTAAAACATTTTCAATTCTGTCAGAGGAGTTTTGATAAACAGGTGATCAAACTACGTTGCAATATAACAAATTCGGTATTAATCGGTTGTCTCAAATTTGGCCACCAAACGTTGAAGAGTCGACTGTGAAGGGCCACCACGTGTACCGTAAAATGGGCACAATGCACGCAACGTTTGCGTTAACGAACACTTATTTTGATGATAAAGTTTTATCTTTTGAACATGCTGTTTAATCTTGTGTAAATTGCCATGATGATTTGGCATAAGCAACTAAATAATAAACAAAAGATTTGACAGATGTCACCAAAACAAAATGGCGACCACGGGCGCCAAAATCTACCCACGCCAATTGAAAAACACTTTATATATTTAAAAAAGTCATCAATTAAAAAAACTGGAGAATATGATTTCAAATCGTCTGGAATCTGGAAAGTGAAGCAGACATGACAATACCTCAATAATAAAAAGATTGACAATTGAAAATTTAGAATGAAACAACAACAACTTGTGTGTGCTACCACCAAGTTCATAGGCTGGAGTTATAGCTATTTCACGGGGGCCAACCCGATCATCAGACTCCTTTAGTGGTGCTTAATCGCTTTTTGTTCAATTTAATTTTTGAAGAACTTTTGCCCGAGCTGGGCTTGAACAAGCGACCTAGCGTGTGAGGAGCTAGTGCACTACGCACTACGCCACCGCACCCACATGAAAGTTGTAAGCCAATTACAGGTTTTTTCGTTCTATCGAACTATACTGAACCGATTAGCATTTTTCTAAGTACACACAAGTAATTGTTGTTGTTTTATTCAGGTTCTTTCTATTATCTCCTCTCTTTTCATAAGCCAACAATTCAATTGGATTGATCATCTTCAATCTAAACAAACTGTTTACGATTCGATAAATTATAAGAAATCTGTGGTGGACTCGACCAAAAGCTTTCATTTAATCTGTAAATCCTTTTACCTGAATGTTGTTGTGTAAATTTAATAACGTTACGGTATTATTAAAAAGTAGTACCCGTAGCGTGATGGTTAGTGCGTTGGACTGTCATGCAAGGGGTCTTGGGTTCAATCCCTGTCTGTGCCACCTAACTTTTTTCACAGGTACTGCCTCTTGCGAGGAATTGACAAATTCTCCAAGAGTAATTCTTGTCATGAAAAGTGCTTTCTCAAATTAGCCGTTCGGATTCGGCATATAAACTGTAGGTCCCTTCCATCTCTGACAACATTACTCGCACACAGGAATGGTTGAGAGTTGTAAGTCACTTGGCCCTGGTTCTTCATGGACTGTTGCGCCACCTAAAAAAAAAAAAAAAAAAAAAATATTAAAAATGGGATTATAAGAAACGGGATTACAAAAAGCTGGATTATAAAAAGCAGGATTATAAAAAAACGGAATTTTAAGAAACGGGAATATAAAAACCGTGATATCGAACCCAACCCTTTTATTTTTCAGTTCTTGTTCGTGAATACAAATTTTATTTAAGAATATCCAAAAAATTTAATTCGCGAACGAATTAAAAACATTTTTAATCGCGAACGAATTAAATTTAATGATTTTCTGAACCCTGATTTAAAGTAGGCAGTTTTAGCGGAGAGTTAAAATATATTTAAATAAATAACTCTAAATAAATAAACAAGGTGGCGCAACTACTCGTATAGAACCAAACACTTGACTCTCAACCATTCCTGAAGGCCTATGCCGAATCTGAACGGCTAATTTGAGAAAACACTTTTTATGACAGCATATTACTCTTGGGAGACTTATCAATTCCTCGGAAGAGGCAGTACAATTTGACAAAAAAAAAAATAGGTGGCACAGGCAGAGACCTCTAACACGACAGTTCTACACTCGGTGGTCTCCAATCAAATTTCTTGAAAACAAAAAAAGATAGTGTTGTTACTTGTAGTTTTTACGACTTTTAGAAATATCGACAGACGGGCATGAATGGTAAATCATCAGTGTTGGTCCATCCAGGCCTCTTTTTTTATCCGATAACAGAACTTTGTTAAGAAAACTCTTTAAATATTTTTGACCAGGACCGGTCTGAGTTAGCCGCTGGCTCTTATAAACTATAACCTTTCATTGAATTTATTTAATATATTTTTAAGTTATTTTAAGTATGATTAACTAATATTTATTATTTCCATATAAAATAACATTTTAGATAAATTGTGATTACACAGTGTACAGAGAATTTGTCTTACTACTGAAACATACAATTTTGAATGTAACTGAAATTTTTGGTCGAAAAATATATTGGAAGGAAAAATATGGAGACAAAATTAAATAAATAAGCAACATTTCTTCAAAGGAAATAACTTGATTTTAAAACAAACATTCATGAAACACACATTTTAAACTTTTCTCCATAATATTCACTCCTGTTTTTACCTAACTTTTTGGATGAATATATTGAAGTTTTTATGTTGCAGGAAGTGCAAAGAAAGGCTTTGCATTCATAGATAAGAACTGCTGTTTCCAAGACTTGACTTGGTATTTCAATGAGGTCAAGTCTCTAGTAATTAAATTAAAAATGTTAAGATTCCAGATCTCCTTCTGGAATTCCAAAATTTTTAAGTGTCAATTTTAGTAAGCATTTAACCGACGTTCATGACTATAATTTGATCAATAAATTGTACCATATGCTATAATTGGACGACGAACAAACCTTAGGTAATCTACCGAAATTTGTGAAAGATCATAGCGATTATCCTGTACTAAGTCTCAAAGCAAACATTTCGGTACCTTTATTTGTCAGAACTCTAAAAAGGGCAATTATTAAAAACTTGGTTAAAGAAATGTTTGTTAAAAATCTGCTTTATAAAAAATTTATGAAAATCTTTTTTTAACAAAGAATTGAATTGACTTTATTAGTTATAGAGTTTTAGGTCCGTAATACGCACCCTTAATGACTTGAGAATCTTCAGTAACTTCACCAACTTAATTTAAACCGAATATCATAAATACATACATTAAATTAAGACCTCGATAGATTTAATAAGATTTTAATTAATATTTAATAAGTGATGAAGTGATTTTTTAAAAATGAACTTTGAACTGATGATGTTTAGATTCGCTACTCATAATAAGACCCTATGTGCAGTACGTATTAAGTTTGAAAGTTTCAAATGATGCACAGACATTATGTAGTTTAGGCGGGTTGATAATGATACATTCGTCAAGCAATTAAAAGAAGTTACAGAAAGATTTCTCGTGCATAAATAAAATAAAAATGATGGGGCCTAGATAACAACCATAAGGTACTCCAAAATTAAATTTGAAGTATCGAACATTATCATTTACAGAAATTAGTATAAATATAGTCCAAGTTTTGTTGTTTGCATTTAAAAGAATGGCTCATGAATTGGATGGGAATAATTTCAAATCTAATTGAACAAAAGTATAACCATTTCTTAAATTTAAATTATGTTAGTACAACAAAATATTCTGTGCAATGTCTCGCTGTTTTTAATATTTTTATATCAATATTTGTATTTTAGCACGTGAAAATGTTTGCAATTTCCATAACCCAATGGGCCATAATAAATTTGTAGAACAAAACCATTGTATTCAATTTTGGAGTAGCTATCATTAAAAATAATATTTCATAACACGGCACCGGGCATTAATGATTGGTCAATGTCAGTCCACGCCACGCAATTGAGTTGAAATTAAATATTTCACCTGCACGAATTTTCCGAAATACATAATTTCAATTGTGGAAATGAAGATATAATTAAATGAGCGCTTTTAAATTTGCTTGTGAATTGTCCTCATTCAGTTCGTTGTATCATTTGACTATTGTTGAAATGTAGATATGAATATTCGTGTATAAAGTATCTTTTTTATTTGTCTAGCATAATTATCTTTGATAAGTTTTATTGTTTTTTTTTTTTTGTATTTAAAATTAATTTTATTATTTTTTTTTTTTAAATTGCAAGCATGAAATTGACACCTGAATTGTAATTATAGTTTAATCGGTATATGGTGTTAAAAACAATTTTTATATGCATCAGTAACATAAAAAGTGCCTGCAGTGAAATCAATTAAGTGTTAATAATATTCCAGTTTAAATTGTTTCAAATAAATTAACATAGTATGTTATGTATTGTAAGTTGATACATTTTTTTAAGAATGATGCACAAATAATAAAAATGTCATGTTTGGTTCGATGGGTGTATTTTATATGAACAGAAAACCCCTTGGGGTGTTGGATGATATGATTACATTATCAGGCCAAAAGAGGGAAATCGTAATCTTTAGGCTATTTTAGGATGGAAGACAAACATTTTTATTGCTTACTTTATATATAGGGTTTTTTTGACACGGGTAGATTTTTGCGCCCCAACAACCTCATAGGTCCTTATCAGTGTGGTTTCAGACCAGGAAAGTCCACTTTCGACCAAAATATTCACACTACGGTAGATCTTGGAAAAAACCCATTAACTTCAAATCGATACCCACAATATCTTTATCGATTTCAAAGCCGCGTATGACATCATCCACAGGAAAGGGCTCTACAGAACAATGTCTAGTTTTGGCATATCTGTCAAACTTATCCGTTTGTGCAGAATGACGATGGAGAATACACACTGCTCTATCAAGGTCGGAAGGTCTCACCGATGCATGTGATGTCAAAAAAGGTTTTAGACAAGGCGATGCACTGTCATCCGACTTCTTCAACATCATTCTGGAAAGAATTGTACAAAACTCAACCGTCAACACTAGAGGCACAATCTTCCAAAGATCCATCCAATTACTCGGATACGCAGATGATATTGACATAATGGAAAGATCAATGCGTGATGTTAGTGGAGCATTTTTGAGCATTGCGACGGAAGCGAAGAAGATGGGTTTAGTGGTCAATGAGGGCAAGACCAAGTATAATGCTGTCATCGAAAAAGGACATTGAACAACGACCGCGACGACGTCTTGCACAAAACGTCACCATGGACAGCTATAACTTCAAGGTAGTTAAGGACTTTGTCTACCTAGGCACCGCTATAAACTCAGACAACGACACCAGAGCTGAAATCAAACGAAGAATAACTCTTGCAAATCGCTGCTTCTTGGACTTAGAAGGCAATTGACTATTAAAGTTCTCTCGCGAGCATCTAAAATCACCATCTATAAGACACTCATCATTGCAGTTCTCATTTATGGCGCTGAGACCTGGACCCTGTCAAAGAAAGATGAGATGCGATTCAGGTGGCGCACGCAGGTGGGTGAAGACCTCAACCAACTTGGCGTGCAAAACTGGAGACAGCTAGCAAGGGACCGACCTGGCTGGAGACGCATGTTTGTTGAGGCCAAGGTCCGCCCGGTTTGTAGCGAAACCTTAAGTAAGTAGGTAAGATTTTGGCACCCAGTGGCGGCTTTTGGTGACATCTATCAAATCTTTTGTTTATTATTCAGTTGCTTATTCCAAATCATCATGGCAAGTTACACGATTGAACAGCGTGTTCAAATAATAAAACTTTATTATCAAAACTTTATTATCAATACGCGCAAACGTTGCGCGTATTGCACACATTTGAACGTTTGGTGGCCAAATTAGAGACGACTGGTTCATTAAACAATCAGCCAACACCCGTACGTTCAAGGAACGCAAGATCGGCCGAGAACATCGGCGCGCCGTGGTCCGTGAAAGTGTACAGCAGAACCCGAGGCAGTCTATTCCTTGCCGTGCACAAGAACTCGGCCTTACGCAGACTTTAAATTATCAAATTTTGTTTCGGGACTTGAGCCTAGGTCCGCACAAGATCAAATTGACCCAGGAGCTCAAAGTTCATGACCATAGACTACGCCGTTTGTTCGCTGACTTGGCTTCGAATCGTTTGAAAAAGGGTCCCAATTTTGGCCGAAAAATCATCTTTAGTGACTAGACGCATTTTTAGATGAATGGTTGTGTTAACAAGCAAAATTGCTATATATGGGATGACATCCATCCACGTGAGGTTCAATAGATGATAATGCATCCTCAAAAAGTTACCGTTTGGTGTGGATTTTGGGCCGGCGGCGGCGTAATTTGTCCGTACTTTTTTGAAAACGACGTTAGTAAGGCTGTCACCGTCAACAGCGTGCACTTCATAACGATGGTAACTAATTTCTTATGGCCCAAATTAGACCATATGGACCTAGACGACATGTGGTTCCAGCAGGACGGCGGCGCTACGTGCCGACCTTAAAGGGGCCTTTAACAATGTGTGAAGCATTTTAGTTCAAAAAGCTCTCACAGGTTTCGAAATAGAACAGTATATCATAAACTAAATGTTATGTGTATGCTTACTATGAAATTCCTATCATCGCCATCGATGGATCCTCTGAGCTAGGGCTGAGCTAGGGCCCAAATACGCTAGATAGATTCAAAAAAGCTAAGATCGCATACTCTATCCATGTTATAGGATCTTCAGTAGAAACTGGGGACCAAATTTTAAAATCGTATTGTGGATATACACTGCAATAATTATACTTGTTCTCACTTATTTTAACATGGTATGGTAGAAGGCTCTGGGATTGGTTAAAAATCTTAGAACCCTTACAAAGACACAAAGAATGGCATGTAAAGATACAACGAGGGCGATGTGAACCTCAATACTTAATATCTTACCCCTGTATCTATATGTTTAGGAAACTTCTGCAAACAGTGCCCTAGGGCTCAGCCAAAAAGAACATGCATAGATTTTGCAGGAATACTTTAGGGACAATGTGAGCACAGACTATTATCACAACATATCTGGATTTCAAAAAAATCTTAAAAACTATCAATCTGAGGTATTGGTAGCTTAGAGATAACTAAATCGATTGCCATCCCATTTACTATGGCAATTAATTACTATTTCGTTATTAAGTCTAACTTTTCCATTACATGAAACTTTTAACTTGGTAGAAAGATGAAATACTGGGAAAATAATATATTGAATGAAATGGTTGGTGTATTTGATTGAACTTATCGAACATACAAACCATTTCTTTTTATAAGTTAGTTTCCCGGTATTTTATGTTTCTTTTTGGCATGAGTTCTTTTTTACGTTTCATGAGCTGCCTTAGAATGAGCTAACCCATGTTTAAATAATTATCGAAACATGTTTACTAATAATTTGTGCAACACAATTTTTTCTTAAACATTTTCTAGCAAATGCTACTTTTTGGTGGTGTTTCATAACATTTTTTTCGAAAAAAGGGCTCAACAAATTTGTGTATTGCAAAACTTATTAGCAGACATGTTACGACAGCTGTTTAAACAAATTCCAAGGTGATAATCCTATTAGAACACATACTTAGTTTAGGCTGTATTGTTCTAGATTTCATAAAAAATAGTACGTTTTGGGTATTTTTTCATTTGAGAGGGACATTTGTTGGGAAATATGTAAGAGATAAAAAAGTTTGCCTACCTATCTTCGACAAAATTACGAGAGTTAATTATATACTAAGTTTTTCAATTTAAGTTTATTTTAACCGTTTTTGAGCGGTGGTAGTGCTAACTTGACTATCAAGTTAGTATTATCAGGGTTAGACAAAATTACGACACTTAATTTTATTATTAGTTTCCCAAAATTTTAAAGTAGTAATGGTAATTTTACGGACATATGATATATCTGGAACTTTCAAATAGAATATGGTCACGGGAATTCTCTCTTTCAATGATTTACAGTTTCACTTCATCGATATAAATATTTTTAATTTAATTTTCGACCGTAACATTGTATATTAACTTGTTTGTTATTTACAAAATGTCAACAACTCAAAAATGAAAATGGTTAGTCGGACGCAAATTAACAGACATTAATTAAATAGCTTTAAATTAAGTTTGTCCAATATATTTATATCCATTTTCACAGAATTAAGATCCATGGACATAGTGGCCTCGAAACGTATGTCATTCTACCCATTTGGAATACTCTTGAATGATTTAAACTGGTACTCTTAAAATAAACCTAGTATAGTTATTTTCAAACTACATTTCCTCTAAAAAGACCCTTCCTTCAAGCCATACAAAAAGTGAACAAATATTTCCTTGGCAGTGATACTTAAGACTTAATATGTGAGCTATTTAAAGGATAAGGGTTTTTAACTATGTACTTTGTAAGATCATTACACAATTTATTCTTAAAAATTGTCATGATTAACCAACAATATTTAAAATACCTCAAAAAGCTACTGTGATAGAGAAATTATAAGGCGACACATAAGATTTCAAGACAGCATAATTTTCATTTTGTTTGATGTTAAAACAAATTAAAATATCGTTAAGAATTTTATCAATAACTGTACAATATTTACAATTTGGCTTTACTTTTTGATTGTGACTAAAGTTAAATCACGGTAATTTAAACTTCATTCAGTTTTTAACACCATGTTCAAAGGAACTTGCAAAAGAAACTCCTTTAACTTATTAAAATATTCTTATTTTTCTCACCTGACCTTTCACTAAAACGTAAATATTTACCTATTATTTAAACTTTTGAAAACTTTACCATTCACCCCATCACTCAAGAACTCATAGTATTATTTTCAAATAAATATTCAAACTATCTAATTAAATGTTTGTTAAATATTTTCCCCAATTAAATTCTCTTTTTGTCTATTTTCTCTTAACACTAAAAACAAACGATAACAGAAACAAAATCAAAACCAATAGAATAGAAAAAGAAAAAGAAAAAGAAAACACATGAAAAACTTTTATCATACTCATATAATTAATCTGAACATTAGGTATTGTTTTCAAAACAATTAAAAAACTTTCAAATCCGAACACAAAACTCCCACAAATGAGTGTTGTTGTGGTTTTCAAAAGTAGCATTAATTTTAGTTATGGTTTTCGATAAAGAAAACTTCATAAAAAATTTACGAACGTGATATTTTTTTATATATAAATCAGGACTTGTCTAGTGACAATGTCATTTTGTGGACAGAGTGGCACTTAGAAGTTCTAAAATTAAAAATTAATTTTGTTCGTTATTGGCTGAAAACTGAATTCTTTGTTCCAATAAAATATATCCTTGCATAATGAAATTTCGTTTTTTATCACCTGATACGCCAATTGAGGAAACCTATTTCCTGATTCCAAGATTTTCCCTCCGAGTTGTGGGATGTTGGCCTCAAAGGAAAGTACCAACTTTTATCAGTATTTTGCATTTTATAGCAAGTAGTACTGCAGTGGCATTTGGAGCATTTGGCGAATGTATTGCGGGAGCTTTGACACTGAATCAAATTCTGGAAACCATGGAAGCTTGGTGTCCTGGAGTGACCAAACAGATTTCACTCTTCAAAATGTGGATATTTTTTGTACACCGCGAAAAGTTGTATTCAATGATCGAAAGGATTGAACAACTTTTGACAGCAGGTTAGAGAAATAAAAATTATATGCCTAGTGAAGTTTTATAATGTATTTTTGATACTATTTAGATGCCAACGAGGATAAAAAGAAAATAGCACAGAAACTTTCTGTCATTGCATCAATTTTGACAGTTATACTTTTTGTGAGTGCAAATTCAACGAATTTATTTTTCAACACGAGACCGCTAATCAATAATATAATTCGTATATCGAATGGAAAAAACGCAACTCTCGATCTACCATTTAAAATGATGTGAGTACAAATTAATTTTTAAAATATGGTTGGCTAGCACGATAAGAATTGACTCATACACACAATGTTATGATAACGAATTGCCAATTTCCGGCCAGTTGGAAAGTTATTATAAGTTTGCTAAAGTATATTATATTTTTTGTTGGAATACTCATTGAATGACAATGAAATACTCAAATATCGAGAATGTCCTAAAAACTGTTTTGGAAAAATTGGACCCATGTAACAAACACAATATAAACTTTCAAGAGTCTGGTTTTCAACACAAACTGCTTATATCCCTTCAGTGAGCGTCGTCTATTTGTATATCTTATAGTTTTTCAAAATATTAATACAAATTTTTGATTTTTTAAAGTCAATATCTTTCTTTAAGTTGAAAACGTTTTTTTATCAATTTTTAGAAGCATTTTTTAAGGTTTTTATTCTTTATACCTTGGAAAATACCGATTGGGTTTTTCTAAGAATATCAAATACCTTCATTTATTCTTGAGATATTCAAATTGAAAACAAGTTTTTAATAATAAAAACTCAAATGGATTTTTCCAAAAACCTTACCAAATGTTAAAAACAGTATTTTTTATTAAATAAAATTAATTTGAAATCAATTGTCAATTGATTATGTACCAAAGGGAGAGCAAACCAAAGATGGAAGTCCCGTAATTTTGTTAAATAGTTTATTTTTTTTAAACAGTGAAGGCCTAGCGGAACTCAAAATCCTTGCCCAACAATAAATTAAATTATGAAAAAAATACTTTTCTATTCTCTGAATTAGATAAATCCTCTTGAAGTTAATCTGGCCCATCTGGCCCTGGATTTTTGTCTCAATTCTCAAACAATTAACTGAGTTTTCCTATTCTGAAACTCCCACAATAATTTCTCGTATCAACTGGAAAATTTCACAATTTTTTCTTTTTTTTTTATTCCCAAAATGATTTTTCGGTTTTCTTGTAACTTTTCAAAAACGATCTGTTCAATCTGAAGATCTCACAAAAAGAGACTTTTGGGTAGTCTCCTTACATCCAACCTACCTTACATCATTGTGTCCGTATTTGATCACGGTAAAGAGCTAAGCACTCCACCCTTTTCGGCTATTAGATAAGCTCCGTTTTAGTACCCTATACCACTTTTTCAGTATTTAGAAATCCCTTTTAAAAGGGATTATTCACTCTCGGTCGTTATCTTACGATGGGCTCAAAGCCGTACATGTGGACCTTCTGTCGCACATCTCAATGTTAAACCAGGACCATCTGTCGTATTTCTTTTTGCTTATGAATTGACATTCGGCTTCTTATCGCCCTGCTTTGGTTACATTTTCAAGATGCTTTAAAGGCAAGGCTTTGGCGGATGGACTAGGTTCGCTCTGACCCCTACCAGCATTTTAAAGCCACAACAGAAAAGGAAACATTTATTTATTGATGGAAAAATTTAGCAACAGTTTATTTCTGTAGTTATGAAATGCCTTCCACGGCTATGATTGCAGCACCATATTCTTTTCATGACCAATCCGAATATTTTCGACTTTATGTTCTCGATATCTTGACAAATTCCATAGCTCAGATCTTGAAGCATTGACGTAGACGTTATCTTTCACATGGATCCAAATAAAAAAGTTTGTACTTGTTAACACTACGGGCTACAGCAGTAACATGTTCACTTGTCAAAACGATTCGATGGGCTTAATTTGTCCACCAAAAAGTGCTTTAGATTTGCAAACTTTGGCCTATATATGTCAAAATATGGCATTTTCAAAATTAATAGCATTACTAAATAGGCAGCCGTTAAAATACTGAGAATAACATATCACAGCAAATTTGATTTTTGTCAAAAATGTAAAACCCTCAAAACTCAGAAATACATGCGGGGCAAAAGTAAAAAATGACAGACCGAAAAGAATACACTAACTGCTGCATCATCTCTAAACATCTCGAAAAATCGAAAAATAGAAATGAATCAATAATGACAAAGAAACTAAAGTCGGCAATCTTCACGATGTGGTTAAACCCGATTAGAATTATTATTTAAAGGCTTTTATTTTTAAAGGTATGAAACTTTGAAATGAAATAAAACAAAGATGACTCTTCTTAATTGGCATGTAATCTACTTTATTTGAAAGATAAGCCTTTTATTTTATAACTAAAGAATGATTTCTGAAATATGATTATCACGGATATTCGCATTTAAAGTTTGAACATGGATTTTTGCCCATAACTTGTTGTAAAATTGGTCCATTTCAAAGATAGGCACAGAAATGGAAAGGGAATGATTCCTAGATCACAATCCTGAAATTTCAGCCCTCTAGGTGGTCTAGATCGAGAAATATTGGACTTCAAAAATTGCCCTCTAGATGCCGACTTTCATGCCTCTGGGACGCATATTAAGCGAGATATTCGCATTTAAAGTTTGAACATGGATTTTTGCCCATAACTTGTTGTAAAATTGGTCTTATTCAAAAATAGGCACAGAAATGGAAAGGGAATGATTCCTAGATCACAATCCTGAAATTTCAGCCCTCTAGGTGGTCTAGATCGAGAAATATTGGACTTCAAAAATTGCCCTCTAGATGCCGACTTTCATGCCTCTGGGACGCATATTAAGCGAGATATTCGCATTTAAAGTTTGAACATGGATTTTTGCCCATAACTTGTTGTAAAATTGGTCTTATTCAAAAATAGGCACAGAAATGGAAAGGGAATGATTCCTAGATCACAATCCTGAAATTTCAGCCCTCTAGGTGGTCTAGATCGAGAAATATTGGACTTCAAAAATTGCCCTCTAGATGCCGACTTTCATGCCTCTGGGACGCATATTAAGCAAGATATTCGCATTTAAAGTTTGAACATGGATTTTTGCCCATAACTTGTTGTAAAATTGGTCTTATTCAAAGATAGGCACAGAAATGGAAAGGGAATGATTCCTAGATCACAATCCTGAAATTTCAGCCCTCTAGGTGGTCTAAATCGAGAAATATTGGACTTCAAAAATTGCCCTCTAGATGCCGACTTTCATGCCTCTGGGACGCATACTAAGCGAGATATTCGCATTTAAAGTTTGAACATGGATTTTTGCCCATAACTTGTTGTAAAATTGGTCTTATTCAAAGATAGGCACAGAAATGGAAAGGGAATGATTCCTAGATCACAATCCTGAAATTTCAGCCCTCTAGGTGGTCTAGATCGAGAAATATTGGACTTCAAAAATTGCCCTCTAGATGCTGACTTTCATGCCTCTAGGACGCATATTAAGCGAGATATTCGCATTTAAAGTTTGAACATGGATTTTTGCCCATAACTTGTTGTAAAATTGGTCTTATTCAAAGATAGGCACAGAAATGGAAAGGGAATGATTCCTAGATCACAATCCTGAAATTTCAGCCCTCTAGGTGGTCTAGATCGAGAAATATTGGACTTCAAAAATTGCCCTCTAGATGCCGACTTTCATGCCTCTGGGACGCATATTAAGCGAGATATTCGCATTTAAAGTTTGAACATGGATTTTTGCCCATAACTTGTTGTAAAATTGGTCTTATTCAAAGATAGGCACAGAAATGGAAAGGGAATGATTCCTAGATCACAATCCTGAAATTTCAGCCCTCTAGGTGGTCTAGATCGAGAAATATTGGACTTCAAAAATTGCCCTCTAGATGCCGACTTTCATGCCTCTGGGACGCATATTAAGCGAGATATTCGCATTTAAAGTTTGAACATGGATTTTTGCCCATAACTTGTTGTAAAATTGGTCTTATTCAAAGATAGGCACAGAAATGGAAAGGGAATGATTCCTAGATCACAATCCTGAAATTTCAGCCCTCTAGGTGGTCTAGATCGAGAAATATTGGACTTCAAAAATTGCCCTCTAGATGCTGACTTTCATGCCTCTAGGACGCATATTAAGCGAGATATTCGCATTTAAAGTTTGAACATGGATTTTTGCCCATAACTTGTTGCAAAATTGGTCTTATTCAAAGATAGGCACAGAAATGGAAAGGGAATGATTCCTAGATCACAATCCTGAAATTTCAGCCCTCTAGGTGGTCTAGATCGAGAAATATTGGACTTCAAAAATTGCCCTCTAGATGCCGACTTTCATGCCTCTGGGACGCATATTAAGCGAGATATTCGCATTTAAAGTTTGAACATGGATTTTTGCCCATAACTTGTTGTAAAATTGGTCTTATTCAAAGATAGGCACAGAAATGGAAAGGGAATGATTCCTAGATCACAATCCTGAAATTTCAGCCCTCTAGGTGGTCTAGATCGAGAAATATTGGACTTCAAAAATTGCCCTCTAGATGCCGACTTTCATGCCTCTGGGACGAATATTAAGCGAGATATTCGCATTTAAAGTTTGAACATGGATTTTTGCCCATAACTTGTTGTAAAATTGGTCTTATTCAAAGATAGGCACAGAAATGGAAAGGGAATGATTCCTAGATCACAATCCTGAAATTTCAGCCCTCTAGGTGGTCTAGATCGAGAAATATTGGACTTCAAAAATTGCCCTCTAGATGCTGACTTTCATGCCTCTAGGACGCATATTAAGCGAGATATTCGCATTTAAAGTTTGAACATGGATTTTTGCCCATAACTTGTTGTAAAATTGGTCTTATTCAAAGATAGGCACAGAAATGGAAAGGGAATGATTCCTAGATCACAATCCTGAAATTTCAGCCCTCTAGGTGGTCTAGATCGAGAAATATTGGACTTCAAAAATTGCCCTCTAGATGCTGACTTTCATGCCTCTAGGACGCATATTAAGCGAGATATTCGCATTTAAAGTTTGAACATGGATTTTTGCCCATAACTTGTTGTAAAATTGGTCTTATTCAAAGATAGGCACAGAAATGGAAAGGGAATGATTCCTAGATCACAATCCTGAAATTTCAGCCCTCTAGGTGGTCTAGATCGAGAAATATTGGACTTCAAAAATTGCCCTCTAGATGCTGACTTTCATGCCTCTAGGACGCATATTAAGGGAGATATTCGCATAAGTTTGAACATGGGTTTTTGCCCATAACTTGTTGTAAAATTGGTCTTATTCAAAGATAGGCACAGAAATGGAAAGGGAATGATTCCTAGATCACAATCCTTAAATTTCAGCCCTCTAGGTGGTCTAGATCGAGAAATATTGGACTTCAAAAATTGCCCTCTAGATGCTGACTTTCATGCCTCTTGGACGCATATTAAGGGAGATATTCGCATAAGTTTGAACATGGGTTTTTGCCCATAACTTGTTGTAAAATTGGTCTTATTCAAAGATAGGCACAGAAATGGAAAGGGAATGATTCCTAGATCACAATCCTTAAATTTCAGCCCTCTAGGTGGTCTAGATCGAGAAATATTGGACTTCAAAAATTGCCCTCTAGATGCTGACTTTCATGCCTCTTGGACGCATATTAAGGGAGATATTCGCATAAGTTTGAACATGGGTTTTTGCCCATAACTTGTTGTAAAATTGGTCTTATTCAAAGATAGGCACAGAAATGGAAAGGGAATGATTCCTAGATCACAATCCTGAAATTTCAACCCTCTAGGTGGTCTAGATCGAGAAATATTGGACTTCAAAAATTGCCCTCTAGATGCCGACTTTCATGCCTCTGGGACGCATATTAAGCGAGATATTCGCATTTAAAGTTTGAACATGGATTTTTGCCCATAACTTGTTGTAAAATTGGTCTTATTCAAAGATAGGCACAGAAATGGAAAGGGAATGATTCCTAGATCACAATCCTGAAATTTCAGCCCTCTAGGTGGTCTAGATCGAGAAATATTGGACTTCAAAAATTGCCCTCTAGATGCTGACTTTCATGCCTCTAGGACGCATATTAAGCGAGATATTCGCATTTAAAGTTTGAACATGGATTTTTGCCCATAACTAGTTGTAAAATTGGTCTTATTCAAAGATAGGCACAGAAATGGAAAGGGAATGATTCCTAGATCACAATCCTGAAATTTCAGCCCTCTAGGTGGTCTAGATCGAGAAATATTGGACTTCAAAAATTGCCCTCTAGATGCTGACTTTCATGCCTCTAGGACGCATATTAAGCGAGATATTCGCATTTAAAGTTTGAACATGGATGTTTGCCCATAACTTGTTGTAAAATTGGTCTTATTCAAAGATAGGCACAGAAATGGAAAGGGAATGATTCCTAGATCACAATCCTGAAATTTCAGCCCTCTAGGTGGTCTAGATCGAGAAATATTGGACTTCAAAAATTGCCCTCTAGATGCTGACTTTCATGCCTCTAGGACACATATTAAGCGAGATATTCGCATTTAAAGTTTGAACATGGATTTTTGCCCATAACTTGTTGTAAAATTGGTCTTATTCAAAGATAGGCACAGAAATGGAAAGGGAATGATTCCTAGATCACAATCCTGAAATTTCAGCCCTCTAGGTGGTCTAGATCGAGAAATATTGGACTTCAAAAATTGCCCTCTAGATGCTGACTTTCATGCCTCTAGGACGCATATTAAGCGAGATATTCGCATTTAAAGTTTGAACATGGATTTTTGCCCATAACTTGTTGTAAAATTGGTCTTATTCAAAGATAGGCACAGAAATGGAAAGGGAATGATTTCTAGATCACAATCCTGAAATTTCAGCCCTCTAGGTGGTCTAGATCGAGAAATATTGGACTTCAAAAATTGCCCTCTAGATGCTGACTTTCATGCCTCTAGGACGCATATTAAGCGAGATATTCGCATTTAAAGTTTGAACATGGATTTTTGCCCATAACTTGTTGTAAAATTGGTCTTATTCAAAGATAGGCACAGAAATGGAAAGGGAATGATTCCTAGATCACAATCCTGAAATTTCAGCCCTCTAGGTGGTCTAGATCGAGAAATATTGGACTTCAAAAATTGCCCTCTAGATGCTGACTTTCATGCCTCTAGGACGCATATTAAGCGAGATATTCGCATTTAAAGTTTGAACATGGATTTTTGCCCATAACTAGAGGTCTTATTCAAAGATAGGCACAGAAATGGAAAGGGAATGATTCCTAGATCACAATCCTGAAATTTCAGCCCTCTAGGTGGTCTAGATCGAGAAATATTGGACTTCAAAAATTGCCCTCTAGATGCTGACTTTCATGCCTCTAGGACGCATATTAAGCGAGATATTCGCATTTAAAGTTTGAACATGGATTTTTGCCCATAACTTGTTGTAAAATTGGTCTTATTCAAAGATAGGCACAGAAATGGAAAGGGAATGATTCCTAGATCACAATCCTGAAATTTCAGCCCTCTAGGTGGTCTAGATCGAGAAATATTGGACTTCAAAAATTGCCGTCTAGATGCTGACTTTCATGCCTCTAGGACGCATATTAAGCGAGATATTCGCATTTAAAGTTTGAACATGGATTTTTGCCCATAACTTGTTGTAAAATTGGTCTTATTCAAAGATAGGCACAGAAATGGAAAGGGAATGATTCCTAGATCACAATCCTGAAATTTCAGCCCTCTAGGTGGTCTAGATCGAGAAATATTGGACTTCAAAAATTGCCCTCTAGATGCTGACTTTCATGCCTCTAGGACGCATATTAAGCGAGATATTCGCATTTAAAGTTTGAACATGGATTTTTGCCCATAACTTGTTGTAAAATTGGTCTTATTCAAAGATAGGCACAGAAATGGAAAGGGAATGATTCCTAGATCACAATCCTGAAATTTCAGCCCTCTAGGTGGTCTAGATCGAGAAATATTGGACTTCAAAAATTGCCCTCTAGATGCTGACTTTCATGCCTCTAGGACGCATATTAAGCGAGATATTCGCATTTAAAGTTTGAACATGGATTTTTGCCCATAACTTGTTGTAAAATTGGTCTTATTCAAAGATAGGCACAGAAATGGAAAGGGAATGATTCCTAGATCACAATCCTGAAATTTCAGCCCTCTAGGTGGTCTAGATCGAGAAATATTGGACTTCAAAAATTGCCCTCTAGATGCTGACTTTCATGCCTCTAGGACGCATATTAAGCGAGATATTCGCATTTAAAGTTTGAACATGGACTTTTGCCCATAACTTGTTGTAAAATTGGTCTTATTCAAAGATAGGCACAGAAATGGAAAGGGAATGATTCCTAGATCACAATCCTGAAATTTCAGCCCTCTAGGTGGTCTAGATCGAGAAATATTGGACTTCAAAAATTGCCATCTAGATGCTGACTTTCATGCCTCTAGGACGCATATTAAGCGAGATATTCGCATTTAAAGTTTGAACATGGATTTTTGCCCATAACTTGTTGTAAAATTGGTCTTATTCAAAGATAGGCACAGAAATGGAAAGGGAATGATTCCTAGATCACAATCCTGAAATTTCAGCCCTCTAGGTGGTCTAGATCGAGAAATATTGGACTTCAAAAATTGCCCTCTAGATGCTGACTTTCATGCCTCTAGGACGCATATTAAGCGAGATATTCGCATTTAAAGTTTGAACATGGATTTTTGCCCATAACTTGTTGTAAAATTGGTCTTATTCAAAGATAGGCACAGAAAAGGAAAGGGAATGATTCCTAGATCACAATCCTGAAATTTCAGCCCTCTAGGTGGTCTAGATCGAGAAATATTGGACTTCAAAAATTGCAATCTAGATGCTCACTTTCATGCCTCTAGGACGCATATTAAGCGAGATATTCGCATTTAATGTTTGAACATGGATTTTTGCCCATAACTTGTTGTAAAATTGGTCTTATTCAAAGATAGGCACAGAAATGGAAAGGGAATGATTCCTAGATCACAATCCTGAAATTTCAGCCTTCTAGGTGGTCTAGATCGAGAAATATTGGACTTCAAAAATTGCCCTCTAGATGCTGACTTTCATGCCTCTAGGACGCATATTAAGGGAGATATTCGCATTTAAAGTTTGAACATGGATTTTTGCCCATAACTTGTTGTAAAATTGGTCTTATTCAAAGATAGGCACAGAAATGGAAAGGGAATGATTCCTAGATCACAATCCTGAAATTTCAGCCCTCTAGGTGGTCTAGATCGAGAAATATTGGACTTCAAAAATTGCCCTCTAGATGCTGACTTTCATGCCTCTAGGACGCATATTAAGCGAGATATTCGCATTTAAAGTTTGAACATGGATTTTTGCCCATAACTTGTTGTAAAATTGGTCTTATTCAAAGATAGGCACACAAATGGAAAGGGAATGATTCCTAGATCACAATCCTGAAATTTCAGCCCTCTAAGTGGTCTAGATCGAGAAATATTGGACTTCAAAAATTGCCCTCTAGATGCTGACTTTCATGCCTCTAGGACGCATATTAAGCGAGATATTCGCATTTAAAGTTTGAACATGGACTTTTGCCCATAACTTGTTGTAAAATTGGTCTTATTCAAAGATAGGCACAGAAATGGAAAGGGAATGATTCCTAGATCACAATCCTGAAATTTCAGCCCTCTAGGTGGTCTAGATCGAGAAATATTGGACTTCAAAAATTGCCCTCTAGATGCTGACTTTCATGCCTCTAGGACGCATATTAAGCGAGATATTCGCATTTAAAGTTTGAACATGGACTTTTGCCCATAACTTGTTGTAAAATTGGTCTTATTCAAAGATAGGCACAGAAATGGAAAGGGAATGATTCCTAGATCACAATCCTGAAATTTCAGCCCTCTAGGTGGTCTAGATCGAGAAATATTGGACTTCAAAAATTGCCCTCTAGATGCTGACTTTCATGCCTCTAGGACGCATATTAAGCGAGATATTCGCATTTAAAGTTTGAACATGGATTTTTGTAAAATTGGTCTTATTCAAAGATAGGCACAGAAATGGAAAGGGAATGATTCCTAGATCACAATCCTGAAATTTCAGCCCTCTAGGTGGTCTAGATCGAGAAATATTGGACTTCAAAAATTGCCCTCTAGATGCTGACTTTCATGCCTCTAGGACGCATATTAAGCGAGATATTCGCATTTAAAGTTTGAACATGGATTTTTGCCCATAACTTGTTGTAAAATTGGTCTTATTCAAAGATAGGCACAGAAATGGAAAGGAATGATTCCTAGATCACAATCCTGAAATTTCAGCCCTCTAGGTGGTCTAGATCGAGAAATATTGGACTTCAAAAATTGCCCTCTAGATGCTGACTTTCATGCCTCTAGGACGCATATTAAGCGAGATATTCGCATTTAAAGTTTGAACATGGATTTTTGCCCATAACTTGTTGTAAAATTGGTCTTATTCAAAGATAAGCACAGAAATGGAAAGGGAATGATTCCTAGATCACAATCCTGAAATTTCAGCCCTCTAGGTGGTCTAGATCGAGAAATATTGGACTTCAAAAATTGCCCTCTAGATGCTGACTTTCATGCCTCTAGGACGCATATTAAGCGAGATATTCGCATTTAAAGTTTGAACATGGATTTTTGCCCATAACTTGTTGTAAAATTGGTCTTATTCAAAGAAAGGCACAGAAATGGAAAGGGAATGATTCCTAGATCACAATCCTGAAATTTCAGCCCTCTAGGTGGTCTAGATCGAGAAATATTGGACTTCAAAAATTGCCCTCTAGATGCTGACTTTCATGCCTCTAGGACGCATATTAAGCGAGATATTCGCATTTAAAGTTTGAACATGGATTTTTGCCCATAACTTGTTGTAAAATTGGTCTTATTCAAAGATAGGCACAGAAATGGAAAGGGAATGATTCCTAGATCACAATCCTGAAATTTCAGCCCTCTAGGTGGTCTAGATCGAGAAATATTGGACTTCAAAAATTGCCCTCTAGATGCTGACTTTCATGCCTCTAGGACGCATATTAAGCGAGATATTCGCATTTAAAGTTTGAACATGGATTTTTGCCCATAACTTGTTGTAAAATTGGTCTTATTCAAAGATAGGCACAGAAATGGAAAGGGAATGATTCCTAGATCACAATCCTGAAATTTCAGCCCTCTAGGTGGTCTAGATCGAGAAATATTGGACTTCAAAAATTGCCCTCTAGATGCTCACTTTCATGCCTCTAGGACGCATATTAAGCGAGATATTCGCATTTAAAGTTTGAACATGGATTTTTGCCCATAACTTGTTGTAAAATTGGTCTTATTCAAAGATAGGCACAGAAATGAAAAGGGAATGATTCCTAGATCACAATCCTGAAATTTCAGCCCTCTAGGTGGTCTAGATCGAGAAATATTGGACTTCAAAAATTGCCCTCTAGATGCTCACTTTCATGCCTCTAGGACGCATATTAAGCGAGATATTCGCATTTAAAGTTTGAACATGGATTTTTGCCCATAACTTGTTGTAAAATTGGTCTTATTCAAAGATAGGCACAGAAATGGAAAGGGAATGATTCCTAGATCACAATCCTGAAATTTCAGCCCTCTAGGTGGTCTAGATCGAGAAATATTGGACTTCAAAAATTGCCCTCTAGATGCTGACTTTCATGCCTCTAGGACGCATATTAAGCGAGATATTCGCATTTAAAGTTTGAACATGGATTTTTGCCCATAACTTGTTGTAAAATTGGTCTTATTCAAAGATAGGCACAGAAATGGAAAGGGAATGATTCCTAGATCACAATCCTGAAATTTCAGCCCTCTAGGTGGTCTAGATCGAGAAATATTGGACTTCAAAAATTGCCCTCTAGATGCTGACTTTCATGCCTCTAGGACGCATATTAAGCGAGATATTCGCATTTAAAGTTTGAACATGGATTTTTGCCCATAACTTGTTGTAAAATTGGTCTTATTCAAAGAAAGGCACAGAAATGGAAAGGGAATGATTCCTAGATCACAATCCTGAAATTTCAGCCCTCTAGGTGGTCTAGATCGAGAAATATTGGACTTCAAAAATTGCCCTCTAGATGCTGACTTTCATGCCTCTAGGACGCATATTAAGCGAGATATTCGCATTTAAAGTTTGAACATGGATTTTTGCCCATAACTTGTTGTAAAATTGGTCTTATTCAAAGATAGGCACAGAAATGGAAAGGGAATGATTCCTAGATCACAATCCTGAAATTTCAGCCCTCTAGGTGGTCTAGATCGAGAAATATTGGACTTCAAAAATTGCCCTCTAGATGCTGACTTTCATGCCTCTAGGACGCATATTAAGCGAGATATTCGCATTTAAAGTTTGAACATGGATTTTTGCCCATAACTTGTTGTAAAATTGGTCTTATTCAAAGATAAGCACAGAAATGGAAAGGGAATGATTCCTAGATCACAATCCTGAAATTTCAGCCCTCTAGGTGGTCTAGATCGAGAAATATTGGACTTCAAAAATTGCCCTCTAGATGCTGACTTTCATGCCTCTAGGACGCATATTAAGCGAGATATTCGCATTTAAAGTTTGAACATGGATTTTTGCCCATAACTTGTTGTAAAATTGGTCTTATTCAAAGAAAGGCACAGAAATGGAAAGGGAATGATTCCTAGATCACAATCCTGAAATTTCAGCCCTCTAGGTGGTCTAGATCGAGAAATATTGGACTTCAAAAATTGCCCTCTAGATGCTGACTTTCATGCCTCTAGGACGCATATTAAGCGAGATATTCGCATTTAAAGTTTGAACATGGATTTTTGCCCATAACTTGTTGTAAAATTGGTCTTATTCAAAGATAGGCACAGAAATGGAAAGGGAATGATTCCTAGATCACAATCCTGAAATTTCAGCCCTCTAGGTGGTCTAGATCGAGAAATATTGGACTTCAAAAATTGCCCTCTAGATGCTGACTTTCATGCCTCTAGGACGCATATTAAGCGAGATATTCGCATTTAAAGTTTGAACATGGATTTTTGCCCATAACTTGTTGTAAAATTGGTCTTATTCAAAGATAAGCACAGAAATGGAAAGGGAATGATTCCTAGATCACAATCCTGAAATTTCAGCCCTCTAGGTGGTCTAGATCGAGAAATATTGGACTTCAAAAATTGCCCTCTAGATGCTGACTTTCATGCCTCTAGGACGCATATTAAGCGAGATATTCGCATTTAAAGTTTGAACATGGATTTTTGCCCATAACTTGTTGTAAAATTGGTCTTATTCAAAGAAAGGCACAGAAATGGAAAGGGAATGATTCCTAGATCACAATCCTGAAATTTCAGCCCTCTAGGTGGTCTAGATCGAGAAATATTGGACTTCAAAAATTGCCCTCTAGATGCTGACTTTCATGCCTCTAGGACGCATATTAAGCGAGATATTCGCATTTAAAGTTTGAACATGGATTTTTGCCCATAACTTGTTGTAAAATTGGTCTTATTCAAAGATAGGCACAGAAATGGAAAGGGAATGATTCCTAGATCACAATCCTGAAATTTCAGCCCTCTAGGTGGTCTAGATCGAGAAATATTGGACTTCAAAAATTGCCCTCTAGATGCTGACTTTCATGCCTCTAGGACGCATATTAAGCGAGATATT
The DNA here is from genome assembly GCA_951509635.1 of Eupeodes luniger. Taxonomy (NCBI): domain Eukaryota; kingdom Metazoa; phylum Arthropoda; class Insecta; order Diptera; family Syrphidae; genus Eupeodes; species Eupeodes luniger. The sequence goes on from OX608075.1 coordinate 37,521,336, forward strand.
CGCATTTAAAGTTTGAACATGGATTTTTGCCCATAACTTGTTGTAAAATTGGTCTTATTCAAAGATAGGCACAGAAATGGAAAGGGAATGATTCCTAGATCACAATCCTGAAATTTCAGCCCTCTAGGTGGTCTAGATCGAGAAATATTGGACTTCAAAAATTGCCCTCTAGATGCTGACTTTCATGCCTCTAGGACGCATATTAAGCGAGATATTCGCATTTAAAGTTTGAACATGGATTTTTGCCCATAACTTGTTGTAAAATTGGTCTTATTCAAAGGTAAGCACAGAAATGGAAAGGGAATGATTCCTAGATCACAATCCTGAAATTTCAGCCCTCTAGGTGGTCTAGATCGAGAAATATTGGACTTCAAAAATTGCCCTCTAGATGCTGACTTTCATGCCTCTAGGACGCATATTAAGCGAGATATTCGCATTTAAAGTTTGAACATGGATTTTTGCCCACAACTTGTTGTAAAATTGGTCTTATTCAAAGATAGGCACAGAAATGGAAAGGGAATGATTCCTAGATCACAATCCTGAAATTTCAGCCCTCTAGGTGGTCTAGATCGAGAAATATTGGACTTCAAAAATTGCCCTCTAGATGCTGACTTTCATGCCTCTAGGACGCATATTAAGCGAGATATTCGCATTTAAAGTTTGAACATGGATTTTTGCCCATAACTTGTTGTAAAATTGGAAAGGGAATGATTCCTAGATCACAATCCTGAAATTTCAGCCCTCTAGGTGGTCTAGATCGAGAAATATTGGACTTCAAAAATTGCCCTCTAGATGCTGACTTTCATGCCTCTAGGACGCATATTAAGCGAGATATTCGCATTTAAAGTTTGAACATGGATTTTTGCCCATAACTTGTTGTAAAATTGGTCTTATTCAAAGATAAGCACAGAAATGGAAAGGGAATGATTCCTAGATCACAATCCTGAAATTTCAGCCCTCTAGGTGGTCTAGATCGAGAAATATTGGACTTCAAAAATTGCCCTCTAGATGCTGACTTTCATGCCTCTAGGACGCATATTAAGCGAGATATTCGCATTTAAAGTTTGAACATGGATTTTTGCCCATAACTTGTTGTAAAATTGGTCTTATTCAAAGAAAGGCACAGAAATGGAAAGGGAATGATTCCTAGATCACAATCCTGAAATTTCAGCCCTCTAGGTGGTCTAGATCGAGAAATATTGGACTTCAAAAATTGCCCTCTAGATGCTGACTTTCATGCCTCTAGGACGCATATTAAGCGAGATATTCGCATTTAAAGTTTGAACATGGATTTTTGCCCATAACTTGTTGTAAAATTGGTCTTATTCAAAGATAGGCACAGAAATGGAAAGGGAATGATTCCTAGATCACAATCCTGAAATTTCAGCCCTCTAGGTGGTCTAGATCGAGAAATATTGGACTTCAAAAATTGCCCTCTAGATGCTGACTTTCATGCCTCTAGGACGCATATTAAGCGAGATATTCGCATTTAAAGTTTGAACATGGATTTTTGCCCATAACTTGTTGTAAAATTGGTCTTATTCAAAGATAGGCACAGAAATGGAAAGGGAATGATTCCTAGATCACAATCCTGAAATTTCAGCCCTCTAGGTGGTCTAGATCGAGAAATATTGGACTTCAAAAATTGCCCTCTAGATGCTGACTTTCATGCCTCTAGGACGCATATTAAGCGAGATATTCGCATTTAAAGTTTGAACATGGATTTTTGCCCATAACTTGTTGTAAAATTGGTCTTATTCAAAGGTAAGCACAGAAATGGAAAGGGAATGATTCCTAGATCACAATCCTGAAATTTCAGCCCTCTAGGTGGTCTAGATCGAGAAATATTGGACTTCAAAAATTGCCCTCTAGATGCTGACTTTCATGCCTCTAGGACGCATATTAAGCGAGATATTCGCATTTAAAGTTTGAACATGGATTTTTGCCCACAACTTGTTGTAAAATTGGTCTTATTCAAAGATAGGCACAGAAATGGAAAGGGAATGATTCCTAGATCACAATCCTGAAATTTCAGCCCTCTAGGTGGTCTAGATCGAGAAATATTGGACTTCAAAAATTGCCCTCTAGATGCTGACTTTCATGCCTCTAGGACGCATATTAAGCGAGATATTCGCATTTAAAGTTTGAACATGGATTTTTGCCCATAACTTGTTGTAAAATTGGTCTTATTCAAAGAAAGGCACAGAAATGGAAAGGGAATGATTCCTAGATCACAATCCTGAAATTTCAGCCCTCTAGGTGGTCTAGATCGAGAAATATTGGACTTCAAAAATTGCCCTCTAGATGCTGACTTTCATGCCTCTAGGACGCATATTAAGCGAGATATTCGCATTTAAAGTTTGAACATGGATTTTTGCCCATAACTTGTTGTAAAATTGGTCTTATTCAAAGATAAGCACAGAAATGGAAAGGGAATGATTCCTAGATCACAATCCTGAAATTTCAGCCCTCTAGGTGGTCTAGATCGAGAAATATTGGACTTCAAAAATTGCCCTCTAGATGCTGACTTTCATGCCTCTAGGACGCATATTAAGCGAGATATTCGCATTTAAAGTTTGAACATGGATTTTTGCCCATAACTTGTTGTAAAATTGGTCTTATTCAAAGAAAGGCACAGAAATGGAAAGGGAATGATTCCTAGATCACAATCCTGAAATTTCAGCCCTCTAGGTGGTCTAGATCGAGAAATATTGGACTTCAAAAATTGCCCTCTAGATGCTGACTTTCATGCCTCTAGGACGCATATTAAGCGAGATATTCGCATTTAAAGTTTGAACATGGATTTTTGCCCATAACTTGTTGTAAAATTGGTCTTATTCAAAGATAGGCACAGAAATGGAAAGGGAATGATTCCTAGATCACAATCCTGAAATTTCAGCCCTCTAGGTGGTCTAGATCGAGAAATATTGGACTTCAAAAATTGCCCTCTAGATGCTGACTTTCATGCCTCTAGGACGCATATTAAGCGAGATATTCGCATTTAAAGTTTGAACATGGATTTTTGCCCATAACTTGTTGTAAAATTGGTCTTATTCAAAGGTAAGCACAGAAATGGAAAGGGAATGATTCCTAGATCACAATCCTGAAATTTCAGCCCTCTAGGTGGTCTAGATCGAGAAATATTGGACTTCAAAAATTGCCCTCTAGATGCTGACTTTCATGCCTCTAGGACGCATATTAAGCGAGATATTCGCATTTAAAGTTTGAACATGGATTTTTGCCCACAACTTGTTGTAAAATTGGTCTTATTCAAAGATAGGCACAGAAATGGAAAGGGAATGATTCCTAGATCACAATCCTGAAATTTCAGCCCTCTAGGTGGTCTAGATCGAGAAATATTGGACTTCAAAAATTGCCCTCTAGATGCTGACTTTCATGCCTCTAGGACGCATATTAAGCGAGATATTCGCATTTAAAGTTTGAACATGGATTTTTGCCCATAACTTGTTGTAAAATTGGAAAGGGAATGATTCCTAGATCACAATCCTGAAATTTCAGCCCTCTAGGTGGTCTAGATCGAGAAATATTGGACTTCAAAAATTGCCCTCTAGATGCTGACTTTCATGCCTCTAGGACGCATATTAAGCGAGATATTCGCATTTAAAGTTTGAACATGGATTTTTGCCCATAACTTGTTGTAAAATTGGTCTTATTCAAAGATAAGCACAGAAATGGAAAGGGAATGATTCCTAGATCACAATCCTGAAATTTCAGCCCTCTAGGTGGTCTAGATCGAGAAATATTGGACTTCAAAAATTGCCCTCTAGATGCTGACTTTCATGCCTCTAGGACGCATATTAAGCGAGATATTCGCATTTAAAGTTTGAACATGGATTTTTGCCCATAACTTGTTGTAAAATTGGTCTTATTCAAAGAAAGGCACAGAAATGGAAAGGGAATGATTCCTAGATCACAATCCTGAAATTTCAGCCCTCTAGGTGGTCTAGATCGAGAAATATTGGACTTCAAAAATTGCCCTCTAGATGCTGACTTTCATGCCTCTAGGACGCATATTAAGCGAGATATTCGCATTTAAAGTTTGAACATGGATTTTTGCCCATAACTTGTTGTAAAATTGGTCTTATTCAAAGATAGGCACAGAAATGGAAAGGGAATGATTCCTAGATCACAATCCTGAAATTTCAGCCCTCTAGGTGGTCTAGATCGAGAAATATTGGACTTCAAAAATTGCCCTCTAGATGCTGACTTTCATGCCTCTAGGACGCATATTAAGCGAGATATTCGCATTTAAAGTTTGAACATGGATTTTTGCCCATAACTTGTTGTAAAATTGGTCTTATTCAAAGATAGGCACAGAAATGGAAAGGGAATGATTCCTAGATCACAATCCTGAAATTTCAGCCCTCTAGGTGGTCTAGATCGAGAAATATTGGACTTCAAAAATTGCCCTCTAGATGCTGACTTTCATGCCTCTAGGACGCATATTAAGCGAGATATTCGCATTTAAAGTTTGAACATGGATTTTTGCCCATAACTTGTTGTAAAATTGGTCTTATTCAAAGGTAAGCACAGAAATGGAAAGGGAATGATTCCTAGATCACAATCCTGAAATTTCAGCCCTCTAGGTGGTCTAGATCGAGAAATATTGGACTTCAAAAATTGCCCTCTAGATGCTGACTTTCATGCCTCTAGGACTCATATTAAGCGAGATATTCGCATTTAAAGTTTGAACATGGATTTTTGCCCATAACTTGTTGTAAAATTGGTCTTATTCAAAGATAGGCACAGAAATGGAAAGGGAATGATTCCTAGATCACAATCCTGAAATTTCAGCCCTCTAGGTGGTCTAGATCGAGAAATATTGGACTTCAAAAATTGCCCTCTAGATGCTGACTTTCATGCCTCTAGGACGCATATTAAGCGAGATATTCGCATTTAAAGTTTGAACATGGATTTTTGCCCATAACTTGTTGTAAAATTGGTCTTATTCAAAGATAGGCACAGAAATGGAAAGGGAATGATTCCTAGATCACAATCCTGAAATTTCAGCCCTCTAGGTGGTCTAGATCGAGAAATATTGGACTTCAAAAATTGCCCTCTAGATGCTGACTTTCATGCCTCTAGGACGCATATTAAGCGAGATATTCGCATTTAAAGTTTGAACATGGATTTTTGCCCATAACTTGTTGTAAAATTGGTCTTATTCAAAGATAGGCACAGAAATGGAAAGGGAATGATTCCTAGATCACAATCCTGAAATTTCAGCCCTCTAGGTGGTCTAGATCGAGAAATATTGGACTTCAAAAATTGCCCTCTAGATGCTGACTTTCATGCCTCTAGGACGCATATTAAGCGAGATATTCGCATTTAAAGTTTGAACATGGATTTTTGCCCATAACTTGTTGTAAAATTAGTCTTTTTCAAAGATAGGCACAGAAATGGAAAGGGAATGATTCCTAGATTACAATCCTGAAATTTCAGCCCTCTAGGTGGTCTAGATCGAGAAATATTGGACTTCAAAAATTGCCCTCTAGATGCTGACTTTCATGCCTCTAGGACGCATATTAAGCGAGATATTCGCATTTAAAGTTTGAACATGGATTTTTGCCCATAACTAGTTGTAAAATTGGTCTTATTCAAAGATAGGCACAGAAATGGAAAGGGAATGATCCCTAGATCACAATCCTGAAATTTCAGCCCTCTAGGTGGTCTAGATCGAGAAATATTGGACTTCAAAAATTGCCCTCTAGATGCTGACTTTCATGCCTCTAGGACGCATATTAAGCGAGATATTCGCATTTAAAGTTTGAACATGGATTTTTGCCCATAACTTGTTGTAAAATTGGTATTATTCAAAGATAGGCACAGAAATGGAAAGGGTATGATTCCTAGATCACAATCCTGAAATTTCAGCCCTCTAGGTGGTCTAGATCGAGAAATATTGGACTTCAAAAATTGCCCTCTAGATGCTGACTTTCATGCCTCTAGGACGCATATTAAGGGAGATATTCGCATTTAAAGTTTGAACATGGATTTTTGCCCATAACTTGTTGTAAAATTGGTCTTATTCAAAGATAGGCACAGAAATGGAAAGGGAATGATTCCTAGATCACAATCCTGAAATTTCAGCCCTCTAGGTGGTCTAGATCGAGAAATAATGGAGTTCAAAAATTGCCCTCTTGGTGCAATATAAATACGAAAATTATTTTGTAAACGGGTATCAGCATTTAAAATTAAATCCGAAACGTATTTTCCAGACTATTAAAGTACTTACGAGTATATATCAAATTCAAGTTTTTCTCAAAGCTTCCTATACATAGATTCAAATAAAGACTCATAAGTAATGAGAATTTCCAGAAACTAAATAAGATACTAAGATTCTTTAAATTTAAATTTAAAAAGTGAAAGATTTGTCCCTTTCAAAATCACCAGGAAATGTATTGTTAAGAGATGTTTTGAGTACTTAGGCTTAAAAACCCCGCTTTGGTTGTTTTCATCATTTTTAAAGGGGCATATTTTTAAAATTTTATGTGATAAAAAAATTAATGGCGAAATTCGAATTTAGGACATCTTAATCCTTTAAAAAATTGTTCTTTTTTTTGTGCAGCAAAAAGACAATGCAATTTTGTCGACTAGCGTTATGAAACACCCTGTATATATGATAATATGAAATCACATCGTGTCTCCCGAATAAAATTTAGTTGACAGATTCTTAGCATAAAATATAAAATACAAAATACACGTATAAATGTAGAAAAAAAATATTTTTGTTAAGACTTTTAAAGCAAAATAAATGTACCTACTTACCCATTTGAATAAACAATTTTCAAATTATAGCGTCATTTAAAGCTCACTCTACCCACACTTCCAAGACCGACCACGAGACGCGAAGCAAGAAAATTAAAATAAATTAAAACTAAAATAATTCTACTAAAAACCACTAGAAACTTGAAACCTCTTTTTCTTAACAATTTAACTCTGATACACAGTTTTTACTTTTTATTCACTTTTTTACTGCACAATTAAAATAAATTGACTTTTTCTTCATAAAAAGAACTAAACACCTATGAGACGAAAATTAAATTTTCAAATTAAACCGCCAATCTAAATTACCTAAAACCAAAAACAACACTACCGAACTGACCAATTACTCGACGGAGCTCCGTTATGAAAATAAATTTTACTGTATTCGAATTCACATTTTACAAACAAAAGAAAAACACTTAGATCTCGAATTAAATGAACTTTTTATCGATAAACTTGAACATTACAACTTGCTTAACATTTTGCATACATTTTTTCTACCGCACATATAAAATAAATATTTTAATTTAATTTTTTAAATTTCACTTCGAGACGATCACGACCGCGAGCATAAGAATTTCGCAAACTATTACCTACTGCAAATCACCATACAACAAAGATAAATAAAGAAGATGAACTATGTATGTATGTATGTGATGGCGATAATTTAGTAAGTGAATGTGTTTATGCAAAGATGGCGATTTACCCGGTCGTGTTCATCATGCATACTTTTTTGGGTTCACATACATGAATTCGAATTTGTTTGAATTGTGGTGAGTTAATACGCTGCGCTGGCTGGTTACAAGAATGGGTTGAGAAGTCGAATCGAATTCTATGTTGGATCGAAAACGAATGAAAGATTGAATTCAATTTGAATTGACATACATTATAAGGAAATAAGATGAAAACCTTTTAAATGATTATTTTTTTGCAATAAGCCGAATTGTCATTTAATGAAATTCGAGAATCATACAATCAATAACTGAAGTTTAAGCTGTTTTTTCGAGATCTTCGATTATGTTAAATAAATTTTAGATTCTATTAAATTTTTCTATAACCAAATCTTAAGAATTTTATAAGATTGAATAAGTTTTATGACGATGTTTATATTTGCTTCCAACATATTTCAGTCCAAAATCAATTTTTGGTAGTATTTTGTTGTTTTTTACAAACAACTCAATTGGATTTTACTAAAAATTTTACTAAATGTAAAAAACAATGGCGAAAAATTTAAAACGATTTAGTAATTTGGTAGATTTATTTGCTAAATTTGCTAAAGTTAAAATCAGGGACTTTAACTTTTAGCAATAATAAGAATAATAATTATTATTCTTATAAGTCCAGTGGATGAAGTAGTCCAGTCAGAATTTGGGAATTCCAATTAATAGATCCGTTTAAGCGTATTTGCTTTGTTTATTTTCACGAACTGTCACTTTTTAGATGTCCAATTTTTGGCAAATTTTTTGGCCGTATATCGGCAATAACGTGGCGAATGTTGTCCTTCAAGTAGTCTATCGTTTCGGGCTTATTGGGGTTGACTAGCGACTTTACTATCCCGACGGAAAATAGTCAAGCGACGTTAAATCGCACGATCTTGGAGCCCAAATCACCGTTTCCTAACTTGAAACTACGCTGTTATCTAACGTTGCTTTCATTAAATCAATTGTCTCTAACATGTTGGACCCATCGCGTCGTCTGTTTGAAACCATTTCATAGTTGTTCAATTAGGAACTTAGGTAGACTAAGTCTTTAATAACCTCAAATTTTCGCCTGTCGATGGAGACGTTTTGACCGAAATTTTGGTTTATAGGTCCATTACTGATGACAGCATGTATTTTGTTTTGCCCTTATTAACCGCTAAACTTATTTTTGCCACATCTGCTTAGTCACAAAAGCCCCATTGACATCACGCTAAGTACTTCCGATTATTTCAATATCATCAGCATATGCGAGTGATTGGACAGACTTTTGAAAGTCTAGTGTTGACTTGAGAGCTCTCCACTATTCTTTCAAGGACGATGTTAAAGAAATCACATGACAACGCATCATCTTGTCCAAAGCCTTTTATGATATCAAAAGGTTAGGTTAAATTATTTGCAACCTTTAAGGAGCAGCGCGAATTCTCCATGGTCATCCTACACAAAAGTTTGGTAGGGATATCTTAACTAAACATTGCTCAATACAGTTCGTCCATGTGGATGCTGTCATATTCGGCCTTGAAACTAATGAAAAGATGGTGGGTGTCAATTTGATGTTCTTGGTTTTTTCCCACAATCCGTCGTAATGTGAATATTTGATCCACTTTCATGGTCTTCATCCACACTAATAAGCTTTAGACGTTAACATATTACCGTTTTGTACGCGACGTTTAAGAGACTGATTCATCTATAGTTGGTAATGTTTAGAGAGTCTCCTTTTTTTAATATTGGGCAAACAATGCTGAGGTTCCATTGTTCGGGCATACTTTGATGCATGCTTCCAACCAAATTATCTCCTGGTGGTTTGAAAAGCTCGGCATTGAGCCATCTGCTCCAGCGTCTTTGTTACACTTAGAGATGTCAATCTTTACCTTGTCTAAGTCGGGAAGGCGAAATTATTGGATTTTGGCGTCTATATTGAATGGATCACTTTGCCTGACAGCGGAATTCGGTTCGTTGTCGCCATTATAGAGTCTGCAGAAGTAGTACTTCGATATCCTCTGCATTGACTGCGGTTTAATGTTTCCAATTTTGTCTTTTCAGTTGTTCAATTGATGAACGAAAAAGTCAGTATTCATGGCTCTTTAGCGGTCATCATTGACTGTAACGTTCTGGTCTGCACGGTGTATCAAAATACATTTGGAGATTATGTTGCGGAAATTTTATTTCCAAAATAAAAACACACTTTTCAAGAACTGTCACTTTACTGCGTGAGAGCGGGACGACCGTAGTTTACCAACTATCGGTGCTCTCACTCAGTATGGTGGCGAAAACCATTTTTCTTTAACAGGTAGCATTGGTTGATGGGATGGTTTCCATGGAAGTGAAACCAAACGAGATGGACCGTCTGGTGGTTGCATAGAGAAAAGTTGCATGAGAAGTCACTCCGAATGGAGAATGGCCTAAGGCCCAACGTAAAATTTTAACAATATTAAGGTCAATGATTTCTATTAAATTATATTTTGCTTTCAAGTTTTGGTTAAATTGTAATTTATTGCATTCCTAATGGTAACTCAAACTTTGTTAATGGAAGTATGGACTTTTAAGTTTCCAACAACTTAATTGAAGACTAGTTTTATTTCAAGTTTAGTTACAGATCTCGAACGAAATCATTTTCCTTCTTTTTTTTAGAGCTTAACGTAAAGTTTTACAAAGAGGTATGTTTTTCGCGATTTTTTTTTTATGTTTCTCAACTTCTGTCCGTATCGAGATGAAAAATGGGGGTGGCTGAATGCAGCTTCTGGAATCGTCGTGATCTAGAAGTGTATCCAGCGAGCGGCGAATTCCAGAATGACTTGCATTTAGCTGTGAGAGAAGAGCGAGTAAGCGGGATCGCGAGAATCTCATCACAAGTTGAGTTCAACAAGCCGATCTCCGATTGGCTGTTGATAAAGTGATTGACATCCGCCACTCCACATTGGCTGAAAGCTAAAAATGGCGGAAGTTAGGAAGTCATCCTTGACTTGACAGATCGAAGAATCTGGAAGTCAGTTCTTTTCGAATAGTCGAAGTGTACAGAAGTTGATAATTGTGAACAAGAGTGGAGAAATATAAAAAGAAAAAGCGAAAAAGATAAGAAAAGTGAAAATAAAACAAAAAAGGTTGACTAGTTTTGTGAAAGGGAAAACATTAGAAAAATTAAAGGAAGGAAAAATAAGGAGTGTTCAGATTTGTAGCTGGAAAAAAAAAGATAAGTACAAATTTTTCAATTAATCGTGTTAGTGTATTCTTTTGAGAATCCCAATTTCTTTGTGGGAATATAGACCTTAACGGTCCATCGTCCAATTCTCTATACCATTTTTGTACAATTTATACTTAACGAAAAGATCCTGAGTTTTCGTCCTACATAGTAAGGTTTCTCAGGCACCTTCGAAATAAAAATTAAATTTCGATAAAATTACATTTGTTGTATTTATTTTTTGTTGGGTGGATTTTTTTTTTTTTCTTTCCTCTCTTTGTTTCTTTTAGGTACAAAGGTTTGCAATTTCCTTTTCTTTATTTCTGGAAAAAATTGCTGGCGCCCTTCTCTTACTTAACGTAAGAACGCCCCTGTGGCAATTCGAATCAAAACATATTTTTCTGATGAAAGATACCAAGTTTTCTTTTAAATTTTCTTGGTTTTAGATTAATTTCTTGTTATTTAGTATTAAAATTGTTCTTAGGCCGAAAGGCAGAAGATATAAGATAATGGATTAACTTAGAGCACCCGCATAGGGCCAGTAAGATATTTTTTTTAAGTTATTGAAATTTAAGCTAGTTTTTTTAAGAATTTTTGTCTAGCATTAAGTTAGCCTTAAGATTTTGATAAAATAAAAATAAAAAAAAAAAAAAAAAAAAAAAAAAAAATATTTTTCTGATATCAAAGTGATATCAAAATGGCGAGCAACTTAATTAATCGACCCTTCGATTAATTAAATTGTGCATTCAACTCACCCCTGCTGCTTGTTGCAATTTTTGCTTTGTCGCCTCTTCACCGCTGTTCTTTGACAGTTCGGCACAAATTAGCATATTTCCTATTTCGCGCGTTTTGTAAATTGTGTTCATCTTAATTTTCTTCCTTTAATAATAATCAATATTATAAAATGCAATAAGTGCAGGGCAGATAAATTTACAACAATTATTATCCAATTACTTCAGTTTTGTTCATCCCTCCAATTACTTCAATTTTGTTTATTCCGATACGTATTTTGAACAGACAAAATAAATTTTCACAATTTGGAAGCGTTGTTCAGTAATCAGTCTATTAATAATGGTTGAAATTCCAAACCAAGCTAAACATGAATTGCTTGACAGCTGACAAAATGGCCAATTTGAAGTAATATATCCCTAAACAAACACCCTTTAGTACAAATTTCTTAATTTCGTTGATTTGAGGCATCTTCCTCTATCTGCACGTGCGTCGTTTCCTAAATCGAATCAGAAGTTTTCCAATAATAGTTAAAAGCTGTTGATTGAAACGTAATACTTTCTCAAGGACACCCTTTATTTAAAGCAAAGGTTATAAATTATTAATAAACATAAATCTGATTTTCAATCTCACACAATTCTTAAAGAAGTCATAAATCGCCAGTAGACCCATCATCCGTAACCCTCAGGATTCATGCCCTTGAAAATTTACTAACAAATAAATTTAATCTTTATAACTTTCTTCCACAGACTTCCCGATGTCCTCACCCACTATCCGGTTTATCCTTTGACATACATTTCCATGTCCTACTCTGGCGTCATGACTGTATTTACATTCTGTGGCGTCGATGGTTGTTTCGTCGGCCTCTGTTTCTACATCAGTGCCTTATTCCGAATGATACAATACGATATCCAGGAAGTTTTTGTCCATTTGCAATATCGTAAGTTTATCGCAGTTCATCAATTCTCATATAAAATCCAATAAATTCAAAATTAAAATAAAATGTGAATCAACAGAAAAAAAGAAACATTTAATTCAATCAACTTTTTTTATTTATTTATTATTGTGTTTTTTTTTGGAAATAATAATCAGATGAAAAAGCAGGCAGACGGGACAATCAAATAATGCGCCAAGAATTGAAGGTAATTATTCGACGGCACAATGAGGTCATCGATTTGTGCAATGAATTTAAGGACATTTTCACGACCATCATCATGGGGCATTTCCTGTCAGCATCGCTTGTCGTGTGCTTCAGCGTCATTGATCTCTTATATGTTCGTATATCTATCTACCTACTATATTTTTCTTCAATCATTTAAATTAATTATATTAAACAAGCTTTCGTGTAAATAATTTAACAACATACAATTTTGTGTATGTCGTGTGTATCTTTTGCAGAATACAGGCATCGGATTGGTATTGTACGTCTGCTATAGCATAGCAGCACTTTCGCAATTATTTTTATATTGCATCGGTGGGACTTATGTGAACGACAGCGTAATAATTTATTTTTGTCAATTTTTTTTTCATTTTTTTTTTTATTTTTATGGTTGAATTTTTAATTTGGTATTTTGTTGCACCGGAAAAAGGAAAAAAGGTTTTTAACAACACGATTAAAATATGCTTTGCGCGTATATTTTTCAGAGTTTGGAAATATGCGATTCGGTGTATCTGGTTGAATGGTATAAATGCGATGCGGAAACACGCAGAATGATCCTTATGATATTGATTCGTGCCCAAAGGCCGGCAACAATCAATGTGCCGTTTTTTACGCCATCCTTGCCAACATTTATGGGCGTAAGTTTGTTTATCATTTTTCTGTTTTTATTTCATTGATTTTTTACAATACAAAAGGATATGATTTTAATATTTACTTATGTAAATGTGAATAAGTTGCTTTTTAACAACAACTAAAGATATTATATTATTTTTTTTCAGATTCTCAGCACAACGGGATCGTATATTGCTTTGATGAAGTCGTTTTTATGAGCTGATAAAGATAAAATATTTGTGATGGCTTCAAGTCTTTAAAAACAATTCTTAATTATTGCTTTTGGAAATAATTTTGTAATGAAATGAAAAACAAATATAAATACAGATAATGAAAAATATTTGTGTTATGGTTTAAATGCAAATACATATCTCCCCGTGTACACCGTTTGTTTTTGAAGTTTGCAAAGAAGAAATAAAACTAGTGAAACTATTATGTCAGAGATGTAAAGGGTTTTTTTTTAGACGTGAGGTTTGCAAGAAGAAATAAAACGCATGCAACTAAATGTAGTGGCCAAGAATAAAGCCTTATTATGTTTTCAAAATGATTTCGGCAAGTAATCGCCGTGACTTCCTAAAAGAAATTCCAGCCAAGAGACCCAATTTTCCACTACTTTCAATTTTGGCCGTATGTCAGTAATAACGCGCCGAATAATAATGACGCGAGATATTGCGCTCACCAAAAGTTTTCTTCTTCAATTAGATGATGCGTCACGCTTACCGAACCATTATTTTGATAAAAAGTATGTTAAAGAATAAACTTGTTAATTATAAAATTGCAAACGTAACTGGAACATAAATCAAGAGTAAAAAGCTGTCAAAAAGACCAACTCCGAAAAAAGTGGTTCAGATTGAACACAATACGTCTAAAAAGAACACCCGCAAGATTTAATATCTAACTGTATCACCATCAAATCTTTTTTTTACAAAAATTGCCTTTTAAGTAAAATAGAAAAGTGGCACAAGAGTTATTCTTGAAAACGTTGACATTTCTTAGCATTCTCAGTCGTGTGTCTCTAAAATAAGAGTCTTTCCAAAAGTTTTGATAGTGTCTCAAATATTACGAAAAAATACTTTTTGAAGTTCTTAAATTTAAAGTTTAGTTTTCAATAATTTGCTAAATGCTAAAGCTTCATTATAGCTTTTTTTCAATCTTTAAAATAGTTTGATGAATCTTTTTTCGTCTAGCATTGACTTGGGACAATAAAATATGTCTCGTTAGACTTAAATAAATCATTTTGTCTTATTCTTTTTTTAACCGGACAACTTTCTATCTTTTTCTTCTCCGCACTTATGGAACTTATTTGGCTCCCTTCCGATGGTCGTACTCTTCAGTGTTGTTTTGTATATGATTCCTGTCAAAAAGTAAGTTTTCAGCACGTCCTTTTGGCAATATGGTTTTTAATACAAAATTGCTGGGTGTAGTACTTAGTGTTCAGTTATGTATATCTTTTGAGGTTTCGAAAATCAACCAACCCTTCAGATTTCGGTCTTATATAATTCAAAATTCAAATAGGGTTATGAGAAATTATCTTTGGTTCAATAATTTTTATCGAACTAGTGTATAACTTCAAAAATAGTCTAATGGGCATTTCTTAAAACATTTCAAACTTATGCCTTTTTCCTCGATAATTTTGAACTTCTCATAGGAAGTTATTGTACAGGTCCGATTTTTTTAATTCAAAATTAGTACATTTCTCGACTTTACAAGGTCCCTAGAATGTAAATCGAAAGTACTTTTGAAACAATTAAAGATATTTGCTTCAAACAAATTTTTATTATTTCATTATTTTTCTAAAAATGTAAGCAAATGTTAAGTCAATATTTTTTTTTTATTTAACATTTGGTTATTTTAAGAGAAATA
The DNA here is from genome assembly GCA_951509635.1 of Eupeodes luniger. Taxonomy (NCBI): domain Eukaryota; kingdom Metazoa; phylum Arthropoda; class Insecta; order Diptera; family Syrphidae; genus Eupeodes; species Eupeodes luniger. The sequence continues at coordinate 37,536,361 of OX608075.1, forward strand.
TAAATTTCCGGTTTTTGTGGAACAAAATAAAAATCTACAAATAAATAGCACACAAAATTAATAAAAAACTGATTTAAGACTCGAATAATTTGGGAATCAATAAAGTTATTGAATTTAAAATTATTTCATTCTATCAAATCGGCATTTCTTTATAAAAAAGTAAAAACTTTCAAAAATTGTTTTTGACTAAAATTTCTCGGGAACAAAAACTGATATTGAAATCTTATTTTATCAAATGACAAATATTTGTCAACTTTAAGATAATATTTTGGAAAAATGCAATTGATAATTGATTAAGAAAAAAACAAAAACCTACAAAAATAACTAAAAACTGATACAAAATGGTTTTCGACTCCATCTTGAGAAAAAAAGAACTTTTTATCTTACACAAAACGTTGTTCGTGAGATATATTGATATTAAGTGAAGTCGAAGATTTTAAGTGACCCGTTTATTTAATTGTTTGCTCTTTGATTCAAAGTACAAATTTTGTTTGTACTTATTTTAAAAACAGTTTAAAAGTTAAAAAACATAAGAAAAAGTTAGAACCTTTAAAATTTTGAAAAGGTAGGAATTATTATTATATTTCGTAGGAATTAAGTTTTGCACAATCAGAGGCCATTTTTTCCTTTACTTGTTTTTGTATTAGTCAAGCTAAACACACGTGTCTAAGTCTTTTCGATCAAGATGCAAATACACAATTAAGTTAAAAGAAATCACGGCACACCAATAAAACAACAATAATATTAAAATTCAATGGCAAAGCAACCGCACAGAAAAAGCTGCACCAAAGGTAACGGATTTTTGGCCCCCGAGATGGAATCTACAGTTCCAGTAAGCTTTAACTACATAAGGAACTCATTATAGGGTTTCTACGATATATTCGGAGCTCAGGCATATAAGGAGCGGTTTATCCGGCTCCAAAGACGGGGAGTTACGCTAAGGATCTGGCCTTACAGGTTGGGGGTTGTGCCGTCGGGGTGACTTCCTGACCACGTAAAAATATCCTTGTTGGAAAGCACCAACAAGCCTCGGATACGGACGGATTTACTGTTGACAACCCACGCAAACGAAATAAAGACAACGAACTTCGGATCTGTACGTGGAATGTTAGGTCCCTTAACAGACGCAAACTAAAAGACTGCGATGTATACTACGGCGACTGCTATACCGAGAACAAAGGCAGCGTCTATTTGGATGTGGATTTGTTGTTAGAACTAGGCTCAGGCAAAAAGTCTTGAGTTTCAACAGTGTGAGCGAGCGCGAGCGCATCTCGACAATCCGCATCATGCCTAAATTCGCCAACATAAGCCTAACATGCGCTCATGCCCCAACAGAGGAGAAAGATGAAGACACCCAATACATATTCTTTGAGCTCTTGGACAAGACATAGGTATGAGCAGTGCCCTGGCTATGACATGCAAATTTTCATAGGAGATTTTAACGCCAAACTACTAAGAGAAGACATCTTTGGTATCACAATCGGGAGACGCAGCCTGCACGACACCACCTCCGACAACGGATTCAGGCTGATCGATTTCACTGCGGGGCGAGACGTTCTGGTTCACACATCTTGCTATCCACAAGGGGACATGGAAATCTCCTGATCAATCAACTGTCAACCAGATTGACCACAGCTATGCAACAGGTATACAAAACGGCGGCGCTGCACAAAAGGACCAGAGCTGCTCACGAGCTCTACGAGCAAAAGAGGAGAGAGGAACACCAGCTTCTTAGATGGAAAAAAAGAGAGCATGAGAAGCGCGCGATTGAGGAGATAGAGGGATGTCACAACAGGAATGAGGTTCAGAAATTTTACCAAAAGTTAAAAAAAAACCTCCCAAGGGTACCAGCCACGAATCGAAGCCTATAAGGACGATCACGGGAACATCGCAGTAGAACCGAAAATATGGTCGGAAGAAAGCATGCCCGATGAGTGGAATCTCAGCATAGTTTACCCAATTCATAAGAAAGGACTCACTCTAAATTGCGCCAACTACAGAGGCATCAGTCTCCTGAACATTGCATATAAGATCCTCTCTGTCATATTATGTGAACGTCTAAAGCCGTTCGTCAACAACCTGATAGGTCCTTATCAGTGTGGCTTCAGACCACGAAAGTCCACCATCGACCGAATATTCACACTACGGCAGATCGATACCCACCATCTCTTTATCGATTTTAAAGCCGAGTTTAACAGCATCTATAGGGAAGAGCCCTACAGAGCAATGTATAGTTTTGGAATCCCTGTCAAACTTATCCGTTTGTGCAGAATAACGATAGAGAATGTACACTGCTCTATCAAGGTGGGAAAAGATCTCACCGATGCATTTGACGTCAAAAAAGTTTTTATACAAGGCGATGCACTGTTATGTGACTTCTTCAACATCGTTCTGGAAAGAATTGTGCAAAACTCAACCGTCAACACTAGATCCACAATCTTCCAATCAAAAAAGGACATTGAACGACGACGTCTTGGACAAAACGTTACTTTGAAGTAGTTGAGGACTTTATCTACCTAGTTACCGCTATAAACTCAGACAACGAAACCAGCGCGCTGACATCAAACGAAGAATAACTCTTGCAAATCGCTGCTTTTTTGGACTTAGAAGGCATCTCGAGCATCTTAAATCACTATCTATAAGACACTCATCATCCCGGTTCTCATTTATGGTGCTGAGGCCTGTTTTGACCAATACGAAACCATTCAATGCTGATACAGCAGTTAACTATCTATTCGGATAATTAAATCATTTCCCTTCGTCCTAAACACAATCCCAATCATAATCTTATGTAAACAGACAAAATAAAGTATTGCATTCCATAAATACTAACAATAACAAAATTAAATATATAAACAACTGAAACCATATCCCATTAACTTTTTACGACTCGTCAATATATTAATATGTGCGACATAAAAAAATATAAATGTAAACATCGATCGTTGCATACAAATACGATCGATGCTAAGAATAGAAATGTATCTCTAAGAAGAAGCTCAAGTAGAGCATAAGCTATATTGGATAGTAAGTCTTAAGAAGTACTCACCAACAGAGAGTTGTCTCCGAACAGCATTTTCTGAAATAAAGATATTAATTAATAAAATAAAAAATCGAGTTATATTTTAATTAAAGATTATAAAAAGATCAATATCAAAACTGGCCTGGACCCTGTCAAAGAAAGATGAGAGAGAAAAAATTCTTCGGGTGATTTTTGGGCCCGTCTGCATAGATGGAGAATTGAGGACAGGACGAACTGTACGGGCTGTAAAGCAACACTGACCTGGTTAACAGAATTAAAGTCCAACAACTAGGTCAGTAGAGCGAATGGACATCAACATTCAACGCTCCAACCCGGAAGGTCTTCGAATCCAATCCCGATGAACGGCGCAGTAGAGGAAGGGCGCGACTCAGGTGGCGCACGTACATAGGTGGGTGAAGACCTCAACCAACTTGGGGTGCGAAACTGGAGACAGCTAGCTAGGGACCGAGCTGGCTGGAGACGCATGTTGGTTGAGGCCCAGGTCCGCCCAGGACTGTAGCGCCACCTTAAATAATCGTTATGTCAGAAATTACTGCTCTTGGAACCTTAATGGAAAAATGATAAAAACAGTTCAAAAATTCAAATAACTTGGTTTTACAGCAACAACAAATTTAAACATAGCACCTCATATAAAACATCTTGGCGAAGTCAGCCATTAACTGTACAGAAATGAGTTACTAAATTCTAAAAGGTGAGTGTGGATAACAAGTTCTGATCCAGTTTGTTACAGAAGTCATAGACTCAGTCTCTTAAGCTAAACTTAAGTAAATATTATATTTCTTAGCCTACCGTTACTGTTTAATCGATTGACATTTTCAATCTCTTAAATTAATTTTAAATATAAACGTTTTTAAAATACCTATTTATAACTTCTTCCTCTTTTATAAAAGTTAAACTTTTAATAAACTTTCTATCATTACTGATTAATATTGCAGAAATCGTTGCTAACGCATGTTACTTGGCTTTCAGACTTGTAAAGAATGCAATCTTTTGAGAATGCAATTTTTCATGAATTTAATTTAAAGATTGCATTCATTGAATTCATATTAAGATGTGGACTTCAAATTTTGCAATCACTTTTTTTACCTTAAAAAGACTGCAATGATTTTTCAACAATCATTTGAAAAGAATGCAAAGGCTAAGTGAATCCAAAGATTCTAAGTCAATGCATAGACTTCAATTGAATGCAAAGACTTCAAAAGAATACAAAGTCTTCAAGTTAATTTAAGGACTTCAAGTAAATGCCAAGAATGCATGAAGTCTGAAATGATTGCAATCATTTGACTGTAGTCAAATGATAAGAGAAAGAATAATTGCAGTCTTTTTAAGGTCCAATGATTTGTGATTGCTAAATTAGAAGTCCCAATCCTTAGCTTAAGTCCATGAATGCAATTTTTCTAATTTTCTATTAAATAATTTTACAACTATTTCGTTTAATAGTTTAAGACAATAATTCTAAAAATAGAACAACTTGAAAAATATTTAAAACCACCTAATAATTCTATGGAGTTTGGTCAAAACAACATAAGTCAAAAATCTTCGTTTTGAGATAAATGCGTTTCAAAGTTAAAAAAATTCCTCCAAATCCAGTTTTATTAAATAAATATTTTTTTGGATGCAATTTTGTTTCAAATAATAATATTTACACGAATAAAATAAAAAAAATTAATATTTAAGCTTGTTTATATATTTATAGTGAGATATGTTGTTTTGCCCAAACTGGGTTGCGTTCAAGAAAAAGATTATTTTGAGTTGTGTCTTTAAAACCAATATTGAAATAAGATTTAAACTACGTTTTTTTTTTTAGAAAACAAATTTATTTCACTTTAACAAAATACAATAAGTAAAAACTAAATATGTAAAAACATTATAAAAATTCATTATTAATAAAAGGAACGAGTAAGAAATTAAAAGTTTTTATTGATTTTTGTTTTAATATTAATCTACATCGGATGAATCGGATAAATCCGGATCTACATCCTGTTTTCCCTTTTCTGATTTCAAGGCTTTATAAAAATCGTGGAAAATTGTTGGAATTAATGGCAGTAGAGATATGATGGTATTACGTTTTCCAAATCAAATTTTGTTGAGTTTTTACCCCTTCGTTTGAAACTTTTATTCATGCAGCGTTGTTTTGAAAAAAGCTTTTCCGGAATCTGATTTCAAATAACGCAACCATTTGATGGTTTGAAAACCAAACATGTTCCCATCTTTCTTTCGAACGACGAAGACGGCACTCGCTTTCAATAAACTTTTAAAACAATCGTTGCGAAAGCTTGTCAAGTTTTTTGATGCTCGACAACGCTTAACTACATTCTTGGCAGTTTTGTACGATTTACCTGCATTACGACTTTGTTTCCTTTGTCGACGAAGAGATCGTTTCCAGGGCTTAGATTCTGCCGCAATAGATTCTGCCTCAGTAGATTCTGCTGGATTTTGTTCCTCGGAGGGGTCCACCACTGGGTCCGATTCGGGAAGAAAACTTGGATCTGCCTGGCTGTCATCAGAAAAATTAACTAACTCCAGTAATTGTGGTTCTTTATCTGGCGCCGAGGATGAATCTTTAAAAAAAAAACATAGTGTTTAGCTTTTTTTTTAAATTTTTTTTTTCAATCTTCTTGTCTTACCTGTAAAAGACATTTCTTTGTTTTCATTTTCATCTTTTCTTGGATTATTATTTTTGTTTGATGATGCTATTGTTTGAGTAAAAAAGGAACAATAAAAAAATCTTTTTTAGTAATTTAATAACACACAAATCACATTTTTGATTATTACCTGATTGAGCTAGTTTTACTAGCATTCTAGCTCTGCTATGCATTATTATTGTTTTACAAATTAGCACTTCACAACAAACTTAACTTTAAAAAATTATTCACTTTTAATGAACTACTGCACAACAAGACGTTACACGTTAATTTAACAAAAGAATGTTACAACATGTGGTTTATCTTTATACTAAGAATTCGAAGCAAAAGTACCTGCCTACTATGATTAGTTTCAAAAAAGCATCCAATTTCTTGAGTTGTGCTGTTTTGACCAAACACTTATTTAAAATATTAAATATTTTTGATTGGTCAAAACAGCACAAGTCGAGTTATGCCATTATGACCAAACATTATTTTAGAAAAAGTAGTTAAGTGTTGTTAGGATAAGTAAATATCTTTATAACTAATTTACATAGAGTTATGTTGTTAAGACCAAACGAAAAAAGATTTTTTTTTAAATACTTCTGCATACTTAACTCATTTTCGAAAAAAATGGACTTATGCTGTTTTGACCAGACTCCATAGAATTAAGATAAATATTTAATTTTAAATTCTCAAACTAAGCAATTTAATTTCAAGATAAAGGTTTATGATATAAAAAAATCGATTAGTTAACTCCCATCTAATTGCAACTTTTCTAATGCACTGTTATTTTGCTGTCCTTATAAAAGCTTCCTTCCACCATACGGATTTAGTTGTTACCCGTAAAAGTGAAACAAAATGGCTCCCGGTGTTTTTAATTTCTCCCGTTTCGATTCGCTAGAAGATTCATTTTTTTGTATTAGCAAGTGGATTTTGGGACTTTTACAGTGCTGGCCTCTGGATCGCTTAAATCGGATTACTAAAATCAAATTGGTTTTAAATTTAACAATTTTGCTGACAGCAGCTTTGGGAGAAATTCGATCTTCTTGGTTATTACGAAACAGTCTCTTAGAGGCCATCGATGCACTGTCACCTGGTGTAACTATGTTGGTCACTTGGACTAAATTGGTTTGTTTTCTAATTTATCGCAAAGATCTTGAACTTATTTTGAACAGCCTCTTGGAACATTGTAAAACAGGTGAGAGTGCACACAAGATAAACACTTTATTTTTCTAATTTTAAATTTCTATAGATACAAAAAACAGTAGAAAAAATTATCTTATTGAGAAGGTTTCTTATTTCAACAACATGTGCTGCAGTGTGCTTTACATAAATGCTATAACAACAAGTTTCTCATTTGGTTTTAAACCTATAATAGTTTGGGCCTATCACTATTTTATAAATGGGAAAAGAAATACTTGGGTAGATTTACCCTATAGAGCAGCGTAAGTTCAAGACCATTTTACTATGAAGGTTATTTTTTTCAAATAAGATTGTTTTCGTAAAGCCTTCCATATGAAGACATGACTGAGATGAATGAGCCGATGTATACATTTATGTACTGCTTTTTGGCATATTCTGGGGTAGTAACATCATTTGCAGTATCTGGAACTGATGGGGCATTCTTATGCTTCTGCATGTACATATCTGTAGCCTATCAGTGTTTACAAGAAGACTTCAAAAGCACTTTCAAAGTTCATGCATCAAATGGTGGGTATAAGCTCTATACATACATAATTTAATACGAATTCTACGGAAATAATATCACATTGGAAATAAATCCATGCGGGAAATAATTTCACACATTAAATGCATTAATCGCTAATGGGAAATAAATTAGCTTATATTTTGAGTCAGTCAATTTCGTACTAGATTTAGAAATAATGTCATATTTCTATATCATCTATTTCACATTTAAGTGATGTTATCTAACTTCAATCAATCTATAAAAAAAAGATGGGAAATAAATTCACAAAATCTTAAGATGAATTTATTTTTCCTTTAAGAAAGGATCAGTGAAGTCATTTTTAGTTTCTAATTGATGTGAAGTTATTTCCCGTAAAAATAATCAACCCCCCTTTCACTTGAATATATTTTTCATTTTAAATTAGATCCTGAAAGAAGTAAAATCCTCTACAATGACCTCTCAGCACTTATTAGACGTCAGCAGAAAATTATTGAAATATTTAATAGTTTTAATCGTGTCTATACGTTTATGATATTTATACATTTCGTATCTGCAAGCATTCTCTTGGCATTGCTTTCTATCAATCTTCTTCTGGCAAATATTAAATATTTATTTATTTTTACAAATTAAAATACTATTTTAAATATTTTTTTTTAGGCTTCTGGAGTTTTCAAAACTTTTTATTTACTCTATGTTCTTGGTATAACGAATCATCTTTTTGCCTGTTGCTTTGGAGCGGAAAATGTAAACAAAAATGTAAAATTTAAAAACCTTGGCGGTTCTCTAATTTTCATTTACGTGACTTTTCCTTTTTGTTTTTAGTGTTTAAAATTATCTGAAGTTGTATATTTTTGTGATTGGTACAACTGTGATAAGAAAGTTAAAAAGCTGATTCTTTTTGCCTTGGTTAAATTACAAAAAGGAAGTCCAATGAAAGCACCATTTTTTTCGCCATCTTTACAACTTTTTGCATCGGTAAGAAACATTTACAAATTTCGTCAAAATTTGTGATATGAGACGGTGTTCAGATAAAACTTATTTCAGAAACGTTTTTCTGACACGTAAATACATTCTGTACGCACACAAAAACGTATTTAGTACCAAAAATCAATCATTGTTAACAATCAAACTTACAAAACCTTTTTTCAGATTATCCAGACTACAATATCTTATTTTACTATTCTACAAACAGTATTATAAGCAAAGAAGAATTGCCATCTAGTTTCAAATGTTATTATGAATAATATATGGATAGAACATCTGATGGATATTTTCATGCATAACTTATTTCATAAAAATCCGTCCAACTTTTTTAAGGTCATATTGGAAACGTACAGACATTCTCCATTAATGAATACTCGTAGTATTGAGTTTTAAAAATAAATATATTAAATTTTTTAAGAACGTTGACATGCAATATTATTTTGAAATAAAAAGAAAATTTTAGTGCGTTTTGTTTTTATGAATTTGATTTATTATGTTTTCGAAAAAATGTCTAGAGTTCAGATTTTTCTTTAGATAATTTACCTTTTTAATATCGGTTTAATTTTTGTGATTTCTGGAACTGAATAAAATTCTTCTCAAAGGAACTGAATAAAAAACTTAAGTTCTTGACTAAATTTTGAGACAATTACGTTTTTTTTCTTCGTGACTACTACTTTCTTTTCGTTCCATTCAGAAAATTTGTTGGAAATTTCAAAAATTAATCCCCAAAAATATAAGATCCAATATTGATATTACAAGTACTTCTACATATATTCTATAGTTTTTTTTCACAACTAAACGCTCTACAAAAGTGTCAGTAGCGACTTATCCCTATAACTCTTCCCAAGATGGTAATACGGGCCACCGAACCTAATATTTTCATATAATTCTCGATCTTCTGTTAATATGTAGTAAAAAAATTAATAGGACAATTTTAAAGACAATTTAATTTCATTCAAAAATGGTTCTCAGCACCAACCACACAGATTGAAATTTTCGAGATATTAGTCGTTGAATTTTACATAGCCTTGAATTTTCATACAAGCTGAAATCAAATTTTGAAAAAATAGGCTAGTTGAATAAATAGCACGTTAATTACTTTCCATTCGTGTCCAAGAAAGTTTGAAGTCAATATTTTTCTTTGTTTTCAAGCTTCATGATTTGAAAATCATTTCCTATTAGTTTTTAGTTTTTTTTTTCGAGTTTTATAAACAAAAATTGATGTTCAAATGGAAGACATGTGCATTCAAGAGGACACAAGCGTCCACAGGTTTTTCTCAAAACCCCTCTCTGTCTATCAACTCCTACACTCACCTCCCCGTGGTGAACATCGGGTGCCTAGTACCTCAACTGGAGATTGGGTTCTAACCTCAGTGGAAAGTTGTTGATGGTAGCAAGCGAGAGAGGGGTTAGAGGTGGGAGAGGTGGGAGGAATTCCCAAGATGGAATCAACGGTGGCGTCTACAGTTCCAGTTAGGTTGAACTACTTAGTGAACACCTTATAGGGCTACTTCAATATATTCGAAGCCCAGGCCTGTAAGGAGCAGTTATGCCGGCTCTCGCAATTGAAGTTAAATCAAGGACCTGGTCCTTCAAGTTTAGGGTCGTGCGTCTGGGTGACTACCTGAGCCAGACTTAAGCAACAAGTCTTGAGCTATAGGTGCATCAATGAGCGCCTCATGACCATCCGCATCAAGGCTAAATTCGGCAAAATTAGCCTTATATGCACGCACGCCCCCACAGAAGAGAGAAGAAAGCATGACAACACCAAGGTTATGTTCTTCGAGCTCTTAGACAAAACATATGAGCAGTGTCCTACCTAAGATATTAAAATTGTCCTGGGCTATTTTAATGCCAAGCTAGGAAGGGAAGACATCTTTGGTCAAATAATCGGGAAAAGCAGCCTACACGACAACACTTCCGACAACGGATTCAGGTTCGTCAATTTTGCTGCGGGGCGAAACGTCATGGTAGCCAGTACGCGTTTTCCACACCTCAACATCCACAATTTAACTTTGAGTTCTCCACATCAATCTACCGTCAACCAGATTGACCATATTGCGATCGACGCTAGACACGCTTCCAGCATCATGGATGCAAGAACTTATCGAGGAGCTAACATCGACTCGGGCCATCTCGTTGTAGCCAATGTAGCACCTCAGGTTTCCAGCACCAAGGCGAAACAGGGAAATGTTGGAAGAAGATACAACATCGAACGACTACAATTACATAAAATCACCAAAAACTTCCCCGACGCAGTCACCATTAAGCGAGATATTCGCATTTAAAGTTTGAACATGGATTTTTGCCCATAACTTGTTGTAAAATTGGTCTTATTCAAATATAGGCACAGAAATGGAAAGGGAATGATTCCTAGACCACAATCCTGAAATTTCAGCCCTCTAGGTGGTCTAGATCGAGAAATATTGGACTTCAAAAATTGCCATCTAGATGCCGACTTTCATGCCTCTGGGACGCATATTAAGCGAGATATTCGCATTTAAAGTTTGAACATGGATTTTTGCCCATAACTTGTTGTAAATTTGGTCTTATTCAAAGATAGGCACAGAAATGGAAAGGGAATGATTCCTAGATCACAATCCTGAAATTTCAGCCCTCTAGGTGGTCTAGATCGAGAAATATTGGACTTCAAAAATTGCCCTCTAGATGCCGACTTTCATGCCTCTGGGACGCATATTAAGCGAGATATTCGCATTTAAAGTTTGAACATGGATTTTTGCCCATAACTTGTTGTAAAATTGGTTTTATTCAAAGATAGGCACAGAAATGGAAAGGGAATGATTCCTAGATCACAATCCTGAAATTTCAGCCCTCTAGGTGGTCTAGATCGAGAAATATTGGACTTCAAAAATTGCCCTCTAGATGCTGACTTTCATGCCTCTGGGACGCATATTAAGCGAGATATTCGCATTTAAAGTTTGAACATGGATTTTTGCCCATAACTTGTTGTAAAATTGGTCTTATTCAAAGATAGGCACAGAAATGGAAACGGAATGATTCCTAGATCACAATCCTGAAATTTCAGCCCTCTAGGTGGTCTAGATCGAGAAATATTGGACATCAAAAATTGCCCTCTAGATGCCGACTTTCATGCCTCTGGGACGCATATTAAGCGAGATATTCGCATTTAAAGTTTGAACATGGATTTTTGCCCATAACTTGTTGTAAAATTGGTCTTATTCAAAGATAGGCACAGAAATGGAAAGGGAATGATTCCTAGATCACAATCCTGAAATTTCAGCCCTCTAGATCGAGAAATATTGGACTTCAAAAATTGCCCTATAGATGCTGACTTTCATGCCTCTGGGACGCATATTTAGCGAGATATTCGCATTTTAAGTTTGAACATGGATTTTTGCCCATAACTTGTTGTAAAATTGGTCTTATTCAAAGATAGGCACAGAAATGGAAAGGGAATGATTCCTAGACCACAATCCTGAAATTTCAGCCCTCTAGGTGGTCTAGATCGAGAAATATTGGACTTCAAAAATTGCCCTCTAGATGCTGACTTTCATGCCTCTGGGACGCATATTAAGCGAGATATTCGCATTTAAAGTTTGAACATGGATTTTTGCCCATAACTTGTTGTAAAATTGGTCTTATTCAAAGATAGGCACACCACCTCTAGGTGGTCTAGATCGAGAAATATAGGACTTCAAAAATTGCCCTCTAGATGCTGACTTTCATGCCTCTTTGACGCATATTAAGCGAGATATTCGCATTCAAAGTTTGAACATGGATTTTTGCCCATAACTTGTTGTAAAATTGGCCTTATTCAAAGATAGGCACAGAAATGGAAAGGGAATGATTCCTAGATCACAATCCTGAAATTTCAGCCCTCTAGGTGGTCTAGATAGATAGGCACAGAAATGGAAAGGGAATGATTCCTAGATCACAATCCTGAAATTTCAGCCCTCTAGGTGGTCTAGATCGAGAAATGTTGGACTTCAAAAATTGCCCTCTAGATGCCGACTTTCATGCCTCTGGGACGCATATTAAGCGAGATATTCGCATTTAAAGTTTGAACATGGATTTTTGCCCATAACTTGTTGAAAAATTGGTCTTATTCAAAGGTAGGCACAGAAATGGAAAGGGAATGATTCCTACATCACACTCCTGAAATTTCAGCCCTCTAGGTGGTCTAGATCGAGAAATGTTGGACTTCAAAAATTGCCCTCTAGATGCCGACTTTCATGCCTCTGGGACGCATATTAAGCGAGATATTCGCATTTAAAGTTTGAACATGGATTTTTGCCCATAACTTGTTGAAAAATTGGTCTTATTCAAAGGTAGGCACAGAAATGGAAAGGGAATGATTCCAAGATCACAATCCTGAAATTTCAGCCCTCTAGGTGGTCTAGATCGAGAAATATTGGACTTCAAAAATTGCCCTCTAGATGCCGACTTTCATGCCTCTGGGACGCATATTAAGCGAGATATTCGCATTTAAAGTTTGAACATGGATTTTTGCCCATAACTTGTTGTAAAATTGGTCTTATTCAAAGATAGGCACAGAAATGGAAAGGGAATGATTCCTAGATCACAATCCTGAAATTTCAGCCCTCTAGGTGGTCTAGATCGAGAAATATTGGACTTCAAAAATTGCCCTCTAGATGCCGACTTTCATGCCTCTGGGACGCATATTAAGCGAGATATTCGCATTTAAAGTTTGAACATGGATTTTTGCCCATAACTTGTTGTAAAATTGGTCTTATTCAAAGATAGGCACAGAAATGGAAAGGGAATGATTCCTACATCACATTGGACTTCAAAAATTGCCCTCTAGATGCCGACTTTCATGCCTCTGGGACGCATATTAAGCGAGATATTCGCATTTAAAGTTTGAACATGGATTTTTGCCCATAACTTGTTGTAAAATTGGTTTTATTCAAAGATAGGCACAGAAATGGAAAGGGAATGATTCCTAGATCACAATCCTGAAATTTCAGCCCTCTAGGTGGTCTAGATCGAGAAATATTGGACTTCAAAAATTGCCCTCTAGATGCTGACTTTCATGCCTCTGGGACGCATATTAAGCGAGATATTCGCATTTAAAGTTTGAACATGGATTTTTGCCCATAACTTGTTGTAAAATTGGTCTTATTCAAAGATAGGCACAGAAATGGAAACGGAATGATTCCTAGATCACAATCCTGAAATTTCAGCCCTCTAGGTGGTCTAGATCGAGAAATATTGGACATCAAAAATTGCCCTCTAGATGCCGACTTTCATGCCTCTGGGACGCATATTAAGCGAGATATTCGCATTTAAAGTTTGAACATGGATTTTTGCCCATAACTTGTTGTAAAATTGGTCTTATTCAAAGATAGGCACAGAAATGGAAAGGGAATGATTCCTAGATCACAATCCTGAAATTTCAGCCCTCTAGATCGAGAAATATTGGACTTCAAAAATTGCCCTATAGATGCTGACTTTCATGCCTCTGGGACGCATATTTAGCGAGATATTCGCATTTTAAGTTTGAACATGGATTTTTGCCCATAACTTGTTGTAAAATTGGTCTTATTCAAAGATAGGCACAGAAATGGAAAGGGAATGATTCCTAGACCACAATCCTGAAATTTCAGCCCTCTAGGTGGTCTAGATCGAGAAATATTGGACTTCAAAAATTGCCCTCTAGATGCTGACTTTCATGCCTCTGGGACGCATATTAAGCGAGATATTCGCATTTAAAGTTTGAACATGGATTTTTGCCCATAACTTGTTGTAAAATTGGTCTTATTCAAAGATAGGCACACCACCTCTAGGTGGTCTAGATCGAGAAATATAGGACTTCAAAAATTGCCCTCTAGATGCTGACTTTCATGCCTCTTTGACGCATATTAAGCGAGATATTCGCATTCAAAGTTTGAACATGGATTTTTGCCCATAACTTGTTGTAAAATTGGCCTTATTCAAAGATAGGCACAGAAATGGAAAGGGAATGATTCCTAGATCACAATCCTGAAATTTCAGCCCTCTAGGTGGTCTAGATAGATAGGCACAGAAATGGAAAGGGAATGATTCCTAGATCACAATCCTGAAATTTCAGCCCTCTAGGTGGTCTAGATCGAGAAATGTTGGACTTCAAAAATTGCCCTCTAGATGCCGACTTTCATGCCTCTGGGACGCATATTAAGCGAGATATTCGCATTTAAAGTTTGAACATGGATTTTTGCCCATAACTTGTTGAAAAATTGGTCTTATTCAAAGGTAGGCATAGAAATGGAAAGGGAATGATTCCTACATCACACTCCTGAAATTTCAGCCCTCTAGGTGGTCTAGATCGAGAAATGTTGGACTTCAAAAATTGCCCTCTAGATGCCGACTTTCATGCCTCTGGGACGCATATTAAGCGAGATATTCGCATTTAAAGTTTGAACATGGATTTTTGCCCATAACTTGTTGAAAAATTGGTCTTATTCAAAGGTAGGCACAGAAATGGAAAGGGAATGATTCCAAGATCACAATCCTGAAATTTCAGCCCTCTAGGTGGTCTAGATCGAGAAATATTGGACTTCAAAAATTGCCCTCTAGATGCCGACTTTCATGCCTCTGGGACGCATATTAAGCGAGATATTCGCATTTAAAGTTTGAACATGGATTTTTGCCCATAACTTGTTGTAAAATTGGTCTTATTCAAAGATAGGCACAGAAATGGAAAGGGAATGATTCCTAGATCACAATCCTGAAATTTCAGCCCTCTAGGTGGTCTAGATCGAGAAATATTGGACTTCAAAAATTGCCCTCTAGATGCCGACTTTCATGCCTCTGGGACGCATATTAAGCGAGATATTCGCATTTAAAGTTTGAACATGGATTTTTGCCCATAACTTGTTGTAAAATTGGTCTTATTCAAAGATAGGCACAGAAATGGAAAGGGAATGATTCCTACATCACATTGGACTTCAAAAATTGCCCTCTAGATGCTGACTTTCATGCCTCTGGGACGCATATTAAGCGAGATATTCGCATTTAAAGTTTGAACATGGATTTTTGCCCATAACTTGTTGTAAAATTGGTCTTATTCAAAGATAGGCACAGAAATGGAAACGGAATGATTCCTAGATCACAATCCTGAAATTTCAGCCCTCTAGGTGGTCTAGATCGAGAAATATTGAACTTCAAAAATTGCCCTCTAGATGCTGACTTTCATGCCTCTGGGACGCATACTAAGCGAGATATTCGCATTTAAAGTTTGAACATGGATTTTTGCCCATAACTTGTTTTAAAATTGGTCTTATTCAAAGATAGGCACAGAAATGGAAAGGGAATGATTCCTAGATCACAGTCCTGAAATTTCAGCCCTCTAGGTGGTCTAGATCGAGAAATATTGGACTTCAAAAATTGCCCTCTAGATGCTGACTTTCATGCCTCTGGGATGCATATTAAGCGAGATATTCGCATTTAAAGTTTGAACATGGATTTTTGCCCATAACTTGTTGTAAAATTGGTCTTATTCAAAGATAGGCACAGAAATGGAAAGGGAATGATTCCTACATCACAATCCTGAAATTTCAGCCCACTAGGTGGTCTAGATCGAGAAATATTGGACTTCAAAAATTGCCCTCTAGATGCCGACTTTCATGCCTCTGGGACGCATATTAAGCGAGATATTCGCATTTAAAGTTTGAACATGGATTTTTGCCCATAACTTGTTGTAAAATTGGTCTTATTCAAAGATAGGCACAGAAATGGAAAGGGAATGATTCCTAGATCACAATCCTGAAATTTCAGCCCTCTAGGTGGTCTAGATCGAGAAATATTGGACTCCAAAAATTGCCCTCTAGATGCCGACTTTCATGCCTCTGGGACGCATATTAAGCGAGATATTCGCATTTAAAGTTTGAACATGGATTTTTGCCCATAACTTGTTGTAAAATTGGTCTTATTCAAAGATAGGCACAGAAATGGAAAGGGAATGATTCCTACATCACAATCCTGAAATTTCAGCCCTCTAGGTGGTCTAGATCGAGAAATATTGGACTTCAAAAATTGCCCTATAGATGCTGACTTTCATGCCTCTGGGACGCATAATAAGCGAGATATTCGCACTTAAAGTTTGAACATGGATTTTTGCCCATAACTTGTTGTAAAATTGGTCTTATTCAAAGATAGGCACAGAAATGGAAAGGGAATGATTCCTAGATTACAATCCTGAAATTTCAGCCCTCTAGGTGGTCTAGATCGAGAAATATTGGACTTCAAAAATTGCATTCTAGATGCTGACTTTCATGCCTCTGGGACGCATATTAAGCGAGATATTCCCATTTAAAGTTTGAACATGGATTTTTGCCCATAACTTGTTGTAAAATTGGTCTTATTCAAAGATAGGCACAGAAATGGAAAGGGAATGATTCCTAGATCACAATCCTGAAATTTCAGCTCTCTAGGTGGTCTAGATCGAGAAATATTGGACTTCAAAAATTGCCCTCTAGATGCTGACTTTCATGCCTCTAGGACGCATATTAAGCGAGATATTCGCATTTAAAGTTTGAACATGGATTTTTGCCCATAACTTGTTGTAAAATTGGTCTTATTCAAAGATAGGCACAGAAATGGAAAGGGAATGATTCCTAGATCACAATCCTGAAATTTCAGCCCTCTAGGTGGTCTAGATCGAGAAATATTGGACTTCAAAAATTGCCCTCTAGATGCTGACTTTCATGCCTCTAGGACGCATATTAAGCGAGATATTCGCATTTAAAGTTTGAACATGGATTTTTGCCCATAACTTGTTGTAAAATTCCAGAAATGGAAAGGGAATGATTCCTAGATCACAATCCTGAAATTTCAGCCCTCTAGGTGGTCTAGATCGAGAAATATTGGACTTCAAAAATTGCCCTCTAGATGCTGACTTTCATGCCTCTAGGACGCATATTAAGCGAGATATTCGCATTTAAAGTTTGAACATGGATTTTTGCCCATAACTTGTTGTAAAATTCCAGAAATGGAAAGGGAATGATTCCTAGATCACAATCCTGAAATTTCAGCCCTCTAGGTGGTCTAGATCGAGAAATATTGGACTTCAAAAATTGCCCTCTAGATGCTGACTTTCATGCCTCTAGGACGCATATTAAGCGAGATATTCGCATTTGTAACTTGTTGTAAAATTGGTCTTATTCAAAGATAGGCACAGAAATGGAAAGGGAATGATTCCTACATCACAATCCTGAAATTTCAGCCCTCTAGGTGGTCTAGATCGAGAAATATTGGACTTCGAAAATTGCCCTATAGATGCTGACTTTCATGCCTCTGGGACGCATAATAAGCGAGATATTCGCACTTAAAGTTTGAACATGGATTTTTGCCCATAACTTGTTGTAAAATTGGTCTTATTCAAAGATAGGCACAGAAATGGAAAGGGAATGATTCCTAGATTACAATCCTGAAATTTCAGCCCTCTAGGTGGTCTAGATCGAGAAATATTGGACTTCAAAAATTGCCCTCTAGATGCTGACTTTCATGCCTCTAGGACGCATATTAAGCGAGATATTCGCATTTAAAGTTTGAACATGGATTTTTGCCCATAACTTGTTGTAAAATTGGTCTTATTCAAAGATAGGCACAGAAATGGAAAGGGAATGATTCCTAGATCACAATCCTGAAATTTCAGCCCTCTAGGTGGTCTAGATCGAGAAATATTGGACTTCGAAAATTGCCCTATAGATGCTGACTTTCATGCCTCTGGGACGCATAATAAGCGAGATATTCGCACTTAAAGTTTGAACATGGATTTTTGCCCATAACTTGTTGTAAAATTGGTCTTATTCAAAGATAGGCACAGAAATGGAAAGGGAATGATTCCTAGATTACAATCCTGAAATTTCAGCCCTCTAGGTGGTCTAGATCGAGAAATATTGGACTTCAAAAATTGCATTCTAGATGCTGACTTTCATGCCTCTGGGACGCATATGAAGCGAGATATTCGCATTTAAAGTTTGAACATGGATTTTTGCCCATAACTTGTTGTAAAATTGGTCTTATTCAAAGATAGGCACAGAAATGGAAAGGGAATGATTCCTAGATCACAATCCTGAAATTTCAGCTCTCTAGGTGGTCTAGATCGAGAAATATTGGACTTCAAAAATTGCCCTCTAGATGCTGACTTTCATGCCTCTAGGACGCATATTAAGCGAGATATTCGCATTTAAAGTTTGAACATGGATTTTTGCCCATAACTTGTTGTAAAATTCCAGAAATGGAAAGGGAATGATTCCTAGATCACAATCCTGAAATTTCAGCCCTCTAGGTGGTCTAGATCGAGAAATATTGGACTTCAAAAATTGCCCTCTAGATGCTGACTTTCATGCCTCTAGGACGCATATTAAGCGAGATATTCGCATTTAAAGTTTGAACATGGATTTTTGCCCATAACTTGTTGTAAAATTCCAGAAATGGAAAGGGAATGATTCCTAGATCACAATCCTGAAATTTCAGCCCTCTAGGTGGTCTCGATCGAGAAATATTGGACTTCAAAAATTGCCCTCTAGATGCTGACTTTCATGCCTCTAGGACGCATATTAAGCGAGATATTCGCATTTAAAGTTTGAACATGGATTTTTGCCCATAACTTGTTGTAAAATTCCAGAAATGGAAAGGGAATGATTCCTAGATCACAATCCTGAAATTTCAGCCCTCTAGGTGGTCTAGATCGAGAAATATTGGACTTCAAAAATTGCCCTCTAGATGCTGACTTTCATGCCTCTAGGACGCATATTAAGCGAGATATTCGCATTTGTAACTTGTTGTAAAATTGGTCTTATTCAAAGATAGGCACAGAAATGGAAAGGGAATGATTCCTACATCACAATCCTGAAATTTCAGCCCTCTAGGTGGTCTAGATCGAGAAATATTGGACTTCGAAAATTGCCCTATAGATGCTGACTTTCATGCCTCTGGGACGCATAATAAGCGAGATATTCGCACTTAAAGTTTGAACATGGATTTTTGCCCATAACTTGTTGTAAAATTGGTCTTATTCAAAGATAGGCACAGAAATGGAAAGGGAATGATTCCTAGATTACAATCCTGAAATTTCAGCCCTCTAGGTGGTCTAGATCGAGAAATATTGGACTTCAAAAATTGCATTCTAGATGCTGACTTTCATGCCTCTGGGACGCATATTAAGCGAGATATTCCCATTTAAAGTTTGAACATGGATTTTTGCCCATAACTTGTTGTAAAATTGGTCTTATTCAAAGATAGGCACAGAAATGGAAAGGGAATGATTCCTAGATCACAATCCTGAAATTTCAGCTCTCTAGGTGGTCTAGATCGAGAAATATTGGACTTCAAAAATTGCCCTCTAGATGCTGACTTTCATGCCTCTAGGACGCATATTAAGCGAGATATTCGCATTTAAAGTTTGAACATGGATTTTTGCCCATAACTTGTTGTAAAATTGGTCTTATTCAAAGATAGGCACAGAAATGGAAAGGGAATGATTCCTAGATCACAATCCTGAAATTTCAGCCCTCTAGGTGGTCTAGATCGAGAAATATTGGACTTCAAAAATTGCCCTCTAGATGCTGACTTTCATGCCTCTAGGACGCATATTAAGCGAGATATTCGCATTTAAAGTTTGAACATGGATTTTTGCCCATAACTTGTTGTAAAATTGGTCTTATTCAAAGATAGGCACAGAAATGGAAAGGGAATGATTCCTAGATCACAATCCTGAAATTTCAGCCCTCTAGGTGGTCTAGATCGAGAAATATTGGACTTCAAAAATTGCCCTCTAGATGCTGACTTTCATGCCTCTAGGACGCATATTAAGCGAGATATTCGCATTTAAAGTTTGAACATGGATTTTTGCCCATAACTTGTTGTAAAATTCCAGAAATGGAAAGGGAATGATTCCTAGATCACAATCCTGAAATTTCAGCCCTCTAGGTGGTCTAGATCGAGAAATATTGGACTTCAAAAATTGCCCTCTAGATGCTGACTTTCATGCCTCTAGGACGCATATTAAGCGAGATATTCGCATTTAAAGTTTGAACATGGATTTTTGCCCATAACTTGTTGTAAAATTGGTCTTATTCAAAGATAGGCACAGAAATGGAAAGGGAATGATTCCTAGATCACAATCCTGAAATTTCAGCCCTCTAGGTGGTCTAGATCGAGAAATATTGGACTTCAAAAATTGCCCTCTAGATGCTGACTTTCATGCCTCTAGGACGCATATTAAGCGAGATATTCGCATTTAAAGTTTGAACATGGATTTTTGCCCATAACTTGTTGTGAAATTGGTCTTATTCAAAGATAGGCACAGAAATGGAAAAGGAATGATTCCTAGATCACAATCCTAAAATTTCAGCCCTCTAGGTGGTCTAGATCGAGAAATATTGGACTTCAAAAATTGCCCTCTAGAGGCTGACTTTCATGCCTCTAGGACGCATATTAAGCGAGATATTCGCATTTAAAGTTTGAACATGGATTTTTGCCCATAACTTGTTGTAAAATTGGTCTTATTCAAAGATAGGCACAGAAATGGAAAGGGAATGATTCCTAGATCACAATCCTGAAATTTCAGCCCTCTAGGTGGTCTATATCGAGAAATATTGGACTTCAAAAATTGCCCTCTAGATGCTTACTTTCATGCCTCTAGGACGCATATTAAGCGAGATATTCGCATTTAAAGTTTGAACATGGATTTTTGCCCATAACTTGTTGTAAAATTGGTCTTATTCGAAGATAGGCACAGAAATGGAAAGGGAATGATTCCTAGATCACAATCCTGAAATTTCAGCCCTCTAGGTGGTCTAGATCGAGAAATATTGGACTTCAAAAATTGCCCTCTAGATGCTGACTTTCATGCCTCTAGGACGCATATTAAGCGAGATATTCGCATTTAAAGTTTGAACATGGATTTTTGCCCATAACTTGTTGTAAAATTGGTCTTATTCAAAGATAGGCACAGAAATGGAAAGGGAATGATTCCTAGATCACAATCCTGAAATTTCAGCCCTCTAGGTGGTCTAGATCGAGAAATATTGGACTTCAAAAATTGCCCTCTAGATGCTGACTTTCATGCCTCTAGGACGCATATTAAGCGAGATATTCGCATTTAAAGTTTGAACATGGATTTTTGCCCATAACTTGTTGTAAAATTGGTCTTATTCAAAGATAGGCACAGAAATGGAAAGGGAATGATTCCTAGATCACAATCCTGAAATTTCAGCCCTCTAGGTGGTCTAGATCGAGAAATATTGGACTTCAAAAATTGCCCTCTAGATGCTGACTTTCATGCCTCTAGGACGCATATTAAGCGAGATATTCGCATTTAAAGTTTGAACATGGATTTTTGCCCATAACTTGTTGTAAAATTGGTCTTATTCAAAGATAGGCACAGAAATGGAAAGGGAATGATTCCTAGATCACAATCCTGAAATTTCAGCCCTCTAGGTGGTCTAGATCGAGAAATATTGGACTTCAAAAATTGCCCTCTAGATGCTGACTTTCATGCCTCTAGGACGCATATTAAGCGAGATATTCGCATTTAAAGTTTGAACATGGATTTTTGCCCATAACTTGTTGTAAAATTCCAGAAATGGAAAGGGAATGATTCCTAGATCACAATCCTGAAATTTCAGCCCTCTAGGTGGTCTAGATCGAGAAATATTGGACTTCAAAAATTGCCCTCTAGATGCTGACTTTCATGCCTCTAGGACGCATATTAAGCGAGATATTCGCATTTAAAGTTTGAACATGGATTTTTGCCCATAACTTGTTGTAAAATTGGTCTTATTCAAAGATAGGCACAGAAATGGAAAGGGAATGATTCCTAGATCACAATCCTGAAATTTCAGCCCTCTAGGTGGTCTAGATCGAGAAATATTGGACTTCAAAAATTGCCCTCTAGATGCTGACTTTCATGCCTCTAGGACGCATATTAAGCGAGATATTCGCATTTAAAGTTTGAACATGGATTTTTGCCCATAACTTGTTGTGAAATTGGTCTTATTCAAAGATAGGCACAGAAATGGAAAAGGAATGATTCCTAGATCACAATCCTAAAATTTCAGCCCTCTAGGTGGTCTAGATCGAGAAATATTGGACTTCAAAAATTGCCCTCTAGAGGCTGACTTTCATGCCTCTAGGACGCATATTAAGCGAGATATTCGCATTTAAAGTTTGAACATGGATTTTTGCCCATAACTTGTTGTAAAATTGGTCTTATTCAAAGATAGGCACAGAAATGGAAAGGGAATGATTCCTAGATCACAATCCTGAAATTTCAGCCCTCTAGGTGGTCTATATCGAGAAATATTGGACTTCAAAAATTGCCCTCTAGATGCTTACTTTCATGCCTCTAGGACGCATATTAAGCGAGATATTCGCATTTAAAGTTTGAACATGGATTTTTGCCCATAACTTGTTGTAAAATTGGTCTTATTCGAAGATAGGCACAGAAATGGAAAGGGAATGATTCCTAGATCACAATCCTGAAATTTCAGCCCTCTAGGTGGTCTAGATCGAGAAATATTGGACTTCAAAAATTGCCCTCTAGATGCTGACTTTCATGCCTCTAGGACGCATATTAAGCGAGATATTCGCATTTAAAGTTTGAACATGGATTTTTGCCCATAACTTGTTGTAAAATTGGTCTTATTCAAAGATAGGCACAGAAATGGAAAGGGAATGATTCCTAGATCACAATCCTGAAATTTCAGCCCTCTAGGTGGTCTAGATCGAGAAATATTGGACTTCAAAAATTGCCCTCTAGATGCTGACTTTCATGCCTCTAGGACGCATATTAAGCGAGATATTCGCATTTAAAGTTTGAACATGGATTTTTGCCCATAACTTGTTGTAAAATTGGTCTTATTCAAAGATAGGCACAGAAATGGAAAGGGAATGATTCCTAGATCACAATCCTGAAATTTCAGCCCTCTAGGTGGTCTAGATCGAGAAATATTGGACTTCAAAAATTGCCCTCTAGATGCTGACTTTCATGCCTCTAGGACGCATATTAAGCGAGATATTCGCATTTAAAGTTTGAACATGGATTTTTGCCCATAACTTGTTGTAAAATTGGTCTTATTCAAAGATAGGCACAGAAATGGAAAAGGAATGATTCCTAGATCACAATCCTAAAATTTCAGCCCTCTAGGTGGTCTAGATCGAGAAATATTGGACTTCAAAAATTGCCCTCTAGAGGCTGACTTTCATGCCTCTAGGACGCATATTAAGCGAGATATTCGCATTTAAAGTTTGAACATGGATTTTTGCCCATAACTTGTTGTAAAATTGGTCTTATTCAAAGATAGGCACAGAAATGGAAAGGGAATGATTCCTAGATCACAATCCTGAAATTTCAGCCCTCTAGGTGGTCTATATCGAGAAATATTGGACTTCAAAAATTGCCCTCTAGATGCTTACTTTCATGCCTCTAGGACGCATATTAAGCGAGATATTCGCATTTAAAGTTTGAACATGGATTTTTGCCCATAACTTGTTGTAAAATTGGTCTTATTCAAAGATAGGCACAGAAATGGAAAGGGAATGATTCCTAGATCACAATCCTGAAATTTCAGCCCTCTAGGTGGTCTAGATCGAGAAATATTGGACTTCAAAAATTGCCCTCTAGATGCTGACTTTCATGCCTCTAGGACGCATATTAAGCGAGATATTCGCATTTAAAGTTTGAACATGGATTTTTGCCCATAACTTGTTGTAAAATTGGTCTTATTCAAAGATAGGCACAGAAATGGAAAAGGAATGATTCCTAGATCACAATCCTAAAATTTCAGCCCTCTAGGTGGTCTAGATCGAGAAATATTGGACTTCAAAAATTGCCCTCTAGAGGCTGACTTTCATGCCTCTAGGACGCATATTAAGCGAGATATTCGCATTTAAAGTTTGAACATGGATTTTTGCCCATAACTTGTTGTAAAATTGGTCTTATTCAAAGATAGGCACAGAAATGGAAAGGGAATGATTCCTAGATCACAATCCTGAAATTTCAGCCCTCTAGGTGGTCTATATCGAGAAATATTGGACTTCAAAAATTGCCCTCTAGATGCTTACTTTCATGCCTCTAGGACGCATATTAAGCGAGATATTCGCATTTAAAGTTTGAACATGGATTTTTGCCCATAACTTGTTGTAAAATTGGTCTTATTCAAAGATAGGCACAGAAATGGAAAGGGAATGATTCCTAGATCACAATCCTGAAATTTCAGCCCTCTAGGTGGTCTATATCGAGAAATATTGGACTTCAAAAATTGCCCTCTAGATGCTGACTTTCATGCCTCTAGGACGCATATTAAGCGAGATATTCGCATTTAAAGTTTGAACATGGATTTTTGCCCATAACTTGTTGTAAAATTGGTCTTATTCAAAGATAGGCACAGAAATGGAAAGGGAATGATTCCTAGATCACAATCCTGAAATTTCAGCCCTCTAGGTGGTCTATATCGAGAAATATTGGACTTCAAAAATTGCCCTCTAGATGCTTACTTTCATGCCTCTAGGACGCATATTAAGCGAGATATTCGCATTTAAAGTTTGAACATGGATTTTTGCCCATAACTTGTTGTAAAATTGGTCTTATTCAAAGATAGGCACAGAAATGGAAAGGGAATGATTCCTAGATCACAATCCTGAAATTTCAGCCCTCTAGGTGGTCTATATCGAGAAATATTGGACTTCAAAAATTGCCCTCTAGATGCTTACTTTCATGCCTCTAGGACGCATATTAAGCGAGATATTCGCATTTAAAGTTTGAACATGGATTTTTGCCCATAACTTGTTGTAAAATTGGTCTTATTCAAAGATAGGCACAGAAATGGAAAGGGAATGATTCCTAGATCACAATCCTGAAATTTCAGCCCTCTAGGTGGTCTAGATCGAGAAATATTGGACTTCAAAAATTGCCCTCTAGATGCTGACTTTCATGCCTCTAGGACGCATATTAAGCGAGATATTCGCATTTAAAGTTTGAACATGGATTTTTGCCCATAACTTGTTGTAAAATTGGTCTTATTCAAAGATAGGCACAGAAATGGAAAGGGAATGATTCCTAGATCACAATCCTGAAATTTCAGCCCTCTAGGTGGTCTAGATCGAGAAATATTGGACTTCAAAAATTGCCCTCTAGATGCTGACTTTCATGCCTCTAGGACGCATATTAAGCGAGATATTCGCATTTAAAGTTTGAACATGGATTTTTGCCCATAACTTGTTGTAAAATTGGTCTTATTCAAAGATAGGCACAGAAATGGAAAGGGAATGATTCCTAGATCACAATCCTGAAATTTCAGCCCTCTAGGTGGTCTAGATCGAGAAATATTGGACTTCAAAAATTGCCCTCTAGATGCTGACTTTCATGCCTCTAGGACGCATATTAAGCGAGATATTCGCATTTAAAGTTTGAACATGGATTTTTGCCCATAACTTGTTGTAAAATTGGTCTTATTCAAAGATAGGCACAGAAATGGAAAGGGAATGATTCCTAGATCACAATCCTGAAATTTCAGCCCTCTAGGTGGTCTAGATCGAGAAATATTGGACTTCAAAAATTGCCCTCTAGATGCTGACTTTCATGCCTCTAGGACGCATATTAAGCGAGATATTCGCATTTAAAGTTTGAACATGGATTTTTGCCCATAACTTGTTGTAAAATTGGTCTTATTCAAAGATAGGCACAGAAATGGAAAGGGAATGATTCCTAGATCACAATCCTGAAATTTCAGCCCTCTAGGTGGTCTAGATCGAGAAATATTGGACTTCAAAAATTGCCCTCTAGATGCTGACTTTCATGCCTCTAGGACGCATATTAAGCGAGATATTCGCATTTAAAGTTTGAACATGGATTTTTGCCCATAACTTGTTGTAAAATTGGTCTTATTCAAAGATAGGCACAGAAATGGAAAGGGAATGATTCCTAGATCACAATCCTGAAATTTCAGCCCTCTAGGTGGTCTAGATCGAGAAATATTGGACTTCAAAAATTGCCCTCTAGATGCTGACTTTCATGCCTCTAGGACGCATATTAAGCGAGATATTCGCATTTAAAGTTTGAACATGGATTTTTGCCCATAACTTGTTGTAAAATTGGTCTTATTCAAAGATAGGCACAGAAATGGAAAAGGAATGATTCCTAGATCACAATCCTAAAATTTCAGCCCTCTAGGTGGTCTAGATCGAGAAATATTGGACTTCAAAAATTGCCCTCTAGAGGCTGACTTTCATGCGTCTAGGACGCATATTAAGCGAGATATTCGCATTTAAAGTTTGAACATGGATTTTTGCCCATAACTTGTTGTAAAATTGGTCTTATTCAAAGATAGGCACAGAAATGGAAAGGGAATGATTCCTAGTTCACAATCCTGAGATTTCAGCCCTCTAGGTAGTCTAGATCGAGAAATATTGGACTTCAAAAATTGCCCTCTAGATGCTGACTTTCATGCCTCTAGGACGCATATTAAGCGAGATATTCGCATTTAAAGTTTGAACATGGATTTTTGCCCATAACTTGTTGTAAAATTGGTCTTATTCAAAGATAGGCACAGAAATGGAAAGGGAATGATTCCTAGATCACAATCCTGAAATTTAAGCCCTCTAGGTGGTCTAGATCGAGAAATATTGGACTTCAAAAATTGCCCTCTAGATGCTGACTTTCATGCCTCTAGGACGCATATTAAGCGAGATATTCGCATTTAAAGTTTGAACATGGATTTTTGCCCATAACTTGTTGTAAAATTGGTCTTATTCAAAGATAGGCACAGAAATGGAAAGGGAATGATTCCTAGTTCACAATCCTGAGATTTCAGCCCTCTAGGTAGTCTAGATCGAGAAATATTGGACTTCAAAAATTGCCCTCTAGATGCTGACTTTCATGCCTCTGGGACGCATACTAAGCGAGATATTCGCATTTAAAGTTTGAACATGGATTTTTGCCCATAACTTGTTGTAAAATTGGTCTTATTCGAAGATAGGCACAGAAATGGAAAGGGAATGATTCCTAGATCACAATCCTGAAATTTCAGCCCTCTAGGTGGTCTAGATCGAGAAATATTGGACTTCAAAAATTGCCCTCTAGATGCTGACTTTCATGCCTCTAGGACGCATATTAAGCGAGATATTCGCATTTAAAGTTTGAACATGGATTTTTGCCCATAACTTGTTGTAAAATTGGTCTTATTCAAAGATAGGCACAGAAATGGAAAGGGAATGATTCCTAGATCACAATCCTGAAATTTCAGCCCTCTAGGTGGTCTAGATCGAGAAATATTGGACTTCAAAAATTGCCCTCTAGATGCTGACTTTCATGCCTCTAGGACGCATATTAAGCGAGATATTCGCATTTAAAGTTTGAACATGGATTTTTGCCCATAACTTGTTGTAAAATTGGTCTTATTCAAAGATAGGCACAGAAATGGAAAGGGAATGATTCCTAGATCACAATCCTGAAATTTAAGCCCTCTAGGTGGTCTAGATCGAGAAATATTGGACTTCAAAAATTGCCCTCTAGATGCTGACTTTCATGCCTCTAGGACGCATATTAAGCGAGATATTCGCATTTAAAGTTTGAACATGGATTTTTGCCCATAACTTGTTGTAAAATTGGTCTTATTCAAAGATAGGCACAGAAATGGAAAGGGAATGATTCCTAGATCACAATCCTGAAATTTCAGCCCTCTAGGTGGTCTAGATCGAGAAATATTGGACTTCAAAAATTGCCCTCTAGATGCTGACTTTCATGCCTCTAGGACGCATATTAAGCGAGATATTCGCATTTAAAGTTTGAACATGGATTTTTGCCCATAACTTGTTGTAAAATTGGTCTTATTCAAAGATAGGCACAGAAATGGAAAGGGAATGATTCCTAGATCACAATCCTGAAATTTCAGCCCTCTAGGTGGTCTAGATCGAGAAATATTGGACTTCAAAAATTGCCCTCTAGATGCTGACTTTCATGCCTCTAGGACGCATATTAAGCGAGATATTCGCATTTAAAGTTTGAACATGGATTTTTGCCCATAACTTGTTGTAAAATTGGTCTTATTCAAAGATAGGCACAGAAATGGAAAGGGAATGATTCCTAGATCACAATCCTGAAATTTCAGCCCTCTAGGTGGTCTAGATCGAGAAATATTGGACTTCAAAAATTGCCCTCTAGATGCTGACTTTCATGCCTCTAGGACGCATATTAAGCGAGATATTCGCATTTAAAGTTTGAACATGGATTTTTGCCCATAACTTGTTGTAAAATTGGTCTTATTCAAAGATAGGCACAGAAATGGAAAGGGAATGATTCCTAGATCACAATCCTGAAATTTCAGCCCTCTAGGTGGTCTAGATCGAGAAATATAGGACTTCAAAAATTGCCCTCTAGATGCTGACTTTCATGCCTCTAGGACGCATATTAAGCGAGATATTCGCATTTAAAGTTTGAACATGGATTTTTGCCCATAACTTGTTGTAAAATTGGTCTTATTCAAAGATAGGCACAGAAATGGAAAGGGAATGATTCCTAGATCACAATCCTGAAATTTCAGCCCTCTAGGTGGTCTAGATCGAGAAATATTGGACTTCAAAAATTGCCCTCTAGATGCTGACTTTCATGCCTCTAGGACGCATATTAAGCGAGATATTCGCATTTAAAGTTTGAACATGGATTTTTGCCCATAACTTGTTGTAAAATTGGTCTTATTCAAAGATAGGCACAGAAATGGAAAGGGAATGATTCCTAGATCACAATCCTGAAATTTCAGCCCTCTAGGTGGTCTAGATCGAGAAATGTTGGACTTCAAAAATTGCCCTCTAGATGCTGACTTTCATGCCTCTAGGACGCATATTAAGCGAGATATTCGCATTTAAAGTTTGAACATGGATTTTTGCCCATAACTTGTTATAAAATTGGTCTTATTCAAAGATAGGCACAGAAATGGAAAGGGAATGATTCCTAGATCACAATCCTGAAATTTCAGCCCTCTAGGTGGTCTAGATCGAGAAATATTGGACTTCAAAAATTGCAATCTAGATGCTGACTTTCATGCCTCTAGGACGCATATTAAGCGAGATATTCGCATTTAAAGTTTGAACATGGATTTTTGCCCATAACTTGTTGTTAAATTGGTCTTATTCAAAGATAGGCACAGAAATGGAAAGGGAATGATTCCTAGATCACAATCCTGAAATTTCAGCCCTCTAGGTGGTCTAGATCGAGAAATATTGGACTTCAAAAATTGCCCTCTAGATGCTGACTTTCATGCCTCTAGGACGCATATTAAGCGAGATATTCGCATTTAAAGTTTGAACATGGATTTTTGCCCATTACTTGTTGTAAAATTGGTCTTATTCAAAGATAGGCACAGAAATGGAAAGGGAATGATTCCTAGATCACAATCCTGAAATTTCAGCCCTCTAGGTGGTCTAGATCGAGAAATATTGGACTCCAAAAATTGCCCTCTAGATGCTGACTTTCATGCCTCTAGGACGCATATTAAGCGAGATATTCGCATTTAAAGTTTGAACATGGATTTTTGCCCATAACTTGTTGTAAAATTGGTCTTATTCAAAGATAGGCACAGAAATGGAAAGGGAATGATTCCTAGATCACAATCCTGAAATTTCAGCCCTCTAGGTGGTCTAGATCGAGAAATATTGGACTTCAAAAATTGCCCTCTAGATGCTGACTTTCATGCCTCTAGGACGCATATTAAGCGAGATATTCGCATTTAAAGTTTGAACATGGATTTTTGCCCATTACTTGTTGTAAAATTGGTCTTATTCAAAGATAGGCACAGAAATGGAAAGGGAATGATTCCTAGAACACAATCCTGAAATTTCAGCCCTCTAGGTGGTCTAGATCGAGAAATATTGGACTTCAAAAATTGACCTCTAGATGCTGACTTTCATGCCTCTAGGACGCATATTAAGCGAGATATTCGCATTTAAAGTTTGAACATGGATTTTTGCCCATAACTTGTTGTAAAATTGGTCTTATTCAAAGATAGGCACAGAAATGGAAAGGGAATGATTCCT
This sequence comes from Eupeodes luniger, assembly GCA_951509635.1. NCBI lineage: Eukaryota > Metazoa > Arthropoda > Insecta > Diptera > Syrphidae > Eupeodes > Eupeodes luniger. The sequence goes on from OX608075.1 coordinate 37,566,719, forward strand.
AGATCACAATCCTGAAATTTCAGCCCTCTAGGTGGTCTAGATCGAGAAATATTGGACTTCAAAAATTGCCCTCTAGATGCTGACTTTCATGCCTCTAGGACGCATATTAAGCGAGATATTCGCATTTAAAGTTTGAACATGGATTTTTGCCCATAACTTGTTGTAAAATTGGTCTTATTCAAAGATAGGCACAGAAATGGAAAGGGAATGATTCCTAGATCACAATCCTGAAATTTCAGCCCTCTAGGTGGTCTAGATCGAGAAATATTGGACTTCAAAAATTGCCCTCTAGATGCTGACTTTCATGCCTCTAGGACGCATATTAAGCGAGATATTCGCATTTAAAGTTTGAACATGGATTTTTGCCCATAACTTGTTGTAAAATTGGTCTTATTCAAAGATAGGCACAGAAATGGAAAGGGAATGATTCCTAGATCACAATCCTGAAATTTCAGCCCTCTAGGTGGTCTAGATCGAGAAATATTGGACTTCAAAAATTGCCCTCTAGATGCTGACTTTCATGCCTCTAGGACGCATATTAAGCGAGATATTCGCATTTAAAGTTTGAACATGGATTTTTGCCCATAACTTGTTGTAAAATTGGTCTTATTCAAAGATAGGCACAGAAATGGAAAGGGAATGATTCCTAGATCACAATCCTGAAATTTCAGCCCTCTAGGTGGTCTAGATCGAGAAATGTTGGACTTCAAAAATTGCCCTCTAGATGCTGACTTTCATGCCTCTAGGACGCATATTAAGCGAGATATTCGCATTTAAAGTTTGAACATGGATTTTTGCCCATAACTTGTTATAAAATTGGTCTTATTCAAAGATAGGCACAGAAATGGAAAGGGAATGATTCCTAGATCACAATCCTGAAATTTCAGCCCTCTAGGTGGTCTAGATCGAGAAATATTGGACTTCAAAAATTGCAATCTAGATGCTGACTTTCATGCCTCTAGGACGCATATTAAGCGAGATATTCGCATTTAAAGTTTGAACATGGATTTTTGCCCATAACTTGTTGTTAAATTGGTCTTATTCAAAGATAGGCACAGAAATGGAAAGGGAATGATTCCTAGATCACAATCCTGAAATTTCAGCCCTCTAGGTGGTCTAGATCGAGAAATATTGGACTTCAAAAATTGCCCTCTAGATGCTGACTTTCATGCCTCTAGGACGCATATTAAGCGAGATATTCGCATTTAAAGTTTGAACATGGATTTTTGCCCATTACTTGTTGTAAAATTGGTCTTATTCAAAGATAGGCACAGAAATGGAAAGGGAATGATTCCTAGATCACAATCCTGAAATTTCAGCCCTCTAGGTGGTCTAGATCGAGAAATATTGGACTTCAAAAATTGCCCTCTAGATGCTGACTTTCATGCCTCTAGGACGCATATTAAGCGAGATATTCGCATTTAAAGTTTGAACATGGATTTTTGCCCATAACTTGTTGTAAAATTGGTCTTATTCAAAGATAGGCACAGAAATGGAAAGGGAATGATTCCTAGATCACAATCCTGAAATTTCAGGCCTCTAGGTGGTCTAGATCGAGAAATATTGGACTTCAAAAATTGCCCTCTAGATGCTGACTTTCATGCCTCTAGGACGCATATTAAGCGAGATATTCGCATTTAAAGTTTGAACATGGATTTTTGCCCATAACTTGTTGTAAAATTGGTCTTATTCAAAGATAGGCACAGAAATGGAAAGGGAATGATTCCTAGATCACAATCCTGAAATTTCAGCCCTCTAGGTGGTCTAGATCGAGAAATATTGGACTTCAAAAATTGCCCTCTAGATGCTGACTTTCATGCCTCTAGGACGCATATTAAGCGAGATATTCGCATTTAAAGTTTGAACATGGATTTTTGCCCATAACTTGTTGTAAAATTGGTCTTATTCAAAGATAGGCACAGAAATGGAAAGGGAATGATTCCTAGATCACAATCCTGAAATTTCAGCCCTCTAGGTGGTCTAGATCGAGAAATATTGGACTTCAAAAATTGCCCTCTAGATGCTGACTTTCATGCCTCTAGGACGCATATTAAGCGAGATATTCGCATTTAAAGTTTGAACATGGATTTTTGCCCATAACTTGTTGTAAAATTGGTCTTATTCAAAGATAGGCACAGAAATGGAAAAGGAATGATTCCTAGATCACAATCCTAAAATTTCAGCCCTCTAGGTGGTCTAGATCGAGAAATATTGGACTTCAAAAATTGCCCTCTAGAGGCTGACTTTCATGCCTCTAGGACGCATATTAAGCGAGATATTCGCATTTAAAGTTTGAACATGGATTTTTGCCCATAACTTGTTGTAAAATTGGTCTTATTCAAAGATAGGCACAGAAATGGAAAGGGAATGATTCCTAGTTCACAATCCTGAGATTTCAGCCCTCTAGGTAGTCTAGATCGAGAAATATTGGACTTCAAAAATTGCCCTCTAGATGCTGACTTTCATGCCTCTAGGACGCATATTAAGCGAGATATTCGCATTTAAAGTTTGAACATGGATTTTTGCCCATAACTTGTTGTAAAATTGGTCTTATTCAAAGATAGGCACAGAAATGGAAAGGGAATGATTCCTAGATCACAATCCTGAAATTTAAGCCCTCTAGGTGGTCTAGATCGAGAAATATTGGACTTCAAAAATTGCCCTCTAGATGCTGACTTTCATGCCTCTAGGACGCATATTAAGCGAGATATTCGCATTTAAAGTTTGAACATGGATTTTTGCCCATAACTTGTTGTAAAATTGGTCTTATTCAAAGATAGGCACAGAAATGGAAAGGGAATGATTCCTAGTTCACAATCCTGAGATTTCAGCCCTCTAGGTAGTCTAGATCGAGAAATATTGGACTTCAAAAATTGCCCTCTAGATGCTGACTTTCATGCCTCTGGGACGCATATTAAGCGAGATATTCGCATTTAAAGTTTGAACATGGATTTTTGCCCATAACTTGTTGTAAAATTGGTCTTATTCGAAGATAGGCACAGAAATGGAAAGGGAATGATTCCTTGATCACAATCCTGAAATTTCAGCCCTCTAGGTGGTCTAGATCGAGAAATATTGGACTTCAAAAATTGCCCTCTAGATGCTGACTTTCATGCCTCTAGGACGCATATTAAGCGAGATATTCGCATTTAAAGTTTGAACATGGATTTTTGCCCATAACTTGTTGTAAAATTGGTCTTATTCAAAGATAGGCACAGAAATGGAAAGGGAATGATTCCTAGATCACAATCCTGAAATTTCAGCCCTCTAGGTGGTCTAGATCGAGAAATATTGGACTTCAAAAATTGCCCTCTAGATGCTGACTTTCATGCCTCTAGGACGCATATTAAGCGAGATATTCGCATTTAAAGTTTGAACATGGATTTTTGCCCATAACTTGTTGTAAAATTGGTCTTATTCAAAGATAGGCACAGAAATGGAAAGGGAATGATTCCTAGATCACAATCCTGAAATTTAAGCCCTCTAGGTGGTCTAGATCGAGAAATATTGGACTTCAAAAATTGCCCTCTAGATGCTGACTTTCATGCCTCTAGGACGCATATTAAGCGAGATATTCGCATTTAAAGTTTGAACATGGATTTTTGCCCATAACTTGTTGTAAAATTGGTCTTATTCAAAGATAGGCACAGAAATGGAAAGGGAATGATTCCTAGTTCACAATCCTGAGATTTCAGCCCTCTAGGTAGTCTAGATCGAGAAATATTGGACTTCAAAAATTGCCCTCTAGATGCTGACTTTCATGCCTCTGGGACGCATATTAAGCGAGATATTCGCATTTAAAGTTTGAACATGGATTTTTGCCCATAACTTGTTGTAAAATTGGTCTTATTCAAAGATAGGCACAGAAATGGAAAGGGAATGATTCCTAGATCACAATCCTGAAATTTCAGCCCTCTAGGTGGTCTAGATCGAGAAATATTGGACTTCAAAAATTGCCCTCTAGATGCTGACTTTCATGCCTCTAGGACGCATATTAAGCGAGATATTCGCATTTAAAGTTTGAACATGGATTTTTGCCCATAACTTGTTGTAAAATTGGTCTTATTCAAAGATAGGCACAGAAATGGAAAGGGAATGATTCCTAGATCACAATCCTGAAATTTCAGCCCTCTAGGTGGTCTAGATCGAGAAATATTGGACTTCAAAAATTGCCCTCTAGATGCTGACTTTCATGCCTCTGGGACGCATATTAAGCGAGATATTCGCATTTAAAGTTTGAACATGGATTTTTGCCCATAACTTGTTGTAAAATTGGTCTTATTCAAAGATAGGCACAGAAATGGAAAGGGAATGATTCCTAGATCACAATCCTGAAATTTCAGCCCTCTAGGTGGTCTAAATCGAGAAATATTGGACTTCAAAAATTGCCCTCTAGATGCTGACTTTCATGCCTCTAGGACGCATATTAAGCGAGATATTCGCATTTAAAGTTTGAACATGGATTTTTGCCCATAACTTGTTGTAAAATTGGTCTTATTCAAAGATAGGCACAGAAATGGAAAGGGAATGATTCCTAGATCACAATCCTGAAATTTCAGCCCTCTAGGTGGTCTAGATCGAGAAATATTGGACTTCAAAAATTGCCCTCTAGATGCTGACTTTCATGCCTCTAGGACGCATATTAAGCGAGATATTCGCATTTAAAGTTTGAACATGGATTTTTGCCCATAACTTGTTGTAAAATTGGTCTTATTCAAAGATAGGCACAGAAATGGAAAGGGAATGATTCCTAGATCACAATCCTGAAATTTCAGCCCTCTAGGTGGTCTAGATCGAGAAATATTGGACTTCAAAAATTGCCCTCTAGATGCTGACTTTCATGCCTCTAGGACGCATATTAAGCGAGATATTCGCATTTAAAGTTTGAACATGGATTTTTGCCCATAACTTGTTGTAAAATTGGTCTTATTCAAAGATAGGCACAGAAATGGAAAGGGAATGATTCCTAGTTCACAATCCTGAAATTTCAGCCCTCTAGGTGGTCTAGATCGAGAAATATTGGACTTCAAAAATTGCCCTCTAGATGCTGACTTTCATGCCTCTAGGACGCATATTAAGCGAGATATTCGCATTTAAAGTTTGAACATGGATTTTTGCCCATAACTTGTTGTAAAATTGGTCTTATTCAAAGATAGGCACAGAAATGGAAAGGGAATGATTCCTAGATCACAATCCTGAAATTTCAGCCCTCTAGGTGGTCTAGATCGAGAAATATTGGACTTCAAAAATTGCCCTCTAGATGCTGACTTTCATGCCTCTAGGACGCATATTAAGCGAGATATTCGCATTTAAAGTTTGAACATGGATTTTTGCCCATAACTTGTTGTAAAATTGGTCTTATTCAAAGATAGGCACAGAAATGGAAAGGGAATGATTCCTAGATCACAATCCTGAAATTTCAGCCCTCTAGGTGGGTCTAGATCGAGAAATATTGGACTTCAAAAATTGCCCTCTAGATGCTGACTTTCATGCCTCTAGGACGCATATTAAGCGAGATATTCGCATTTAAAGTTTGAACATGGATTTTTGCCCATAACTTGTTGTAAAATTGGTCTTATTCAAAGATAGGCACAGAAATGGAAAGGGAATGATTCCTAGATCACAATCCTGAAATTTCAGCCCTCTAGGTGGTCTAGATCGAGAAATATTGGACTTCAAAAATTGCCCTCTAGATGCTGACTTTCATGCCTCTAGGACGCATATTAAGCGAGATATTCGCATTTAAAGTTTGAACATGGATTTTTGCCCATAACTTGTTGTAAAATTGGTCTTATTCAAAGATAGGCACAGAAATGGAAAGGGAATGATTCCTAGATCACAATCCTGAAATTTCAGCCCTCTAGGTGGTCTAGATCGAGAAATATTGGACTTCAAAAATTGCCCTCTAGATGCTGACTTTCATGCCTCTAGGACGCATATTAAGCGAGATATTCGCATTTAAAGTTTGAACATGGATTTTTGCCCATAACTTGTTGTAAAATTGGTCTTATTCAAAGATAGGCACAGAAATGGAAAGGGAATGATTCCTAGATCACAATCCTGAAATTTCAGCCCTCTAGGTGGTCTAGATCGAGAAATATTGGACTTCAAAAATTGCCCTCTAGATGCTGACTTTCATGCCTCTAGGACGCATATTAAGCGAGATATTCGCATTTAAAGTTTGAACATGGATTTTTGCCCATAACTTGTTGTAAAATTGGTCTTATTCAAAGATAGGCACAGAAATGGAAAGGGAATGATTCCTAGATCACAATCCTGAAATTTCAGCCCTCTAGGTGGTCTAGATCGAGAAATATTGGACTTCAAAAATTGCCCTCTAGATGCTGACTTTCATGCCTCTAGGACGCATATTAAGCGAGATATTCGCATTTAAAGTTTGAACATGGATTTTTGCCCATAACTTGTTGTAAAATTGGTCTTATTCAAAGATAGGCACAGAAATGGAAAGGGAATGATTCCTAGATCACAATCCTGAAATTTCAGCCCTCTAGGTGGTCTAGATCGAGAAATATTGGACTTCAAAAATTGCCCTCTAGATGCTGACTTTCATGCCTCTAGGACGCATATTAAGCGAGATATTCGCATTTAAAGTTTGAACATGGATTTTTGCCCATAACTTGTTGTAAAATTGGTCTTATTCAAAGATAGGCACAGAAATGGAAAGGGAATGATTCCTAGATCACAATCCTGAAATTTCAGCCCTCTAGGTGGTCTAGATCGAGAAATATTGGACTTCAAAATTGCCCTCTAGATGCTGACTTTCATGCCTCTAGGACGCATATTAAGCGAGATATTCGCATTTAAAGTTTGAACATGGATTTTTGCCCATAACTTGTTGTAAAATTGGTCTTATTCAAAGATAGGCACAGAAATGGAAAGGGAATGATTCCTAGATCACAATCCTGAAATTTCAGCCCTCTAGGTGGTCTAGATCGAGAAATATTGGACTTCAAAAATTGCCCTCTAGATGCTGACTTTCATGCCTCTAGGACGCATATTAAGCGAGATATTCGCATTTAAAGTTTGAACATGGATTTTTGCCCATAACTTGTTGTAAAATTGGTCTTATTCAAAGATAGGCACAGAAATGGAAAGGGAATGATTCCTAGATCACAATCCTGAAATTTCAGCCCTCTAGGTGGTCTAGATCGAGAAATATTGGACTTCAAAAATTGCCCTCTAGATGCTGACTTTCATGCCTCTAGGACGCATATTAAGCGAGATATTCGCATTTAAAGTTTGAACATGGATTTTTGCCCATAACTTGTTGTAAAATTGGTCTTATTCAAAGATAGGCACAGAAATGGAAAGGGAATGATTCCTAGATCACAATCCTGAAATTTCAGCCCTCTAGGTGGTCTAGATCGAGAAATATTGGACTTCAAAAATTGCCCTCTAGATGCTGACTTTCATGCCTCTAGGACGCATATTAAGCGAGATATTCGCATTTAAAGTTTGAACATGGATTTTTGCCCATAACTTGTTGTAAAATTGGTCTTATTCAAAGATAGGCACAGAAATGGAAAGGGAATGATTCCTAGATCACAATCCTGAAATTTCAGCCCTCTAGGTGGTCTAGATCGAGAAATATTGGACTTCAAAAATTGCCCTCTAGATGCTGACTTTCATGCCTCTAGGACGCATATTAAGCGAGATATTCGCATTTAAAGTTTGAACATGGATTTTTGCCCATAACTTGTTGTAAAATTGGTCTTATTCAAAGATAGGCACAGAAATGGAAAGGGAATGATTCCTAGATCACAATCCTGAAATTTCAGCCCTCTAGGTGGTCTAGATCGAGAAATATTGGACTTCAAAAATTGCCCTCTAGATGCTGACTTTCATGCCTCTAGGACGCATATTAAGCGAGATATTCGCATTTAAAGTTTGAACATGGATTTTTGCCCATAACTTGTTGTAAAATTGGTCTTATTCAAAGATAGGCACAGAAATGGAAAGGGATGATTCCTAGATCACAATCCTGAAATTTCAGCCCTCTAGGTGGTCTAGATCGAGAAATATTGGACTTCAAAAATTGCCCTCTAGATGCTGACTTTCATGCCTCTAGGACGCATATTAAGCGAGATATTCGCATTTAAAGTTTGAACATGGATTTTTGCCCATAACTTGTTGTAAAATTGGTCTTATTCAAAGATAGGCACAGAAATGGAAAGGGAATGATTCCTAGATCACAATCCTGAAATTTCAGCCCTCTAGGTGGTCTAGATCGAGAAATGTTGGACTTCAAAAATTGCCCTCTAGATGCTGACTTTCATGCCTCTAGGACGCATATTAAGCGAGATATTCGCATTAAAGTTTGAACATGGATTTTTGCCCATAACTTGTTATAAAATTGGTCTTATTCAAAGATAGGCACAGAAATGGAAAGGGAATGATTTCTAGATCACAATCCTGAAATTTCAGCCCTCTAGGTGGTCTAGATCGAGAAATATTGGACTTCAAAAATTGCCCTCTAGATGCTGACTTTCATGCCTCTAGGACGCATATTAAGCGAGAT